>CM062816.1:1511604146-1511963860 GCA_031772625.1 Pinus tabuliformis
TCTGACCACCTCTTCTTTCACTTAGAAACTCTTACCAACTTCCTTCATTACTTAGCAATTCTACCCACATCCTCTGTGGAATTGCCTTTGTGAGTTGCAACAATACCTCTGCAGTAACAAGTCTCCTTCTTGCTACATATGCCTCACTAAGCTTCTTTCCTCTAAGCTAATTCTTTTAGCATTTCTCTGGTTCTTTCCTCTAGAACCAATTGAGCACTCCTTGCTCTAGGTTGCTACAATCTTCGCACCTTCTTATGCTACTACCTGTGCAACAATATAAAGACTACACACCCTCCAATATTCAAATAAAATTAAAACAAAACATATCATCTCACCTTCAAGACCTCTGCATGATCTTGTTCTACCATTCACCTGCACTTTGAATGGATTGTCCTTTGTTTCTTTGCATCTGCAAGTTCTGCTACACTTTATCCCTGTGTGCCTATTGTTTGTCAAATTAGAATCTGATCTCCTCTTGCCTGCATACACATCTTAAAACATAACTCGGTTCTAAATTTCCCAAATACCTTTTACACGGAATTTCCTTATTCTGTTCTGATATCAATTGTTTCAACCAAAATTATGCTATGATACCAAAATGATGCCAGGCTAAGCCGACAATACCCACATTATGAAAATAAAATTGCATGTCACTAGTCCCAAGCCTTAATCACCCGATCCATGGTGAAAACCTTCCTAAATCAAGGTTTAATGTTCTTAATTAAGTTTTAAGGCCCCTTCATTTAATCTCATGTGGAATCATTTCATCTGAGTTTCTATAGACTAAACCTTCATTAACCTTTCCATTGGGACTTTATACTCCACCTTCATTAAACTTTAATTAATCCTTAACCCTTATTACTTAACCTCTGATTAATTCTTAACATCCGCTCCTTTAACCATCCCATGGTTAAACTTTGATTTAACCCAAAATACATTAATCCGCTTTATTTCTATTATAACCTTCGTATAATAGAAATACACATAAAACACATGTAAACTTACCTTTTCACCTTTCCTCGGCCTTTGCACATTTACCGATGCTTACCTTATTCGGGTTCACTCTCCACCATTGATTTCACTCCATAGGATCAACGATTGTTGCGTGATCTCCACTCATCCTCTGTAACCCAAATAAATTTAAACTTGTGTTGATAAACTTTTCAGGTCCACTCTTTCCCAAGCCTTATCAGCTTCAATCTCTACCATTGATTTCACCTTCCAATCCGACAGCTGATGTCTTCCCCGATCAACAGAGCTGCTCGGTGATCCTGCGTCATAGATAAAAACCCATTTAATCCGACAGTCCACAAGGATATCGCATGGAATCTTGCACAACGTTTAACCGCCCTTACAGAGCCGATAAGGATTATAAATCCTTAATCTATAAAAGTTCGGGTCCATTATGAGATTAATGTCTGATCACTTTATGACCTGATATCCGTTGGATATACGAGGTCATCAAATCTATGACCTGTGGGTCTTCAACTAGCACATAGTTTAAAAACGCCTTAACCCCCCGCAGTTTTTGTCATCATTGGTCTAATGGATCTGTCGATCTGACGATCCAGATCTATTCCTGCCTCATTTTCTTCTGACATTAATATCCGTCAATCTCAAGGATCCGACGGTTCCCATTCATCATCACTTCATTCCTTTGACCTTTACGTTGTTTCTCAAAGTTCTCTGTGGTTTTGGGTTTTACTTCAGGGTTTCAATATTTAGTTATCCTGCAACACAAGTCCCTCTTGATTTAACTCTGCATGCTCTTAACATAGCCACCCTTGGATCTCGACTATGATCCTTCGAATGGATTCAAGTGATCCAATACGATCCTTCATATCATTCTTCCTCTCTGTGTTATGATCGAACTCCACCTGCAACCTTTGTTACACAAAACCTACTCTAGTTCACACACAGATTATAACTCAATTATTTCATACACAAATAAACTCATAATCGAGTTGTTAGTATTAATAAACAGGTATTTACACAAGAACTCTCTCTGTGGCCTAATCTTCAATATTAGTGGCCTCTATTTTCCTACTTGCCCGTAGGCTTACAATCAAACCTTTAACTCACAACCTCCAACTATCTAACTTGACTAACTAGCTAACTTGACTAACCAGCTAACCCCTGACTACGCCTTTTAGGCTTACATTTATACAAAAGGATTCTATAACCAATTCCTATTTTAGATCCATAAACTTCTCAAAAAAATCCTAAAATCTCTTCCTTATCCCTAAGGATCCTCTTTAATCCACAAATAATGAACTAACTCCTAATCTAAGTTTTACAATTAATTCTCAAATATTTCAACTATCCTAAATCTCTTATGTTCTCCTACATTCGAGAACATTTACAAATATGCCTCACAATACTTAATTAAATCCCTATTCTATCTTCTCTCATTAAAATCACTCAAAACCTTAATAATTACATTAATTCAACATTTAGGAAACCAACTTCTTTAAAACACAAGACCCCCCTATGTCTACTATGATACAATGATTCTTGTGAGCTAAATGCTCCTGCATCATTTTACCTTTGGTTTGATTTCTTTCCTGCTTAATTATGTCCCAAGGCAACTTGCATGTGGATGCATCATGTGATCCATCTCTATTGCAATGTATGCAATGAAGATCAGACTTTTCTCCTTGAGAGTGTCTACCCCCCTGCCTCTGAAATTTCTTCTTCCTCTACCTCTTCAACCGCCTCTTTCTCTGGAAGAATCTTGAGCATGATTCTTCTCTTTATGTGCAAGACACATAGCTTCCTCATAATACTAAGTATTTATCTTCTTCCCAAAATCTTTCTCTCTCTTAGCAAATTTATTTACAAGAGATTCAAAGGTGATTTCTTTGAGGTTTCCATTTGCTTGCAAAGACTCAAGATAATTTGAATAAGTGGGATAAAGTGCCTTGACAAAGGCTATTAGAGGAATTTCTAGTTCAACATTAGTGACTTTGATATCATGCATAATATATTTCACTTCTGATGTAAGATCAAGAGGATCATCATTTTGTAATTCAAGGCTAAACAATTTAATCATCAATTGGACAACTTCAAGCGCAAAGAGTGAGTCATGGAGTTCCTTCAATTTTTGTAAGGCTTAAAAATCATTTGAAAATGGTGAAATATGGTGACTCACCTCTTCATTTACAGATTTTGCAATCAAGGCATAGGCCTTGCTATTATTATTTTCCCAAGTGGCGAATTCCTTGGCTGAGGTAGGCTTTGTCGGTTCATTGTCTCCTTCTCCTACACAAACTCCTTTCCACAACTCATTGAAAATGACAGTGTGTTTGATCTTCTGAGACCATTTAGGATAGTACTCCTTCCCGGTGAGAATCACTTCCACAATAGATATCAATGAATGCATTTTAAAATTTGTATACTGTAAAAAAAAATACTTATGTTTCCAATGTATAAAATTTGCATTCCTAGTGGTAAAAAAAAGACAGTTCTGGTGTAAAAAAAATTTCACTCTGAGATGTAAGATAGAGGTAATATTTTAGGGAGTTATTACTTGGGGGAGGTGGTATGAGGGGAGGGTATTATATGGGGGAGGGAGTATTTTTTGGAGGTATTAACCAGTGGTAATGGAGGGAGGGGGTATATGGTGGCGGTATTAACTGTGTAGAGTTGTCGACAGCGTATGGTAGCAGCAGAGGGGTGGAGGTATATATGGCATCGTTGATTGTGCAGAGGTATGGATGCCAAGGTGGGTATGGAACAACGTAGGAGATATTACATAGGGGAAAGCATATTTATGGTGTGTTCGTGAAGGGAAGAGCGGATACCAGAGATTTATGGTGTGAGGGAAGCATTCAAAATTGAGAGCATTGTATACTATGGCACAGGAAGGGAGGGTAGCGCATGTATATGGAGGACTATGCATCGAGCAGCATTCTGGACAGAACAATGAAGGGGAGGTATACATATGGGAGAATAGAGTTTTCAGGAGGGTCACGTATGGCAGTTAAAGTGACAAGGGTGCTCAAAGCTCTGCAATTCCCCACCATTCCAAAACATGCATCCTGTTGGAAAAGGAGAAAAATACTTCCCACAGCCAAGGGACCGAGGTCGAGGGGAGAGGGACCATTAAATGCAATCTAGGAGTGTTGACTGTGTAACGTGGACTGTCGACTGTGTAAACGACAGTGTATGGGAATGTGAATAGTAAAAAAAAACCGCAGCTTAATATAACAAAACCAAAACAGAGCGTGAAACACTGTGTAATGATAAAATTAAAAACTGGAGTGGCATGATACCTACAACGTATGGACTAGAGTAGTGGACTGTATTAACAACTAGCATATGGAGGAGGGGCCACATGAGGACAAAGAGCATACCTTTCACCAAACACATACCATTCATGCATTCAATAAAACTAACGCATATGACAAAAAGCATGGAAGACTGCAGAAATGGCATAAGGGAGTTATAAGGGCAAAAAAAACTAAAAATGGAGCTAGCTCTGATACCATGTCAGGCCTGGAGGTAACTCCTCAAAATGAATTATGTTTATTCATTAAGATTGCTCTTGGTTATATACATGAGGGAGTGACTCTTGGGCTTCACCTCCTGATGGCTCTTTATTTTTCATTTTTTACTATTTACATTATTTACAAGTGTTCACCCAGTCCCAATGATTAGGTGTCAACACATATATCCATTGATCATTAACACAGTGATATAAACTATGATGGAAAAGATGAGCTGAATTTGAATAACATCTATTTTATGCCATAACACTGCTCTGATCATTGAATTGACTTCTATGCTGCAGAAATAAAATGTGAAGAAGAACAACTAACATTCATCTATTTCCAAGAAATCATAAACACAATATTTTTGGACTGAGATTATGAATCCTTCCAACCATTCTCCCACAAGAGAGGTTATGTAGAAGCTCGCAATCACAATTTTTTATAGCTTAACCTCCACTGAAATGAAAGAAAGCTATGAAATGCTTGGAACCAAGAACAAAACACAAGTACAAAATAGGTACTAAAGCCTCTAGGTTGGGCCCAAACCCAAGGATCTTAGCCCTCTGAAACTAACTCAGATGTAACTTAATAACCAACTTCTCATTATCAGAAAGTAAAAGTCTCATACATCACATAAAAGTTCAAAATGACAATGTCAAGCTCTGATCTCAATAGCTACAACTATATGAATCAAAAATTCGAATCCTAATGAGATTTTCATCTTATTTATTTATACAAAAGGGTAGATGATAGAATCTCCCTTGAAATTAGAAGTGATTCCCTCCTTGATCTTGGAAATGGTGGATATGGTCCCTCTTGAGCTTCACTCGTACTAGGAGTTTCTTAGCTGTCAATGAATTCGAACTGGTGAGAGAGGACGTTGTGATCCCAAGCTGAGTTAGGGATTTAAGGAGGTTGAAAAACCCCTTAGATTCTCTCTTAGTGGTCTCCATCAAGCCCCTGCATAGTAAATGCCTGAAAAAATCTTCTTTTTCCTAGAATTAAACTGCATTAGGCCACATACTATGATAAACACCTTTACTTACTAAGCATATTATAACCAAAAATGTGAATTAATGAGAGAAAATGATAGTTTTAAGGTTGTAGGATGGCATGATGATCTTCAAGATATCCCTATTGATGGGACTCATCAATTACAACTTAACAGTGGGACCCCTATAGCATAAAATCCATAAAAGGACTGACAAGACTACAAATGGCTCTCGAGTCTAGGAATTCTGAGAAACATGAGCACCAAGTGGTTAGTAAGATACTAACTAGGACGACCATGTAAAGATATGATATACCACAAAGTTGTAATAATTTTGAACATCGAGAAAGTTTTCATGTCACGATTTGGTGGGGTTGGTTCTAAGGCCAAAATGGAATATGAAACTAATAATGCACAATGTGAAGTGGTGTACCTAACCTAGATGTTAGTTTTGAAATCCAATACTTGTTAGAGTAGATCAACTTAGAAAATACCAAAGAAAATTTATTTGAATTCCTATCTACATGAGTAGTGACACTAAGCTAGAAGTTAATAAATCTAGTATATAAACCTCTGATAAAAGCTCATGTTATGGAATACAAAAATTGAAGATTAAAAACCTTATATGTATAATATGGTACAAAGAATAACACAAATTTGCAGTAGGTGCATTCTAGTTCTTCAATTCAAGCCTCGTTTGAGGCACAAGACAAGGACTCCTTTGGTAACCAAACCCTAAATCATTTACTTTAGGAAGAGAAGATGATTGATGACACATATTTTCCCATGATCCAGTAGTCATTGTCATGGTTTCAAGGAAATCCTATTATGAAGGAAATTCAACATCCAATAAATCATGAGAATTGGAAGGTTTAGTGACACAAATGGGTGTAGCAAGTTCTCTATTATTAATTTAAAAAACAATACAAGAGTTGTAGATAGATTTCTGGCACTAAACTGTTCAAGTAAAATGAAATGTCTAACGTTTTGAGCATACACTTAACCTATAACACCCTCCTCTCACATCTACCCAAGCAACCAGCCAGTTTGGGTAAACATGCAACGAGAAGCCACTATGATAAGACTCAACCTCCTAGGTTGCCATAAGGAAATGGAGTCGACAAAACAATACCTTACAGACCTCCCTTAGGTACTTCAGGACCCCCAGGAGCTAATCCACCACTCCAGGTGCCTAACCCTTGAGTTATCCTAGAATTTCAATTAATTAAACCCAAATTCACTCCCATGACAAGGCATGTATGTGACTGGAACCCTATAGTTGCTCCCATAATGACTGCAAGGGAGAGACTGCAATATTTTTCATCCAGTTTTGTGCCAAAGACTACGATATTTAAGCCACTTTTTCAGGGCTAGTCTCCAAACCAATGCTTAGAACTTGATGAGACTTTCCAATACATTAAATGACTCCAAGGAAAAGCCTCTAATGCAAAGCTTGATCAAGGGCTTGACCTAACCAAGCCTAACCATGACAGACATTTCGTCAAACATATCCTCATCATGTAATCTACAGGTGTAAAAAACATAATTAAGTATAGGGATTGCATACATATATAAGAATCAATATGAACCATTTTTCCCTCATGCCATTTGTTGGATTATCATCTATTAGGCCATAGATACATTACCCATTCATTTACAAGTAAAAACATGAAATAACCGTGACGTGAACCATTGATATAACCAGCATAAAACCATATAAATCTCGGAGATATGACATCGATTAAATCCATATATAAACAAGTGCAAAAGTAAGAGAACTTAGCTTTTATTAATCATAGGCAAATCCGACCAAGTTCGGGACTTCAACGTACCACCTGACCATAGACATGGTTGAACCAAATCTCTCTTTCATCTAGTCACCCTATGCCATATTCCAAGCATGAATGTGGGATCTCATAGAACAACAATCCAAGAAAAACCAAGGGAATCCAAAGGTTAAACCACCTCCACCCTCTCCAAATCATGATCACACCAAACCCCATGCTCCGATCAAAACTAAGCCAAACTTGGAATGCCATCCGAAATCCATCACTATCCTTGAGGAATTTTTCGTCTCCTTGTCTCTCAGGATTTACCGCAATCCAATCCTGGATCACTAGGCCCTAAACCGAGACCAATATCTCGAGCTTTACCACAATCTAAACCCAGATCAATAGGCCCTAAATAGAGACTCCTCCCTTGGTTTTGACCGTGTATCCTGCCAAAATCAATGAAGGTATTCCTAGGCCTTTGGGATTGAAACTTGAGACCACCTCCGCCCCGGATTCTGAAATCCATCCGGCAAACCAAAGCTCAAGAACCAAAATAAACATCTCAAAACCATGGCATCCGGAAAAAGGCAATGCTAGGCTAAGTCATAACCTGGAAAAATCATGCCACCGACAACAAGAGAATCATACACCAACATGCAAAGCCATGCATGTCCAAACTAGCTAGGAAATCATACATGCAAAAGGTTACCTACAAATATTCCTGCTGAAGTTGCTTGATCCTTCTTTTCCTTCCTTGATCCTTGTTATCCTTCCTTTCCCTTTGCTTTCTTTTCCTTCCTTGATCCAAAGCTAGAGTGCTCCAAGAAAACTCTAAGTAACCAAGAGTGAGAGAGAGAAGAATGAGAGAGCTCCAAACTTGAACTGACCAAGAGCCTACATCGACCAAGCCTGAGCCAAGAGCTTGCCAACTGATCCTCAGAAGCCTTTTTATTAATCAGGCCTCTAATTTTTTCATTTTCCATTATTTTCCTTCATTTTCCTCCTCACATGCAACCTGTGACCTTTCACCTTACTTTTCTCCTAATTTCCTTTATTTTCATAAATAAATGTATCAAAAATGCCTTTTTTCCTTTTAATGCATTAGCCTTAGCCTTTTCCAATTTCCTAAGTGAAGAACACACATCTAGGGATTCCCACTAGGATATCTTTGCCCAAAATTCATCTTGGAATACGTGTCCCATCAACCGTGGCCTTATATATATATTTACATGGAACTTTCACAAGGGTTGTTATAGAACCCTCCTCCTTGGGGAACACCATCCTCTGTGTTAAACAACACCAAGACCTCATAAAAACTGCTGAAAAACAAGCATATTGGCCATGTAGCTTTATAACTTAGCCTGTTGCAATATTTACAATGAAATACTTGCTCGAAAGAAAAACATCATGACAACATGACAAGATAACAACCATACTGCTTACTGGAGCTTTATAATATAGCCCATTATGATATTTGCAGTAAACACATATACACATATGCACATTTTCTAAACGAGCAAATAAAAGGATACGATGCTCGTAACAATCAACAAGGGAATCCATAGGATCACACCTCCACCCTCAAAAGTGGTACGAGGATTCACTTCCTTCCTAGGAAGTCCATAACCCACTATCACAATCAAAGTTGCATCCAATGTCTAGTGTTACAATCCTGTGCCACTTGTCCTCTCAATGAACAGTTACTGGCTCATTGTTCTAGGAAGCACTCCTAATGTGCATTTGATTCCATCTGGAAATGCTAATGACCAAAAGAAATATATCCATGACCTTCCCTTCTTTGCTACATAGTCCCTTGGGAAATATGGTCACCCCCTTTTGTGTAGTCACTCACCTCCCAAGTTCCCTGGAATCCCCTGACTTGGGAGATCTATCCATTGGAAAGGCTTCCTCGGATTAGAAGATCAACAACCAAGGCATATACCTGCCTCAAAACCATCATACCGATCATAGCATGCTCATGGAAATCAATAGACACTATTGGGTACCAGTGTCCCACAATAGCCCTGAACCTAAAGTGCTCTACCAACATACTGCTGCATGTTCCAATTTATTTTGTTGTTGTTCCCAATTCTTGCAATCGATTTCAACCACCCAACAGAGCATTTTCATGCATTCTTGTTCCAAGCACATAATTTCTATTATATTTAAATAAATTGAAATAACCTCAAATCGTACCTCATTAGTAGTTCGTCAATAAGGTACACTTGCAATCCTGTTTTCTTCCTGTCACACTAAGTCAAACTAATTGTTTGATCAAAGCATCATGTATAAACATATCATATTAGGTTAGCTCAAAACAAAACCATCATAAACAAAAATCATAGATCATAAACCAGAATCATAGATCACATGTAATCAACATAGACCAGAGTCATAAATCATATGCACAATAAAACTGAAATAAAATACTTATACTTATCCTTTCATCAATCCTTAGCTTCTACCTTTGTCTTTATTCCATATGCACTCCGGATCATTTTCCACACTCGACAAACACCCAATGCCTTCTCCTCAACCATGTGCACATACACATAGTGTGCAACACACACATACAACTACACACATCATACAACAACATGCAATACATGCACCTACACCAGTACCATGTGTACCACATGTACAATACCACCTTTATATTGCGACCACTTGCACAATGTTTACACAACATCACATGTACACCACACCACCTACACAATGTGTATACAACACCACATGTACACTGCACCACTGTACAACATGTAGACAATGCCACGTGTACACAGTAACACACACACGATATGTATGCGACATCATATGCACATAGCATCACATGCACAACATGTACACAACACCACATGCTCATAGTACCCTATGTACAACATGTACATGACACCACATGGTCACAACACCACTTGTACAATCATGCATACAACACCATATGTACATAGTATCATATGTACAACATGCACGAAACACCACATGTACATAGCACTGTATATCCAACATGTACATAGCACTATATGCACACAATGATGCATATACATCATGCACATAGTACAATATGTACACAACACTGCATATACAACCTGTACATAGCACCATCAATGCCCAACACTTCATATACAACATTCGGACAACGCTGTCTATACCATCATGTACAAAACATTGCATAAACACATGTAAACACTATATATACCACATGCACACAAGATCACAAATGCAACATGTAAAAAATATAAAACATATGCACAACAATAATACCTCACATCCTAAAGCACAATGTCCCTACCAAGAAACCTTGCTTCTCGCGTCTTATCCATGGTTGTCCTAGCATGCCCCAGAATGTTTAGTCAATTTAGCGTCCTAAATTGCTTGCAAAAATTATCAACCGAGGTTTGTAAGCTGATGAAGTGTGGTGCACTATATGTGCTTAGTTAACCTTTTTCTTACTTCGTTGTTTTGTATTTTATGTTGTTTTTGGGGGGTTTCTGTTCCTTGATGTCTAAGAATGTACAACCTGAAACTATGAGAAAATTTCAATGAATCTAATGAATTTTAAAGGAAAGGAAATGTTCCTAAGTTAATCTAATTTCCTAAAAATGGACCAAGAACTGTTGGCTAGTTAGAACCTAATAAAAAAAACAAAGCATCTATCTTATTTATCATTAGTCCTAATCCATGGATCTAATTCTTAAAATAAATAGTGAAATTAATGCAGAAGGTAACTCAATAATTGCATTCATTAAACATTCAACCATTCAATTTTGGAATATGATTAAATCAATCTCCTTGAAATGATTATTGGGAATATCAGTGATGCAACTAAGTGAGGATATGAAAGCAAAAAGGTAAAAGCATGTAAAACTAACTGTAAACAACTAATGTATTTTTTACTTTCTCCAATATTCAAATGTGAAGCATTACCCTCTTGAAGTGCTGTGCAAGAAATCAATTATACCTTAGTTCCTAAGTTCCTAGGAAAATAACAATGTACTGAGTAAATTTAATCACTGTATGAATTAGACATTTAATCATTTAGTTTAGGATCATCATAATCTTGAAATGGATTTTGAAAACATCCATTAACACAGTCAATTGACAATTCTGTTCTAAGAAAATGAATGAAAAAACAGTAAGAAAACTAAGCAACTATGTATTTTTATTACTTCAATCTTAATTTAGTTTGGAAATAGAGTCGTTTTTTCTCCACGAAATATCTTAGAAGAACAAGGTTGCACAGTTGTGATTTATCATTATGCTATTGATTAATAACTGAAATGAAATATCATCCTAATTTAGAAAACAGATTTGCTTAAAACAGAGTAATGGAAATTGAACTAAAAACAACAAATGAAAAACCTCCTTCAATGCAGGGACCCTCTACAACTGACGTGGCTGGAATGCTAGCTAGTTAAGGATGCACTTTAAACAATCCTTGATAACATGAAATTCGTATTATGAAAAAAACGAAGTATGAATATAGATTATCAACAAAAAGCCTGAACTTAACACGTAATTCCTTCTAACTTCTTACTTCCTCTCGGTTCCATGCAACTGATATTTAAAGGAAAAAAAACATAACTTTTTAAGAGATAAACTCGCTACAGGTGGCTAATTCAAATTAAATTTAACATGACTGTTTATGAGATAAACTTGTTAGAGGTGGCTAATTCGAATTGCAATAGGTCTGTTTAAACTTTTGATTAGCTACAGGTGGCTAATTCGAATTAGATTTGCAACAGAACTATTAGATTCTTGATTAGCTACAGAAGAACAAATCAAGAGTCCTACTACTTTCGGATAATGTACTTTGACTTCATCTTTGACCATGACCTTGGGCTTGTTTTTCCGTCGATCTGGACCAAGTAAATAGGATAGAAACCATGCGGAAATCATTCTAGAAATTCCCATGTGGCCTAATTCTTCATTTTACACCTGGAACCTGCCAAACCATGAGAGTAGCTATGGAATCCATAGTTAGCTGCAGAATACATTGCGTTCTGTAGCTAATTTTCAAAAATCTATTCAAATAGCAAGAACATGAAAATATAATATGGCGATCATTTTAATGCTTTCCTTAAGACAAAACCTAGCATTTATCATTGATTGGGTTTGTAATCTTATGAGTAAGTGAGGGAAAAAGGTGAGAAAAAATGTCAAGGAGAGGGTCATTATGAGGTTCAACATAAACCACATTGCTTTCATTTTGCGGATGTATCCCTTGATATGACCTGTCATAACATAAACATAGGCATAATACAAGCATACAATATCATCTCGTAACCACACGATAATGGCCTTGTATATTTGTTAGGCTACTCTTCCCACTTGATTCCTCATGAACCAAGAATCTCTTGATGTCATTCACCTGTGTAAGAAAGCATTCCTCCACAAGGACAATTCATAATGAACCTGTCAGACAATGACATAGATACATACATATATAATCATTAGAATAAAACAATCATCATTCTATCAGAAAACAACATACATATATACATGTATACATATATAAACATCAACATAATCATGATCATAACATAATTACCATATAACATAAGGTCTAGGTTAAGAGAACTACCTTTATTCATGCAGAACATTGAGAGCAGTCGTCGCCAACATATCCAAGGCATCTGACACCTCAGATCCATTTACTTTACCTTTTCTAGTTACCTTTCACATGTTTGTACTGCCACTACCTATTTATCACTATGGACCACCAATCCAACCGAATTTCATAGTCTTACCTTCTGCTACGCGTACTTGGTGGGCCCCAGTATTGTAGCAATAATGCTACAACTCCTGAAACTCCCTTCTTTAATTTTATCAACCCGGTAGTTCGTAACAAACTTGGAAGCGACGGTGCTATATGCACAAGTACTAGCTCTTGTCGCAGCTGTCACTTGGTCAGCTGGCACAAGTCCGCTAGGGCTCAAGCCAACTTCTATATGTTCTCAGAAGAAGCTTTCTAAATGATGAACGAAGACTATCTGAAAGGAAATTAACCTACTTTGCAAGAATGAACTGAAAGCCAACAAAACATGGAAACCCTAGTAAACCCTAATCTGACTAGTCCAATCTCTATGATGCAATGGTGGGAGTGCAAACTTCTAGAAATGATGCCATTACTTCTAGTGATATGAGATGCATGAATTTAAACTACTTCTACTGAAAAGAACATTGTTTTTGTATTTTTGCTTAAGTGGTTGGAGTTATTGTGATTTTGTTTCTTATTAGGGTTTGACTGTGCAGGGGTAGTTCGAAGGGAAAGAAAGCTTGGGAAAGGTTAGGAGGGCTAGGAAAGGTTCCAGGGGATCCAAAACATCATTCCACAGAAGTCCACAACGTTCAGGTGCTTGGCAACCGAGTTTGCAGGCTTCTACAGGATGTCTGCAGGGGATCCTACAGGATGTTCAGAGATTTCTACAGGATGTTCTGAAATGGGATTTTGGAGCATGGGTGAGTGAGGGAAGATGCATGAGTGGATATGGAGGTAGGATAGGGGTCTGAAGTGGCCTAGGAACTGATGGATGGAGCTAAGGAATGGCGATGATGGTTCAATTTGTTCAAGGGAGAGTGAAGCAATGTTGCACAAAAACTAGGGTTTTGGGAGCGAATGGAAAACGTGAAGCAAGGGTTCTAAGTAGAGGGTGGAGTGGATGGTGCTGATGGAGAATAAGCAGATGAAGGAGTGGTACAGGTGCTCTGCAAGTCGTTTTTCCAATCTGAACCAACAAAGACTTATGAATTCAAAGACCTAATTACGTTGACCTAATTTGCTAGCTGTTAGTAAAGAGAATGAACAGAAGTTTGACCTACAATGAAACCATGTATTTTAACTCATGAAAATAAGCAAATGAAAGTTTTAACTTGTAACCAACTTCTACACATGAAAATCAAACACTAGTGATTGCATGGCAAAGCAAAATCAGTGTTTTTGTGGGCAGCAAAGTCATCCTAGTCACAGCTCCTGATCCCACTGAGGGAGAGGTGAAACCACAGATGTTTGTTGGCCCTTTTCTTGAAGCTTTTTCTGTTAACAACCTATCAACTAAATCTGAGCATGAAAAGCTATTTTACTCATCAAAAAATGAACTAAATAACAAAACAAAATAGCATATTTTATTCTCAGAATGCAGCAAAAACACATAAAGATAATCAAAGGAGGTATTGGGCGCTTGAGATGGGCCCAACCCCAAGAGCTACAGCCTCCTAAGAGAGATTTAGAGCTGGTGCAAAGCTGGATTCATCTTTATTAATCAAGAATGAAGAGTTACATCAAAACTGTCCACAAGGAGAGCTTGAGAATGAGCTGAGAGCAAAGCTAGTCTATTGCCTACAAATCGAATTACAAAATGACTACAACAAGGCTATGAAATGGCTAACTACTAGCTACTATCTACTGGCTAACTAGCTAACATCCACTGGCTAACAAAATGACTAACTGGCTAACCAAAATGAGGCCTTAAGCCTTCTTATTTATACAATTTGAGGACCCAACAGTCCTCCTAAAATTTAGGGACTTGGCTGCCCAAGACTTGTAGTTAACAGCAGTCCTACTTGACTTGCTTGGCTGCCCTTGTGCTCATTGATTTGGTGGCCTTTGAACTCCGAGCTGATGGTGGAGAATTCGAGGTAAGGGCCCATAAATGAGGGGGACACCTTCCTACAAATCCTCTAGCTTGTTCTCCCACGAATTTGCCTGCCAAGTGCTCATTAAGACCTTCAATTTTGTCTCCAAATTGACCAAAAAGGCTACACAAAGCACCCATTAGACTTGTTGGCATAATGACTAACCAAATTCACTCTATTAACATAAATATAATCAAAAACATGCAATGAACTAATGAGAATGGTGGATTAAGTCAAATTAGGAGGTTGAATGAGCCCAAATAATTGTACATTTTTGGGGCTCATCATCACCCCCCTACTGAAAGTGTTGCTCATCCTCTGAGCAACCAATCTCTCTCCTCATCTTTGATGGCCCTGGTGGCCTCCTTGGCTAAAATCTCGGCCGATTTCTCCTTTGGCTTCCCTCTTTTCAAGCTTCCTGTAGAAACAGTTCGCTGGCTTCCTGTAGAAACAGTCCTCTGTCTTCCTGTAGAAACAGACAGCACCACTGTATCTTGCTTGGCTGTGGGCGATTTTCCTTTCAGCTGGGCTGTGGCAGCCTTCATCTTCTCCTCCTTTCTGCTCTTCTTCCTCACTGTCTGCTACTTTTCTTAGTGAATCCTCAGCCTTGTTATGAGTGCACAAGTATATGCAATCATATGGAAGAAATGGTGCCCTCTTCTCTGTCAAAGACAATTCACCAGCATTTTGTGTGAAAGCAAATATACCATCAAACTATCACCTCTCAGCTCCAAAGTAAGATCTTCACAGAAATCATCAAAGATGAACATCTTTGCCAACAATTCCTCAAATGCTAAGTTGGACCAGTTAGCAGAATGAAGCCATCACCAAATCACCCCACTTTTCAAAGGCTTTGGTAAGCAGGTTATTGTGCTTAAGCATATTAGTAAACAATATACGAACACACCCAAGTCCCAAGTTGAAAACACCTTCCTCTTTTATAAATTTCACAAACATCAGTGAAACAAGGAGACACAAGACAATCAATCAGAACCAAGCCAAAATAGTGTTTTCAGGACTTCCTGTAGAAAGTCCTGTAGCTGATTTCTGGCTTCCTGTAGAAGTCGTTTTTACACTTCTTGATTTGGCTTGCATGGCTGGGGGTGTCTTCTTCTTCAATTTTGCTGATGCTAGTTCCAAGACCTTGAGACCTGACCCTCTAGTGGTGAATGCTGCCTACACTAGCATCCTCAAGTATCAAACTTGAAAATTTTGAGAAATGTATGCAAATTTGACTCCATTTCAGCTACCTGTTCGTCAAGGTAAATTAAGAAGCTCTTATATGAGTCAATCCCTTTGAAAATTGCATGGAAGTAATCATCTTCGATCTTATCTCTCTTTGCCAACAGGCCCTTGGTGTCTGCTTTCTGATTTATCTTGTTGTCGTTTTCACCAGCATCATTTACAGCAGTTCTTAGAACTTCATCCATATTAGTATCCTTGCTGCCTGGATCCAACTGAAATGTTCTACTAATTTTTTGGCACAAGATGCAACTTCTTTGGAAGAGACAACTCTGGCTGGTCCCTCAGTCTCTTTTTCAATATCCATGTCAAAACGTGTAGACATTATCGTTTTAATTAATTGGGTTTCCTTTACTGAGATTGCCTCACCAAGCTTTGTCAAAGGCTCATCAAGAAGCTCCACATGGTTTTTTTACAATTCTCCAAAGCTTGCAGCACTTTCTTTTTTCCAGAAGCATTTCTCTTGCAGAAGATTCCTTGCCAGCCTTTACACTAGCAGCAGCCTGGAGTTTAAGTTTGTCCACAGCTTCTGTTAACCTCAGAAATCGAGATCTTGCACGGTTTGCTCTTTCAGAACTGCAAACTCGATGAAGAAAAGTCCAAGCTTTTCTGCTTTGGAAGGATATGCCATACTTCCTATAGAACTTCTTCTTGTAGAACTCTCGTCTGCTTGTGAAGGATGTCACTGCGCCTCTAAATGAGCCCGGTACGTGGGAGGATTTCAAACTGGACCGAGAAGATCGGTGGAGGACGACGAGTTAACAGCTTGTGCAAACTTCAATTGACGATGTGGCAAGTGCATATGAACAACAATTCGTGAGATTCAGCCGAGCCTACTTTAGTTGCTGCGTGATTTGTGGTGAGCTGGCGAAAACATGTGCGCTGGCTTTTTAGAACTACAGTGATGTTATCAACTGCATGTCTTCATCTATCTGTCAATCATTTGATGCCCTGTGCACTGGAGTTCAACAAATCTTCCATTAACTGTGTTTTTCAAATTTTTCATGAATGACCATACACGTATGCTGCGTGATTTTTCCTTGAGCGCTAGAGAACTGGGTGTCTTGCTACATCCATGGCTTAATTTCACCATTCCATTCGTTCATGCAATGCTTAGACTAGATTCATGCAATAGATGAACAAGGTTTAGTCACGTACCTGAGGTCAAACGGCTACTTGTGAAGCTTTTTGCTGCTGCATGCTCTGATTCTGCTGCTGCATGCTTGGATCCTTTGATTGCATGAGGGCTTGGCTGATGATTTTTGATTGCTTTTCCTTGTGCAGGTGTCCTCTGGCCAGATCTAAGCTGCATGCAATTGTTTCCACGTTCAGATCTGCACCTTCAAGCTGCTGCTGTTGCATGGTCACAAAACCAGAACTTGTTTCCGCCATTGCTCTCAAACGGTAAACCAGATTGATCTGAAACTTGGTGAGCATGTTCCTATCATCATTATGCATCTCCCATAGAAAAATCGTGATCAATGGATGCACGAATTTCGAGAAAAATGGAAAATGGCTGAAGATTTCAGAGATCGATTTCTCGGAAACCGTGCATCGGAATTGGCTGAAACTGCTTGGGTAGGCTACTATCACCCATGTGCATCTCCCCATGAAACAGGTTTTAAAACGGATGCACGGTTATGGAGAAAATGCAAAAATGGCTGATGGTGATGGAGGCTGATTTCTTGGAAACCATGCACCAGAATTGGCTGAAACTGCTCAAGCATGTTTCCATCACCCTTGTACAATTCCCCATAAAACGGTTTGTCAAATGGATGCATGGTTTTCAAGTTATGGCAAAAACAAATTTTGTTCTAGGTGTTTTTGCTTCAAGGCACTTTGCATGTGTTTGCATGGAAGGGAAAACTGAGCTTGGGCTGTGATGCAGGTATGGAGATGATGGAGGAGGAGTTGGAAGATGGCATGAGGGCTTCTGAACCCTTGAGGAAGCTACCATGCTCGCCAAACCACTTTTTGAAATCCATGTCTAGTTTCCCACAATTTCTACAGGAAGTTCCTGTAGAAGCACAATGAGAAGCACAACGAGGTGGAAAAAATGATGGATAAAGGCAAGGGATGGACACACAAATGCTTGTAGGCCTAATCAACAGATTCCCACCATTAGATTCACTTTTGAAATTGGATTTGGCTCGTCCAAAGGTTCTACATGATGTTTCCTGTAGAAATACAGAGCTTCCTGTAGAAGGCACAAGAAAGATTCCTTTAACCTTGATTTGAGTGCTCCTCCTGTCATGAAATGTCCTTCTTGCAACCTGCAATGTCATTGCTGCAACATGAAATTATTCAACGGAGATTAGCTTTATTTTTCTTTTTCTTTTTCTCTTTTTTTTTTTTGAAAAACAACTAGGGCGCCTCATGGAGGTTTTCACCCTAATTGCCTGCCTTGGGCGCCTCCAAGGGAGGTTTTCACCCAAAGATCTTATTCTCTTTTCTCTTTTTTTTTCAACCCATTGACCGCCTCATGGAGGTTTTCAATCAATGAGCCAATCTAAGGCGCCTCCGA
This sequence comes from Pinus tabuliformis, assembly GCA_031772625.1. NCBI lineage: Eukaryota > Viridiplantae > Streptophyta > Pinopsida > Pinales > Pinaceae > Pinus > Pinus tabuliformis. The sequence continues at coordinate 1,511,622,801 of CM062816.1, forward strand.
GGAGGTTTTCACCTTAGATTTCTATTTTCCTTTTTTTCATTTTTCATTTTCTTTTTTTTTTTTTCATTTTTTTCTTTTTTTTTTCTACCCTACCCTACTTGAAGAACAAAATCATTTTCAAGTATAAGAATACTTCCAATGGAGCCATGTGCACATCAAGATTAGAGACAAGATGATGTGAAGGCTCGAAATACATGCTTTGACAACGATCCAGATTTCAGAGACAAAATGATCTGACTTTGAATGGATCAAACATAGCTGAGGAAGAGAGTACTGCTGCAACTTAGTGACTGTTTGGAACCATGTCTCAATATAGCTTTGATATCCTTGGTCCTTTTGCTGATCTGGATCATTCTTCATGTCACCTTCTATCATGACCTTCTGATCTTCCTCTTTTTGTTGATCTTTCTCTTGAGTACATGGAGGATTTGATGATAACCATGAGGGAACTCTCTCGATCTCTGATTTAGATCTCTTCTCTTCATCAAGTGCAGCCCATGGTTCTTTGATCTCCTCTTTTGAATCTTGTTTTTCCGGATGTGGTCCTTCAATGCTTTCAAGATAATCTCTTTTTTGCAAGGCTCTTCCTGAGCTTTGGTGAACATCATTGAGCTCAAAAGGAGTCATTTGCACATGTTGTGCCTCAGCTTTGCAATTTGGTTGAGCTGCTCCATTGCATGGTTTTGGAAATGGTGCTATGGGTAGCTGAGTGGAGGTGTGAAATTGAGATGGAGATGGATGGCATTGTGGTTGGGTAGGCATTTGGGGTTGCCTTGGTGGAGGAGGAGGCGATGGTTGTGGATGAGCAGGTGGTGGAGGAAAATGAGCGGGATGAGAGTTGTACTGGGGCCTCCACTCCTGATAAGGTGCATTCCACTGAGGCTGTGGCTGAGCATAAGAGTGAAACGAATGAGCAGCTGGTTGGGCATAATATGGATCTGTGAAGGAACAAGGAGGAGGTGTGAGCCAAGAAGGATGAGCAGGGGGACCCCAAGAAGGCATGAAAGTGGCTTGATAGGGGTCATAATAGGTCTCGGGTGTCCCTTGCAGTTCCTGCTGGTAAGATCTAGGTCCATGCGGCCAACTTTGGTTCATGTAATAGAGTGATTCAGTGGCTCCTTTGGCTCTCTGATATGCAGCTTTGAATCTGGGTAAGGAAGGGCACTGATCTGTAGGATGGTATTCTTCACAGACAAAACACACTTCTATGGAGTACAATGGACATTTGTTCCTAGGATGCTTTCTAGTGCACCTAGGACAAAAAATGACCAAAGCCCTCTTGGCTTCCTCTTGCTTCTGTTGGATCCGCAAGGTATCCAGTTGCATGGCAAGAAACTGCCTCATATCACTCTTGAAATCTTTGATCTGATTTTCAAATTCATCTTTGGACAAGATGTTGCTCCCAACATTTCTACTTGTAGCCATTCGCTTAGAGGAATGTTTTCTTCTTCTTCTCCCCTAGAGGTTCTTTAAATATGCTTTGATGTCCACCCAGGGGTTCTTTAATCACAGCCATCGAAGAAGAGAGAATGTTGGCTGTGTGAAGCAGTGGGGGTGTTGTGCAATCATTTTTCTAACTTATCTCTACTCCTATAAGGCATGAAATGAAATCTTTTTGGTTGATTTTTGCTTTTTTCTACTTCTACTTGCAAAAATGAAATAGATTGAACTACAACTAACTATCTTGCGAAAATGAAAATGCGGAATTGAAATGAAAGCAGGAAAGGACTAATCTATTTTGCTCAAATGAAATTGCAAGAATGGAAATGCTAGTCTACGCTTGCAGAATTGAAACACTAATCTACGCTTGCAGAATTGAAACACTAATCTACGCTTGCAGAAATGAAATGCTAATCTATGAAAGCAGGAAATGCTAATCTATGAAAGCAGGAAATGCTAATCTATGAAAGCAGGAAATGTCTATGCTACTTTTGCAGAATGGAAATGAAACAAACTACTTAGCAGAAGGCAAGAGTAAGAAAATAGAAGAAAAGCAACAATTACTAATACTCTGACGCTTCCCCGGTAACGGCGCCAAAAAGATGGTGGGCCCCAGTATTGTAGCAATAATGCTACAACTCCTGGAACTCCCTTCTTTAATTTTATCAACCCGGTAGTTCCTAACAAACTTGGAAGCGACGGTGCTATATGCACAAGTACTAGCTCTTGTCGCAGTTGTCACTTGGTCAGCTGGCACAAGTCTGCTAGGGCTCAAGCAAACTTCTATATGTTCTCAGAAGAAGCTTTCTAAATGATGAACGAAGACTATCTGAAAGGAAATTAACCTACTTTGCAAGAATGAACTGAAAGCCAACAAAACATGGAAACCCTAGTAAACCCTAATCTGACTAGTCCAATCTCTATGATGCAATGGTGGGAGTGCAAACTTCTAGAAATGATGCCATTACTTCTAGTGATATGAGATGCATGAATTTAAACTACTTCTACTGAAAAGAACATTGTTTTTGTATTTTTGCTTAAGTGGTTGGAGTTATTGTGATTTTGTTTCTTATTAGGGTTTGACTGTGCAGGGGTAGTTCGAAGGGAAAGAAAGCTTGGGAAAGGTTAGGAGGGCTAGGAAAGGTTCCAGGGGATCCAAAACATCATTCTACAGAAGTCCACAACGTTCAGGTGCTCGGCAACCTAGTTTGCAAGCTTCTACAGGATGTCTGCAGGGGATCCTACAGGATGTTCAGAGATTTCTACAGGATGTTCTGAAATGGGATTTTGGAGCATGGGTGAGTGAGGGAAGATGCATGAGTGGATATGGAGGTAGGATAGGGGTCTGAAGTGGCCTAGGAACTGATGGATGGAGCTAAGGAATGGCGATGATGGTTCAATGTGTTCAAGGGAGAGTGAAGCAATGTTGCACAAAAACTAGGGTTTTGGGAGCGAATGGCAAACGTGAAGCAAGGGTTCTAAGTAGAGGGTGGAGTGGATGGTGCTTATGGAGAATAAGCAGACGAAGGAGTGGTACAGGTGCTCTGCAAGTTGTTTTTCCAATCTGAACCAACAAAGACTTATGAATTCAAAGACCTAATTACGTTGACCTAATTTGCTAGCTGTTAGTAAAGAGAATGAACAGAAGTGTGACCTGCAATGAAACCATGTATTTTAACTCATGCAAATAAGCAAATGAAAGTTTGAACTTGTAACCAACTTCTACACATGAAAATCAAACACTAGCGATTGCATGGCAAAGCAAAATCAGTGTTTTTGTGGGCAACAAAGTCATCCTAGTCACAGCTCCTGATCCCACTAAGGGAGAGGTGAAACCACAGATGTTTGTTGGCCCTTTTCTTGAAGCTTTTTCTGTTAACAACCTATCAACTAAATCTGAGCATGAAAAGCTATTTTACTCATCAAAAAACGAACTAAATAACAAAACAAAATAGCAGATTTTATTCTTAGAATGCAGCAAAAACACATAAAGATAATCAAAGGAGGTATTGGGTGCTTGAGATGGGCCCAACCCCAAGAGCTACAGCCTCCTAAGAGAGATTTAGAGCTGGTGCAAAGCTGGATTCATCTTTATTAATCAAGAATGAAGAGTTACATCAAAACTGTCCACAAGGAGAGCTTGAGAATGAGCTGAGAGCAAAGCTAGTCTATTGCCTACAAATCGAATTACAAAATGACTACAACAAGGCTATGAAATGGCTAACTACTAGCTACTATCTACTGGCTAACTAGCTAACATCCACTGGCTAACAAAATGACTAACTGGCTAACCAAAATGAGGCCCTAAGCCTTCTTATTTATACAATTTGAGGACCCAACAGTCCTCCTAAAATTTAGGGACTTGGCTGCACAAGACTTGTAGTTAACAGTAGTCCTACTTGACTTGCTTGGCTGCCCTTGTGCTCATTGATTTGGTGGCCTTTGAACTCCGAGCTGATGGTGGAGAATTCGAGGTAAGGGCCCATAAATGAGGGGGACACCTTCCTACAAATCCTCTAGCTTGTTCTCCCACGAATTTGGCTGCCAAGTGCTCATTAAGACCTTCAATTTTGTCTCCAAATTGACCAAAAAGGCTACACAAAGCACCCATTAGACTTGTTGGCATAATGACTAACCAAATTCACTCTATTAACATAAATATAATCAAAAACATGCAATGAACTAATGAGAATGGTGGATTAAGTCAAATTAGGAGGTTGAATGAGCCCAAATAATTGTACATTTTTGGGGCTCATCAGTACTCATGCACATAGCTTCATCTGAGTCTTACATTACCTGTTGGGTACCACAAATATCTCCCTGAGCTCCATTAACTTTATTCTTTCCCAAACAATTCCCAAGACTCAAAACATAAAATCCAATACCAAGAAACAACCAAGAAGAAAACCATGAAAACTAGTAACAACACGACACCGCAATAAAGTGGCATAGCTATGCACTAGACACACACAAAATCGCAAATCAAACACAACAATCACAAAATACCAAAAGCACAAGACTAACCATAGACACCATGACTCAATCCCCATGGTTCCCAAGGAAAGCTCAACCAGAGCCTTCTTCAAAATTTCATGGCAATTTCTTTGCCATGCAATTCCCTGCATCATACTGCCATAAGCACATAATGTCAGTGCATAACTAAACATAACAATACACTAGTTACCTTACCTTGTTGTTCCAAGTATACTTCCTTGCAACTGAACACATCCACACCATCTCTCATGGAACTCTGGTTCCTTGATAAATCCGCCTGTAACTAGAGACTAGCTAACATGTCTTTCAAGTACATGTTCATGAATCTAGCACATATCCACATAATGTTAGACAATATTAAGGTCAAGAAGACTTCTTGTATGCGAAGCACTCATTCGTATGGAATTATGGTTTCCAAACCTAGCCAGAGGAATTATTGTCCAATTCCTTCCTTTTACCTTTTTACCATGTTGCAATCGAGGCTTACTATGTACTGTCACATCACCCAACTATTAGTTATATAAACACATCAGCTATTACCTTGTAACACTAATACTAAGCATGTTTCCTGCAACTTCTCACACACGTCAACCACATGTTCCAAATATCAAGACAATCATATCTATCAGTTTGAATCAACTTTTACAAACAATCATGTCATAACCCATAGTCAATTCATAGTCATTAGACATAACGCTACAACTGTAGACTACATTCAAGTACATATCAACTGTGTCAACACATGTGTTAGTACAAACATCTTAAAACAAAATCATTTGAACACATACTCATATTATGCAATTCATTAAACATTCAACCAACTAGCAAACATACCATGTTAAATTTATCAACTAGATGACATAATCAAACCATCAAGCACAAAATATATGACATAAGCAAGCTCATACCTTACTGTATCTCAGGGGAGGCTATCTTCTTTGCACAATCAATCCGTATTAGCACGATATATCTTCACAATATTAACCCAAACATAAATAAGATCATGATATTCAAATAGTCACTAGATAACATGTTTACATCATAACTCATACACAATTATCATTCACACATATGCAAAGTCAATCTAGATTAGTACAAAACCATATCACAAATATGTTGGCTCATACCTGAATTTCGTAACCCTAACCATCTGCATAGGCCAATCCAATTTAGCATGATACATATAACATCAAAAACTTAATGTAATAACCCTAATCATTAAGTTACTAGCATATAACAATAACAAGTTAACCTATCATGCTCATCAACAACATATAACATAATCATTTGGTTATCTAATATAAAACAAAAATAGCAATGCATACAAATACATGTTACTATCATTCTTGACTATCTGACACATGTGCATCTAACTACACTACTCAACTAACATCTATCATGAATGGAACCATAACATCAAAAGACACGTACATAAACCTAATGCATATAACAAACCTTCACTTACATACATGCATGCCAAACATACAATACATGTATGATGATATTCTCTTACCCCAAAGTCCAATACTACAACCTCATTATGATAATCTACAGCTCCTGCTCTATCTCAGTCAACACATTAGCATCATAACATACCAATATCACCATGATGACCTAAATTGCATACCGTGACTTCACAAGGCATGTTTGACCTACTATTTATGCATAAATATAACCAAGACCATACATGCATAACTATAACCAAGACCATATATGCATGACAACTGAATATAGATATATAACACAGGAGTACCAAACCATATACACTTCATTCTGGCTAGTTTCCAGTCATCAATGCATGAACATATCAACTTTACAAACAATGACCGCATGCATGACAACAACCATTACTCCATTTTACACATTGCCACATGAAATCATCAACATGCATAAGCAATGCCTAAGAAACTACACATACGTATGAATGCATGTAGTTGAGCATAAACAATCAATTCTTGTAACCAACCTACATGACTACTACATGTAAGCAAACAACTAAGAATGCAACCTAACATACAAGGATGTAATCAAGCTGCATACAATCATGTAACCAGTCATATACTTTTGACAATGCATTCCACAAAATCAACATCAAGTTCCTCATGACAACCTTGCTACAACCATGATCAACATGATGTAATGCAACAAGCATATGTAATGCAAGTGTAAGAGACACACATGCAACTGACATGCATGCATGACCAACATATTCACCCAAGAAGAGCACAACCACGCTCTGATACTAGTCTGTAACACCCTCCTCCCACATCTACCCAAGCAGTCGTCCAGCCGGCATAAACATGCGACAAGAGGCCACTATGATAAGACTCAACCTCCTAGGTAACCTTAAGGAAATGGAGTCGACAAAACAAGACCTTACAGACCTCCCTCAGGTGCTTCAGGACCCCCAAGAGCTAATCCACCACTCTAGGTGCCCAACCCCTAAGTTAACCTATAATTTCAATGAATTAAACCCAAAGTCGATCCCATGACAAGGCATGCATGCGACTGGAACCCAATAGCCACTCCCACAATGTTTGCAAGGGAGAGACTGCGATCTTTTTCAGCTAGTTCTGTGCTAGAGACTACAGTGTTTAAGCCACTTTTTTAGGGCTAGTCTCCAAACCAATGCCTAGAACTTAATGAGACTTTCCAAGACATTAAATTACACCAAGGCAAAGCCTCTAACATAAAACTTGATCAAGGGCTTGACCTAAACAAGCCTAACCATGACAAACATTTCGTTAAACATATCCTTGGCATGTAATCTATAGGTGTAAACAATAGAATTAAGTATAGGGATCACATACTTATCTAAGAATCTCTATGAACCATTGTTCCCTCATGTCATTTGTTGTATTATCATCTATTAGGCCATAGATACATTTGATCCGGATTTAAACAGGAACGCAACAAATTACAGAGATAACCATATACACAAAGATGCAGCAGAAATAATACTTCATTTCATTAATGGAAAATACTGAAATATGCTTACAACCAGAAATGGAAATAAACCAGCTAGGGCGATGGTAGCTTATCTCTGAGAAGAGATGTGATGGCTACATGCCTCTGAACTGTGTTACAATGAGGCTCGAAGGCCTATTTATTGTTGAGAAACAATGGAAAACCCTTAACATTCCAAAACCTAACCCTAGGAGATGAAACGCCAAACTGTGGGCCCCGTTTGGGGTAAATTGGTACATCAACTTCCCGGGGTCGTAACTTTGGCATATGATCTCCGTTTGACGCATACAATAGCTCATTAGAAAGATCTATCCGAGTACTACCATTGTTGGAACGGGCAACATCGGTCCATTACATGGACCCATGTTGCCCCTGGATTCCCCAAAAAACGTCGTTTAGCGCCTCAAAATGGCTCCGGAAGTTCAGGACCCGAAAAACTGCTAAAAATAGTAAATTGTGCTACAATTAAGGAAACTGAAAATGCTGAGAAAGACAATGGTGGGGGTCCAGGTGTACTTGGCAGGTGGCCACCAATATCCACCTGGATCATTCCTCCCCCCTTAGGAAGCAATGGTCCCCATTGCATTGAGCTCCTCCATGAGATGAGGAAACTTTTGCTGAACCTGTTCCCTGGTGAGCCACTTGCCCTGCTGAAGGAGTTGGCCTGCTTTGACAACTCGATACAGTTGGATATTCTGTTGGCGAGTGTTCTTGATCTGTGTGTCCATGATCCGATCAGTTGCAGCTTGTTACATGCAATCTGGATTTAATTCTGTGGGTTTGAGCTGTTCTGCAATGTCGGATGTGTCTAGCAATGGTGGAAAGTATGGCCGAAGGCGGTCCACATTGAACACTGGGTGCAGGCCAAGGAATGGGGGAATGCTGAGCTCAAATGCATTGTCTCCCATAGCCTTAGTAATGGTGTAAGGACCATATCGGAGTGGTCTCAATTTCCGATAGGCTCTAGTAAGGCGTTCCTTTTGCAAATGCAACCAGACTTTGTCGCCCACCTGAAACTTGTGTGGTACCCGATGTTGATCATGTCGCTGCTTGTACTTGGCATTTGATTTCTCAAGAATGTCATGGACCTGCTTGCGAATATGTTGGATGCGCTCAATGAAGTTGGTGGCCTTATCTGTTTCGGACTGGACATGAGCCGAATTCATGTGAGTAGCTGCAGGTGGCATGGCCACATCAATGGGGCATAGTGGCTGGAATCCCAAACCCACCTGAAAAGGGCTGTGGCCAGTGGAGCTGTGAAGAGCTCGGTTGTAGCTGTACTGAACATAGGGGAGGCTCTCGTCCCATGTGCGTGGATGCTTTGAGTTATACATGCGCAGAATGTGCACAATCATCCTATTGACAACCTCTGTCTGGCCATCAATTTGAGGATGGAAGGCTGTGGACTTCGTGAGTTTGGTGTCCAGCATTGACCAGAGACTGGACCAAAATGTGCTGAGAAACCGACTGTCCCGATCTGATATTATAGACTGTGGGATCCAAAAGTGCACCCACACTCGTTCTTGCAGGCCCACCATAATGGCCATCTTCGAGAACCTGTTGACGACCACAAAAACACAGTCATTTCCATGCTTAGTGGAAGGCAGGCCTGACATGTAATCCATGGAGATGGATTCCCAAGGTCGACTAGGGGTAGGCAACGGGGTATAGAGGCCGTGCTTCTTAATGGTCGGTTTGGCAATGGCACAGGCAGTACATGATCTGATGTACTTCCCAACATCCTGTCGAAGATTCGGCCAATAGAAATAATTTTGCAGTACTGCCACTGTTTTCTCGACCCCGAAATGCCCAGCAGCCCGACTGTAGTGTGCTTCCCAAATCATCTTGGCACGCTCGCTTGAAGGAACACAAAGGTGACCGAGGTGGCATAATAGGGCATCCTGGAGGTGAAAATCTGCACAACGCCGACCCTCCAAGAGTGCCTGGTATGTGTGGCCGAATTCTGGGTCGCTTTTGTAGAGAAGTGGCCAATCAGAATTCTCGTGCCCACAAGAGTTGAGCACGGTGGTTAACACCATGATCGGTGGTCAACTGAGGCAATCTGCAACATTATTGGTGCTGCCCTTCTTATACTTGATATTCAAGTGGAACTGTTGCAGGTATGTAGACCACTTCTGATGGCGATCATTCTGCAATTTCCCTTGGGTCTGTATGAACTGCAGGGGTCGGTGGTCTGTGTGGATGACTGTTTCCTTCCCCAAAATGTAATGCTTCCATTGTCGGCAGGCCTGTACAATGGAATACATCTCTTTATCATAAGTGGGGTACTTCCGGACTGTGTCTGAAAGTGTTTCACTGTGATATGCCACTGGATGTCCATGTTGAGTAAGGACTGCCCCAATAGCATAGTCAGAGGCATCTGTCTCGACCTCAAATGGTTGTTGTAAATCTGGTAACGCGAGCACTGGTGCCGTGCAGAGGCGATCCTTCAACTCCATGAATGCCTTCTGTTGAGATTCAGACCAAAAGAATTTTGCTTTCACCCCTCCCTTGGTGACCTGACTCAAGGGCCAAGAAATATGAGAAAATCCCAACACAAACCTGCGGTAGAAGTTGGCAAGACCTAGAAAGCTGCGGAGCTCTGTTAGAGTGGTTGGAGAGGGCCAATCCCGAATGACTTGGATCTTGGCTGGATCGACATGCACCCCCTGTTCATCAATGATGTATCCCAGATACTGAACCTGGGTCATGCGAAAAGTGCATTTCTCCAAATTGGCACATAGCTTGTGTTGCCGCAGTGTTTGGAGAACCTGCCGGATGTGGTGGAGGTGCTCTTCCCAACTCTGGCTGAAGATCAGAATGTCATCCAAGTATACTACTACAAAGGAGTTGGTGAATGGCCGCAAGATGTCATCCATTAGCCTCATAAAGGTTGCAGGAGCATTCGTCAATCCGAAAGGCATGACCAACCATTCGAAGAGGCCCTCCTTGGATTTGAAGGCAGTCTTCCACACATCAGAGGGTTCGATTGGTACCTGGTGATATCCTGACTTCAGATCGATCTTGCTGAAATATTTCGCCCCCTTTAGTTGTTCTAGGAGGTCATCAATCCGCGGGATCGGGTACCTATTACGGACAGTGATCTTGTTCAGCGCCCGATAGTCAATACAGAGTCTCCACGTCCCATCCTTCTTCTGTACCAACACGATCGGGCTCCCACAGGGCGATGAACTCAGACGAATGTGACCTTTCTACAGGAGCTCCTGAATCTGCCTCTTGATTTCATTGTTCTCCAGAACGAAGCGCCGATAAATTGGTCCATTGGGTAGCGGCGCACCTGGAGTCAGATCGATGGAGTGCTTGACTTGACAGTGCAGAGGAACCCCTGCCGGGGAGGTGAAGATGTCCTCGTACTCCTCCACAATCTTGTCCATCTGTAGTTGTCGTGCAGAGGGACCCCGTCTGGAGGCCGCGGCCACTGTCTTCTTCTTTCCTTGAGGGCGTATCATCAGGAAAACAAATTTCCTAGTTTTGGAAATGATCTTACTGCATTGTTTTGCAGTAATCAAAGAGATGGCAACAGGTGGTGCTACCTCTGGTATCCTGAACAACTTATTTCCCAATGTAATAATAACAGCACGGGGCCTTGATTCATACACAACATGTCGCTTCCACAAGTATGGTTGTCCTAGTAATACATCAAAAACTTCAAGGGGAGCAATGTCACACAATACCTCATCCGTGAAGGGCTTGATGTTGTATGGAAGGCGACATTGCTGGCTCACGCGAAGATCTCGTCCTTGGTGAAGCCACCCAATGGTGTATGGTTGTGGATGTGCTGTGGTCGGTAAGCCCAACCGCTTCACGACCTCTGCCGAAATGAGGTTCTTTTGACTCCCGCTATCAACAATGAACTGTATCAGGGAGCCCTTTACCCACATCTGAGAGTGGAAGAGACGCTCCTCCTCCTCGGGATCTTCGGGTTCATTTTTCTGGATCTTTGCGGTAGCAACAGTGGCGCTGGGATCTGCATCAATGATCTGCTTCCCTTTTTCATACCCCTTATCGGGTTCTGACTCAGAGTCGGAACATGCATCTGATTCTGAAACCTTTAGCTCAGCCACCAGTGACTGCTTGGCCCGACACTCACTTGTGTTGTGAGTGGAGCTCTTATGGAACTCGCACCATTTTCGAGTGTCCTTTCTCGGCTTCGCGGCGCTGTTCTTTGCTTGCAGCTTCGGCTGGTTGTCTTGGGCTGTCCCGCCTTGGCTTTGTCCTTTGTTCTGTGGTTTCGGGGCACCTTTCCCTTGCTTTGGATTCGCAGATCCAAAGTCTCGCTTCTTTTGTTTAAACTTCTGCTCGACCTTGACGGCATATCGGTATGCTGCGCCGAGCGAGGGGATGTTTAGGAATTGTATTTCTTCCTGGATGTACTTGTGCACGCAGCCACGGTATTTGAGTATCAAATGTTTGTCTGAATCCTTGATACCCAACTTTGTGCGAAGGGTATGGTAAAGATTGGTGAACTCCGGCACATCTTGGTCCCTTCCCTGCCGCAGCGTGGTCCACTTTATGTATTCATCCTCATAGCTTCCAACAGGGTAGTACTGCTCCTTGACGGCATCCCGGAACGAATCCCAGGTGGGTGCGGCTGAAAATAGTGAGCCAGTACTTTCATCCTTCTGCTCACAGTAGGTTTCCCACCAGTCCTTGACGTGGGGGGCTTCTTTGAGGAGAGCAAAAACAATCTTTTCCCGACTCGAAAATTCATGAACATAAAAATAACCCTCTAGCAGATTTAACCATTTATCTACGGCATCTACGTCTATCTGACCCTCGAATATGGGGATTTCAAAATTAACTTGTACCTTAAAGGGTGTGGCGTTTCCAGAGTAGCTGCTGGAAGCCGATGCGTCGCTTCTGGGTAGCCGCTGAAGGATCTGGGCAAAGTTGTCCATCATCGCGTTCCGTTGTCGCTCGAGGGCTTCTTCGAGCAAGATTTTGATGGGATCTCCTGCCCCCTCGTCTTTCTTCTCGTCCGCCATGGGAGGCCATCGGGATTTGCGAGGCTGGTCTTGCAAAGGTTCAACCAGTTCAAGCCCTGACTCCTTATATCCCGACCTTGTTGGGGACATGCAAAGAAAAACAGAGAAAAAGCAGACCACTCTGATACCACTGATCCGGATTTAAACAGGAACGCAACAAATTACAGAGATAACAATATACACAAAGATGCAGCGGAAATAATACTTCATTTCATTAATGGAAAATACTGAAATATGCTTACAACCAGAAATGGAAATAAACCAGCTAGGGCGATGGTAGCTTATCTCTAAGAAGAGATGTGATGGCTACATGCCTCTGAACTGTGTTACAATGAGGCTCGAAGGCCTATTTATTGTTGAGAAACAATGGAAAACCCTTAACATTCCAAAACCTAACCCTAGGAGATGAAACGCCAAACTGTGGGCCCCGTTTGGGGTAAATTGGTACATCAACTTCCCGGGGTCGTAACTTTGGCATATGATCTCCGTTTGACGCATACAATAGCTCGTTAGAAAGATCTATCCGAGTACTACCATTGTTGGAACGGGCAACATCGATGTTGCCCCTGGATTCCCCAAAAAACGTCGTTTATGGCCTCAAAACGGCTCCGGAAGTTCAGGACCCGAAAAACTGCTAAAAATAGTAAATTGTGCTACAATTAAGGAAACTGAAAATGCTGAGAAAGACAATGGTGGGAGTCCAGGTGGACTTGGCAAGTGGCCACCAATATCTAAGTATAGGGATCACATACTTATCTAAGAATCTCTATGAACCATTGTTCCCTCATGTCATTTGCTGTATTATCATCTATTAGGCCATAGATACATTATCCATTCATTTATAAGTAAAAACATGAAATAACCATGACATGAACCAATGATATAACCATGCTTATAACCAGCATAAAACCATATAAATATCAAAAATATGACAACCATTAAATCCACATATAAAAAAGTGAAAAAGTAAGAGAACTTAGCTTTTATTAATCACAGGAAATCCGACAAGGTTCAAGACTTCCACGTACCACCCGATCATAGACATGGTTGAACCAAATCTCTCTTTCAGCCAGTCACCCCTGTGCCATATTCCAAGCATGAATGTGGGATCTCATAGAACTACCAATCCAAGAACAACCAAAGGAATTCAGAGGTTAAACCAACTCCACCCTCACCAAACCATGATCACAACAAACTTGGTGCTCTGATCACAACCAAACCGAACTTGGAATGCCATCCGAAGTCCATCACTATCCTTGAGGAATTTTCTGTCTCCTTGTCTCTCAGGCTTTACCACAATCCAATCCTGGATGACTAGGCCCTAAACTGAGATCGGTCTCTCAGGTTTTACGCAATCCAAACCCAGAGGTGCTAAACTGAGACTCCTCCCTTAGGCTTTACCTTGTATCCCGCCAAAACCAGTCAAGGGATTCCTAGGCCTTTGGGAATGAAACTTGAGACCACCTCCACCCCGGATTCTAAAATCCATCCGGCAAACCAAAGCCCAAAAACCAAAATAAACATCCCAACACCATGGTATCCAAAAAAAGGAAAGTCTAGGTTGAAAACCACTATCATAACCCGACAAAACCATGCCACCAACAGTAAGAGAACCATACATCAACATGCAAAGCCGTGTAAGTCCAAACCAATTAGGAAATCATACATGCAAAAGGTTGCAAGTATTCTTGCTCAGGATGCTTGATCCTGCTTTTCCTTCCATGACCCTTGCTATCCTTCCTTTCCCTTTTCTTTCTTTTCCTTCCTTGATCCAAAGCTAGAGTGCTCCAAGAAAACTCTAAGTGACCAAGAGTGAGAGAGAGATAATAATGAGAGAGCTACAAACTTGAACTGACCAAGCGCCTACACTAACCAAGTCTGAACCAAGAGCTTGCACTGACTAAAAGCTTTCCAACTGATCCTCATAAGCCTTTTTATGAATGAGGCCTCTCATTTTTTTATTTTCCATTATTTTCCTTCAATTTCCTCCTCACATGCAACCTGTGACATTTTACCTTACTTTTCTCCTAATTTCCTTTATTTTCATAAATAAATGTGCCAAAAGTGCCTTTTTGCCTTTTAATGCCTTTTCCTTAGCCTTTGCCAATTTCCTTAGCGAAGAACAAACATCCAATGATGCCCACTAGGATATCTTTGCCCAACGATCAGCGTAAAATACGTGTCCCATCAACCGTGGCTTTATATATATCTATATATATCTATATATATATATATATATAGTTTACACGGAATTTTCACCAGGGTTGTTACACAACTGATCCGGATTTAAGCAGGAACGCAATAGATTACAAAGATAACCATAAATACAGAGATGCGATAACCATAAAAACAGAGATAACCATAAACATAGATATGCAGCGGGAATAATACTTTACTTCATTAATGTAGAATACTAAAATATGCTTACAAACAGTAATGGAAATAACCCAGCTAGGGCGATGGTAGCTTATCTCTGAGAAGAGATGTGGTGGCTACATGCCTCTTAACTGTCTTACAATGAGGCTCGAAGGCCTATTTATTGTTGAGAAACAGTGGAAAAACCCTTAACATTCCAAAACCTAACCCTAGAAGATGAAACGCCAAACTATGGGCCCCGTTTGGGGTAAGTTGGTACATCAACTTCCCGGGGTCGCAACTTTGGCATACGATCTCCGTTTGACGCATACAATAGCTCGTTAGAAAGATCTATCCGAGCACTACCATTGTTGGAACGGGAAACATGATTGCCCCCGGATTCCCAAAAAAAACGTCTTTTAGGGCCTCAAAAACGGCTCCGGAAGTTCAGGACCCGAAAAACTGCTAAAAATAGTAAGTTGTGCTACAATTAAGGAAATTGAAAATGCTGAGAAGAACAATGGTGGGGGTCCAGGTGGGCATGGCAGGTGGCCACCAAGATTCACCTGGATCATTCCTCCGCCCTTAGGAAGCAATGGTCCCCATTGCGTTGAGTTCCTCCATGAGATGAGGAAACTTTTGCTGAACTTGGTCCCTCGTGAACCACTTGCCCTGGTGAAGGAATTGGCCTGCTTTGACAACTCGATATAGTTGGATATTCTGTTGGCGAGTGTTCTTGATCTGTGTGTCCATGATCCGATCAGTTGTAGCCTGTTCCATGCAATCTGGGTTTAATTCTGTGGGTGTGAGCTGCTCTGCAATGTCGGATGTGTCTAGCAATGGTGGAAAGTATGGCCGAAGGCGATCCACATTGAACACTGGGTGTAGGCCAAGGAATGGGGGAATGCTGAGCTCAAATGAATTGTCCCCCACAGCCTTAGTAATGGTGTAAGGACCATATCGGAGTGGTCTCAGTTTCCGATAGGCTCCAGTAAGGTGTTCCTTTTGCAGATGCAACCAAACTTTGTCGCCCACCTGAAACTTGTGTGGCACCCGGTGTTGATCATGTCGCTGCTTGTACTTGGCATTTGATTTCTCCAGAATGTCATGGACTTGCTGGCGAATATGTTGGATGTGCTCAATGAAGTTGGTTGCCTTATCTGTTTCGGACTGGACATGAGCTGAAGCTGTGTGAGTAGCTGCAAGTGGCAGGGCCACATCAATGGGGCATAGTGGTTGGAATCCCAAGCCCACCTGAAAAGGGTTGTGGCCAGTCGAGCTGTGAAGAGCTCGGTTGTAGCTGTGCTGAACATAGGGGAGGCTCTCATCCCATGTGTGTGGATGCTTTGAGTTGTACATGCACAGAATGTGTACAATCATTCGATTGACAACCTCGTTCTGGCCATCAGTTTGAGGATGGAAGGTTGTGGACTTAGTGAGTTTGGTGTCCAGCATTGACCAGAGACTGGACCAAAATGTACTGAGGAACCGACTGTCCCAATCTAAGATGATAGACTGTGGGATCCCAAAGTGCACCCACACTCGTTCAAAGAAGAGTTTAGCAGTGGCTTCTGCTGTGATATTCTTCTTGCAGACCGCCATAATGGCCATCTTCGAGAACCTATCGACGACCACAAAAACACAATCATTTCCATGCTTGGTGGAAGGAAGCCCTGACATGTAATCCATGGAGATGGATTCCCAAGGTCGACTAGGGGTAGGCAACGGGGTATAGAGGCCTTGCTTCTTGATGGTTGGTTTGGCAATGGCACAGGCAGTACATGATCTGATGTACTTCCCGACATCCTGTCGAAGATTTGGCCAATAGAAATACTTTTGTAGTACTGCCACTGTTTTCTCAACCCCGAAATGTCCACCAGCCCGATTGTAGTATGCTTCCCAAATCATCTTAGCACGCTAGCTTGAAGGAACACAAAGATGACCCAGGTGGCATAATAGTGCACCTTGGAGGTGAAAATCTGGAACCTGCTGACCCCCCAAGAGTGTCTGGTATGTGTGGCCAAATTCTCGGTCACTTTTGTAGAGAAGTGGCCAATCAGAAGTCTCGTGCCCACAAGAGTTTAGCACAATGGTTAATGCCATGATTGGTGGTCGACTAAGGTAATCTGCAACATGATTGGTGTTGCCCTTCTTGTACTTGATGTTTAGATGGAACTGTTGCAGATATGTAGACCACTTCTGATGGCGATCATTCTGCAATTTCCCTTGGGTCTGCATGAACTGCAGGGGTCGGTGGTCTGTGTGGATGATTGTTTCCTTCCCCAAAATGTAATGCTTCCATTGTCGGCAGGCCTGCACAATGGAGTACATCTCTTTATCATAGGTTGGATACTTCCAGACTGTGTCTGAAAGTGTTTCACTGTGATATGCCACTGGATGCCCGTGTTGAGTAAGGACTGCCCCAATAGCATAGTCAGAGGCATCCGTCTCGACATCAAATGGTTGTTGTAAATCTGGTAACGTGAGCACTGGTGTCGTGCAAAGGCGATCTTTCAATTCTATGAATGCCTTCTGTTGAGATTCAGACCAAAAGAAGTTCGCTTTTGCTCCTCCCTTGGTGACTTGACTCAAGGGCCAAGCGATATGAGAAAACCCCAACACGAACCTGCGATAGAAGTTGGCAAGGCCTAGAAAGCTGCGGAGCTTTGTCAGAGTGGTCGGGGCTGGCCAATCCCGAATGACTTGGATCTTGGCCGGATCCACATGCACCCCCTGTTCATCAATAATGTATCCCAGATACTGAACCTGGGTCATGCCAAAAGTGCATTTCTCCAAATTGGCACACAGCTTGTGTTGTCGCAGTGTTTGAAGAACCTGTCAGATGTGGTGGAGGTGCTCTTCCCAACTCTGGCTGAAGATCAGAATTTCATCCAAGTATACCACTACAAATGAGTTGGTGAATGGCCGCAAGATGTCATCCATTAGCCTCATGAAGGTTGCAGGAGCATTCGTCAATCCGAAAGGCATGACCAACCATTCGAAGAGGCCCTCCTTGGCTTTGAAGGCAGTCTTCCACACATCAGAGGGTTCGATCGGTACCTGGTGATATCCTGACTTCGGATCGATCTTGCTGAAGTACTTTGCCCCCTTTAGTTGGTCCAAGAGGTCATCAATCCGTGGGATCGGGTACCTATTACGAACAGTGATCTTGTTCAACGCCCGATAGTCAATACAGAGTCTCCAAGTCCCATCCTTCTTCTGTACCAACACGATCGGGCTCCCACAAGGCGATGAGCTCGGACGGATGTGACCTTTCTGCAGCAACTCCTGAATCTGCCTCTTGATTTCATCGTTCTCTAGAACCGAACGCCGATAAATTGGTCCATTGGGAAGCGGTGCACCTGGGGTTAGATCGATGGAGTGCTTGACCTGACAGTGTAGAGGAACCCCTGCGGGGGAGGTGAAGATGTCCTCGTACTCCTTCACGACCTTATCCATCTGTAGTTGTCGTGCGGAGGGGTCCTGTCTGGAGGTCGTGGCCACTAGCTTCTTCTTTCCTTGAGGGTGTATCATCAGGAAAACAAACTTCCCAGTCTTGGAAATGAGCTTACTACATTGTTTTGCAGTAATCAAGGAGATGGCGGTAGGCGGTGCTACCTTTGGTATCCTGTACAACTTATTCCCCAATGTAACAATAACAGCCTGGGGCCTTGATTCATACACAGCATGTCGCTTCCACAAGTATGGTTGTCCTAATAATACATCACAAACTTCAAGGGGAGCGATGTCACACAATACCTCATCCGTGAAGGGCTTGATGTTGTACGGAAGGCGACATTGTCGGCTCACGCGAAGATCCCGTCCTTGGTGAAGCCACCCGATGGTGTATGGTTGTGGGTGTGCTGTGGTCGGTAAGCCCAACCGCTTCACGACCTCCGCCGAAATGAGGTTCTTTTGGCTCCCGCTATCGACAATGAACTGTAGCGGGGAGCCCTTTACCCACATCTGGGAGTGGAAGAGACGCTCCTCCTCCTCTGGATCTTCAGGTTCACTTTTCTGGATCTTGGCGGTAGCAACAGTGGCATTGGGATCCGCGTCAATGATCTGCTTCCCTTTTTCATTCCCCTTGTCGAGTTCTGACTCAGAGTCGGAATAGGTATCTGATTCTGGACCCTTTAGCTCGGCCACTAGTGACTGCTTGGCCCAACACTCACTGGTGTTGTGAGTGGAGCTCTTATGGAACTCACACCATTTTCCCGTGTCCTTTTTCGTCTTCGCGGTGCCGTTCTTTGTCTGCAGCTTTGGCGGGTTGTCTTGGGCTGCCCCGCCTTGGCTTTGCCCTTTGTTCTGCGTTTTAGGGGCACCTTTCCCTTGCTTCAGAGTCGCAGATCCAAAGTCTCGCTTCTTTTGTTTAAACTTCTGCTCAACCTTGACGGCATATCGGTATGTTGTGCCGAGCGAGGGGATGTTCAGGAATTGTATTTCTTCCTGAATGTACTTGTGCAGGCAGCCGCAGTATTTGAGTATCAAATGCTGCTCCGTATCCTTGATACCCAACTTTGTGCGAAGGTTATGGAAGAGATTGGTGAACTCCGGCACATCTTGGTCCCTTCCCTGCCGCAGCGTGGTCCATTTTATGTATTCATCCTCATAGCTTCCGATAGGGTAGTACTGCTCCTTGATGGCATCGCGGAATGAATCCCAAGTGGGTGCGACTGAAAATAGCGAGCCGGTAGTTTCATCCTTCTGCTCGCAGTAGGTTTCCCACCAGTCCTTGACGTGGGGGGCTGCTTTGAGAAGGGCGAAAACAATCTTTTCTCGACTTGAAAATTCATGAACAGAAAAATACCCTTCTAGCAGATTTAACAATTTATCTACCGCATCTGCGTCTATTTTACCCTCGAAGATGGGGATTTCAAAATTAACTTGTACCTTAAAGGGCGTGGCATTTCCAGAGTAGCTGCTAGAAGCTGAAGCGTCACTTCTGGGTAGCCGCTGAAGGATCTGGGCGAAACTGTCCATCATCGCGTTCCGTTGTCGCTCGAGGGCTTCTTCGAGCAAGATTTTGATAGGATCTCCTGCCCCCTCGTCTTTCTTCTCGTCTGCCATGGGAGGCCGTCGGGATTTGCGAGGCTGGTCTTGTAAAGGTTCGACCAGTTCAAGCCCTAACTCCTTATATCTCGACCTTGTTGGGGACATGCAAAGAAAAACAGAGATAACCATAAAAAAAGCAGACCGCTCTGATACCACTGATCCGGATTTAAGCAGGAACGCAATAGATTACAGAGATAACCATAAATACAGAGATGTTAGAAAGATAACCATAAAAACAGAGATAACCATAAACATAGATTAAGGAAACTATGCAACAAAGGTGGGCATAACCAAGATACCTTCAACAACCCATCTTCCACTTGGAAACACCTTCTAGATGTGCCTTAGGCCACTAAAATCTGCTTACTATGCATTCTCTTTTTAATGCAAGAGGATTAAGGGACTGATCCAAGGATTTTTAATTACTCTGAAAAAATGTATACTTGTAGAATATATTCCTTAGTATAAGGGTGTACTTCTATTTTATCTTCATCCTACTTCACCATATGATTGATTAAAACTGACTTTTAGGAGGTGGGCGCATTATTATGCCTGCTCAACGACAATAAGTGTATGTATGTGCTTTGTTTAAGAAAGAATAATGTATCAACACATTTGTATTTTTTAGAAATTGGAACTCCTTTTTTGAAGAGTTATGAGAGATGTTTGTAAACTTATGCAATGATGAAGTGAGGCCATAGCATGTGCATTGTGACAAATTATGATATAACACATTTGGTTCCTCACATACTTATGATGATTTGAAGTGGTCCTTAAAGAACAAAGTGATGGCCATTGCGACTTTTCCATAGTGTTCCTCATGTTTTTTAAAGTCTAAAATCATAAAATGCACATTATAACACAAATCATATATATTATTAATGAACTAAATTTATTAAGTTTTAAAAACAATGTAATTAAAAAAATCCCCGGATAAAAAAATCATATTTTAAAATTGTAAGTTTCAAAAAGCACTTTAAATAAGCATGACCTCCGTTTGAGATTCTGGTGATGGAATCTGGCAATCTTGATTTGTATTATTTAAAATGGTTTTTAAGCTTGGATTCAGCACGGTGAAAACCCTAGATGCAAAAATTAACTATTAAACTTGCGATCTATTTTGACCAAAAATACTTAAAAAAAACTCTTTAAAGACAAGCTTTTTGGCCAGCCTTAGAAGGATAGGAACATGTTCCCAACACATGAACATATTCGCATTTCCTCTTTTTGGAGATTTCCGAGTACGTGGCAGTGGCACTTTAAATGAGACCCATTTTCAATTTTCAACGGCTTGTTGTAGAGTGATCTAGAACAAGCTCCCACCACAGTTAAACCATTTACTTTTCCAGAACAATAAACTCTCGGTGCTTCGAGATCATTCTTTACCGTTCCATCTTACACTTTCAGCATCGAGATGTTTCTTAAAGGTTCCTATCTGAAGCACCGAGATGTTTCTTTAACGTCCCTATCCGAACACTTTAAATTCCGAGGTAACGCTCGGGTATTTTCACGGCGAGTTCTTAGAACTTTTGGAATACTATCTATGTCTATTGTTCTCTAATTCTTTCATTTAGCAGGTTTCTGATACAGATTTTACTGTCTCCGTCTCTACACTGGGAATTATAGATTTTCTGAGCTGAATTATGCGAAATATGGCGGTTTCAAAACGCTTTGTGGTATGTATTTTGTTACTGATGCTCTTGACAGGCGTCGCTTGCCAGGGCTTTGTGCCGAACATTCTAGGGCGCGTTTGGAGCCCATGGAATGGCATTTGGCAGGATCCTTTTAAAGTATTGGAAGAAAACCCTCTCTCGGCTATCGGCGGTGACATCAGCCAAGTTGCGTTAACGAAAGTGGACTGGAAGGAGACTCCAGAGGCTCACATTATTAAAATTGATGTTCCAGGTAATATTATGTCAAAATTTATATCTGAAGTCATCTGGTAGTAGTTTAAAGATGAAGATGTTGTGCTTTTCAACATAGACGTGCTTTCACCAATATCTTACACCTACATTTTCAAAATTTAAACGGTTTTTAAAGTTACCAGGAGGTTCTGAAAAATAGAATTTAATAATAATATGCTATTACATCTAAATTTTGAAAATTTAGATGAGATATTATTAAAATTTAAAATTTACTAGGGTTTGATGGAGGTGAAATTAAAGATCGCGGTATGGTTGCAGGGATAAAGAAGGAGGACATTAAGGTTGAGTTCAAGAGCGGTGTGCTTACCGTGAGCGGTGAACAGCAGAAGGAGAAGATTGACAAGTCCGAAAAATGGCACCGAGAGGAGCGATTGGTCGGTAAATTTATCCGGCAGTTCCGTTTGCCGGACGGCGATATGGAAAACGTCAAAGCGAGCTTGGAGAACGGCGTGCTGGTGGTGAGCGTGCCGAAAGTGGAGAAAAAGGTCGGTGAAGCGAAAGTTATCAGTATAGAATCCGGGGGCGACAACCAGAAAAGTTGTTTGGAGGGCGGCAATGACATCTGTAACGCCTAATGAAGAATTATACATTAGTGTGTTGTAGTTTTGTGTGGGGAAATGTAAATAAAATCCGTTGAGGATGGAAATAAAGATGTAGATCCCTTGTTCTCCAAACGCTTCTTTAAATCATAAATTGCGTAACCGTCTGTTTCAAACAAATGAATTATTATCTTTTGTATTTTTTTCGCGTTTGACTCGAGTAATGGCTATTTTATAGATGCTTTCAATGGTGCAGGAAGTGAGAATCAATTGGAAGTAAGTAGGTTTAGACCATTGGTATAAAGATGATGATATATAATGCATACAACATGAATTGAATTTATGAAAAGTGGTTACAGATGATGATATATAATGCATACAACATGAATTGAATTTATGAAAAGTGGTTACAGGTTGTCTCTCTTTATCTAAATAATGATACTATGTTTTTCTTTATCTCTTCATTTGTTCATCTTGAAGTGATATTATATGGGCCCTCTTTTTCGTAGTTTATTCCTAGTTTGCTCTATATGAAGTTTAAAGTGGAAAATTAAATTATTCAGAAAATATGAAGTGTTCAATTCTTCTAACATGAATTTATTTAGAAAAATATAAAAATATATAATTCATACAATTAATATTTAGAAAAATATAAAAATATATAATGCATACAAATTCTTCTAACATGAATTTATTTAGAAAAATATAACTAGCAATTGCACCAAATGTTGCAAACGAAACGCCGTAAGGCATAAATTCGATAAGCATCATGATATAAACAATCATTGAAGATAAAAAACTAGTAAACAAAATGGAATTGAAGAATTGTGATTAGTCATTTAAACAACTAGGCAATGTTCATTTCTTTTTGGGAATAACATCCAAAATATTAAATGCAGACTACAAATTGGTGACATGTTTCACGAGGATCATAATATTAAATGCACACTGCAATGCTTTGTATTTGTTAGATAATGGAAAATGATAATTCATAGAAACAAAACTAATTTTCCATCTTGAGTCATCATGAAACATAATCATAATGATCCTGAATGAAAATATGTCTAACATACTAATCTACTGCTTTACCAACCAATTACTATGGATGAGAAAGCGGTCTAACTTTGCTGCAATGTGGGAAATGTCACTTCTCCAATTTTTCCAAGTATACTTACCATTTTTTGAAAACCATTAAGAAGCTCCCAATCACAGATGACATCTTCCATTTTTTCACAATGAAGATCACTTACAATGCTTCCACCATGTTTTTCAAAATTGAAAATAATTGTGTTAAAAGCACTCCCTATTACATTATCTATGTGCTAGTGACCTTCCCTTATGAGTGTTAAAGAGTACCAAAAATCTCCTTTTTCACTCTACAATACTGGGACATATAAACATTTATAAGGGACAATGATTCTTTTGACTCCTTATCTTCTACTTTGACAGCCACCCAAAAACATAATTTGACATTATATATTAGCGTAAATCGGTATTTTTACCAAAGGCTGCAAATGTCACCAAAATCTCCCTGAGATCTTTGCGCTACACCCAAGGTCCCAAACTATTTTTCCAAATTGTTTGTGACAAGGCCATGGTCTCTTCTTCAGCTAGTTTTATTTCTTGGAGAAATAAGACCTGCAGTTTCCTCAAATTCACTAATTATTTTACTTCTTTTACTACCTTTGGTTTGATGAGGTCTCCAAGTCCCCTAATATTCAACGATGTAATTTTCATTTAGACTTTCAGAGAGCATACTTACCTCCTCCAGCCTTACATCTCGCATTTTCTTTGTTGCTCACGTTTCGAAGAAATTTTGTGATCTGAGGTTGGTTTCCAAGTTTGATAGTTTTCTTTGATTTAGCCTCTCTTGTATCTTTCTTAGAAAAACATGTTGGAAGCATTGTAAGGGATCCTCACTGTGAAAGAATGGAAGATATCATCAGTGAGTGGGAGCTTCTCAATGGTTTTCAAAAAAGGGTAAGTATACTTGGAAAAATTGGAGAAGTGACAACATTGCAGCAAAGTTAGACCGCTTTCTCATCCATAGTAATTGGTTGGTAAATGGCATATAATGTCTTTCTAGTATTCTAGCTCAAGGGGATTCTGATCACAAACCCATCAGGTTGGATTTGGGCTCTCCATAAGATTTAGATCTGATTCCTTTCTGGTTTAATCCCGGGGGAATCCAGAAGGAAAGGGAGGCTAACCTGATAACTCATGCTTGGGCTATGCCAATTCGCAAGTCTTTTACCTTTGTTTGGGAATAAAATATGAAGGAGGTGAATTATGCTCTTAGAACCCGGGACAATCAATTACAGGCCCCTGCAGCAAGAGATAAAAGAACTCATTCAAAAGATCGAAGATCATCAAGGCTTGATGGAGTCATCAAGGCTTGATGGAGTCCAAACCAATCACTCACAAGAACTTAGAAGAAGTAAAAAACCTAGTAACCAAATATTTAAAATCAACAGGAAAGGAGGAAGAATACTGGCATCTGATGTCTCGAAGCCTCATGTGATATAAATACATCCTTTTTTCACAAGCATACTAAATAAAGAGAAACTAGGAATCGAGTAAAGGAAATTTCTTGTCGAGGTCACCTTAAAATATGTTTTTCCTAGGAAATTAAGAGAGGACTTTTGCTTCTTCAATAATCCATATTCTAGAGACAAAGTAAATGGCTCGGAAATGTAGAAATACTTCATCTCGTGTCTCACCTCCATTGTTTTGTATCAGGAATTTTCTCATCTGGTTAAACCGATTAAAGATGACGCAATTGAAACCATCTAGTCCCTAAACATGGTTAAAGATCTGGGATTGGATGACTTCTTTATAATTTTTAATGTGAATGCTTAACTCCTCCATATTTAAATGAAGGTTTGGGGGCAATACCAACTCATCCTTTTTAGCTCTAATTCTGAAGGAGACATAGTTGTCCTCATTCTCTCGATTCTGGACAATCTCAATGTGTAATTTGGCCTAGAAGTTTCTAACAAAAAATTTAGCTATTATGCTCAAAAAGATTTTCCCTACAATCATATCAAAAAACCAAGTTGGTTTCATGAAGCATCGATAAATCATAGACAACATCATTCTTGTTCAGGAGGTGATTCATTCAAGAAAGAAATGGGGTTAGCTGGGTATGATTATCAAACTTGACATGGAAAACACCTTCAATAGAATCCATCACTCCTTTTTATTCTCGGTGATGGAAAAGTTGGGTTTCTGTAATGAGTTCATAAATTGGACTAGAGATTGTATTGGAAGCCTGTGGACAGCTCCTTTAGTAAATGGACTCCCTTGTAATCTCTTCTCCACGTCTAGGGGTTTGAGGCAGGCTTTCAATAGAAGCTCCTAGTAGTAGAAACCTTAATATATTAGTGGCAGAAAACTTAATAAGGAACCTAGAGATGGGAAGAAGGGAAGAGAAGGGAGAATATGAGGAGTAAGTATAGAAAACAACAATAAATATGTGTATCATTCCCAGTTTGCTGACGATACATTGTTGTTAGGGGGAGCCTCCAAAATTATTGCTCGGCGATTCAAACCAGTGTTTGATCAATATCTAGACCTGTTGGGGGGCTTCATTGATAAAACAAAGAGCCTAATCATAGGATGGAACTATCCACTTCAAAATATTAATGAAATTGTGATGGTTTTGGGATTCCCTTTAGAATGGAATGGAAATTATTTAAATATCTAGGAATCCCCATTTTGATCGGTGCCTCTAATATGAAGAGTTGAATCAATACCTTAAATAAATTTTCGAAGAAATTTCAAGCCTCGGGTGCTCAATGGCTCTCTTCATTAGGATGTGTTGTGATAGTTAAATATGTTCTATCGTTGCTTCCTGTCTACCTATACTCTGACCTTCTAGACCCAAAAGTTGTGCTCAATCAGATGAGCTTGTTAATTCACAAGTTTCTATGGCAAGGAGGGAGGAATAGTAAACTGGAATGTAATTTGTCTCCCAATGGTTAATGGGGGATTGGCAGTCTAAGACCCTCTATTTATGAATATTGCTCCTAGAGCTACAATCGTTTGGATACTTATTTCAGATTTCAGTGTGTGGTGGAAATTTGGCTTTCTGCCAGAATATTCAACAAGAATTCTCTTCTCAGGGTAGAATCAAATTATTGGGCAGGTCTAGGTTTTACTATTTGAAAGCTGTGAAAGGAAGCAACCCCTCTTATTATTGATCACCTTAGTTGGAAACGGGGAAACAGGTCTTGCTTATATATTTTGAGATAACAAATATTTCCAAATATCCTATTGAGTGGAAGTGAAGAATTCAAAATCCTCGGTCAGTGGATGAAAAAAAATGGTTTTTCTCAAATTAAAGGGCATATAAAAATGGGATATCAAAGGGGTATGGAAGGGTTGGATCAACCTAGAGCTGGTGATTCATTTAAAGCTGGTTTGGGAAAATTAGACTTGAGTGGTAAATGGTTGTTTATAGGAGCTGCCTAAACCTGTAGCAGACTTCCCTCCCCTGCCGAAATCTGTTGTACAATTCAGTCAGAGTGTTGATTGATCTGGAACTCTGACTGTTTTGGATGATCTGGTTTAATTTAAAATTGGGCAAAACAAACCAATGGAATCATTCCAACACAAAGAATTTTCACTGTGCCTGAAATTCTTGCTGGATTCTTGTCAAATATTTTGTTGGAAAGAGGGTCTGTTTGCTATACAATTAACGTACTCTATTGTTCATGAATAGCATGGTTTTTGTACCCCAATGAACTTGTCAAATATTTCTGAAATGATATTTTGAACAGGTCAATCCTCACAATCATCAGCTAAAGTTATGTAATTTTGGAAGTGCCAAAAGCTCTGGTGAGTTGTTGCTCTGTGGTATAAGCATCCAATTGAATTGTCATTGTCCTCTTTTCACCTTACACGTTTGCAAATATGCCTTTTTTCACCTTAAGCTATTTGACAAAAATGGATTTACCATTTACACTCATATCCTATCAAACTCTGCTCGGAAATTTACAAATCACTGTTGATTATATTACAAATAGTCCAATCTTATTTCAAAGAAAAAAATACAAACGAAAGTATAAGTTAACTTTAATACCATATTTAAATAACTATATACAAACTGATCTTAACTTTGGAATAACAACTATAAACAACTTAATACAAACTGATCTTAGCTTTAGAGAGTGACCTTAACTTTGGATCTAGATAATAAAAACACATTCAGATTTGCACAGATAATAAAAATACATTCAAATTTGCATGAAAGAGTGAATAATCGACCCAGGGTTAGATATTCTCCATGGATTTAAAAAATTCTGAGGTTAAGATAAATGATCCTAGTTTTAAATGAATTAAAAATTGCTCTTCTATATAATAGAATATGAAGTTGTTGGGGATTTGCAACCTAACTTAAGAATCTAATTGAGTGGTAGATTGACTTTGGTAGACGTTCTAAATCTGAGGGTAACTCGATTGCAGATTCTGAAATATTTTAAAAATTTGATTGAAATAAACAAAGTTAAACAGTTAACATCACTCATGTCTCTCCCCATTTAGGAATATTCCAGAATATACGTAAGGATGGTCAGGTCCCAACCAAGGAGCGCCTAAAATGAAAACTTGTGATGGATATTATGGGAGTCAAGCAAACTCCACTCAATCTACAATCGACATAAGGATAGCCAAGTCCCAACCAAGCAGAAGGGACTCTAAAGATGAAAACCTTCTAATTGCTTGTAAAAATTTTGTGGAACATCCTAACTGATTAGGAACCACCATGAGTATCTTTGACGCAGTGAACCAGATTTAATGGCCATTTGGCAAATCCTCTTTCAATAGACTAACTCTGGGGTCAGCTATAACATGCAATAAATTGTAAATGGACAATAAGTATGATGTTTCTGAATGTTACATATATAGGCTTAATGGTAAATACATTGTTTAACCAGTGCCTTTAGATACCACCTGTTCTTACTTGGACAGTCTTGTTCTCGTCAATCTTTTGCCTTCCCTCATTTCCCTTTCTGTAATAAGCATTGAAGTTTGCACCTAAATCTATATAATAAGATATAAAAGAGGATGAAAAATTTTACCCTTGCATGAACTCAGCGAGTTTGGATAAATGTAAGAATTTTGAAGAACAGAACTGTGTTGTTTTGGACTGGAAATGTTGCTGAAGAAAATTGTCGACACAGTTGTACAAGATTACTATAGGGTACTTCTGCAAGTCCTCTCTTACTTCTCTGTGCCATTCATGAAAATCGCTTTTTGATCTTCATTCTCTATAGAATTGTCCCTGTTTTTAGACACCTTTTGAGATACCCCAAATTCATATAATCTGAAAAAAAGCCAATCCTTTCATTTTAGAGTTCCAAGTTAGACTTTGACCGTTAGAATAATGGCATAGCTATTTGTTTGAGTCACTAGTTAACCAATTTTTTTAACAGTTCTAGATTCCTTTTGAGATACCCCAAATTCATATAATCTAAAAAGAACTGATTCTTTCAACTTACGATTTAATTGGATATTCACAGTTAGAAAAATGGCATAGGTTTTTGTTTGAGTCACTGGTTAATCTATTTTTCTATCGGTCCAGGATTTCCCTAAGTTCTCAAGAGAACTTAACATTCAATAGAACTTAGCATTCAATAATTTGAAGAAGAGCATTCATATTTTTTGCCATTACAAAGAAGAAATAGCCTTAGATTTATCCACAAAAATTATTCCACAAATTCCTGTGTATTATGATAATTTGCCATTGCAATTAGTTTAAAGCCAGCATTATTTCTTAGCAATAAAGCCTACATTCATTGAAGCCCCTTTCGCCTGAGCGTTATCCACCATAGCAAAGAGTGTAAGGTCATCCATGCCTGAGTTATACAGTAAAACTTCGGGAAAATTGCCACAGAGAGAATTTTGGATGTCTGAAACACGCAACAAGCGGTTCTAGCAACAAGGCACTGATAGAAAGGGTTCAGAGAGTAACGATAGGTAGCGCATTGCCGATAAGGGATGCTCAAATCCTCTTTACAGCCACAGCCTATAATAATCAGGTCTCCAGAACTTGATCTGCCATCAGAGGTCAAATGACATACTCTGCAAACAGTCTCTGCATTAAAAAAAAAGTGGCGAAAGCTTTTACCTATTAAAAAAATAGCATTCTGATACCAGAGGATTCCCTTACAAGTACCAGAAAAAGTTTTCCTTAAAAACACAACATTCCGAAACCACATGATTGCCTTAGAAGTGTCATATTGCCTTCCTTCTGCCTTATAAGTATCAGTTTAACTGATCTCCACATGAAGAATATAATACGGAAATGAAATTTGATTATTCTAGGTGATCCCTAACCAAAATATGGCCTTCTTGCGTTAAAAGATCTACCAATTTAAATGAAAATATCATTATTCTTCCATCTGAATAGAGATTTAATAAGAGGCAGGGGAGTGGGGCTCAAAAGGTTTTAAGAAGAATCTTCCAATCCAGCAGCACTAAAAAAAGTAAGATTCCATACGTGAGTTACAGCTCAAGTTAAAGCTAGACCAATTCCAGAGATTTGTGTCTAATTTCACTAATTGAGCCATATTTAAAAGAAAATTAGACTTTAGTGATAAATGGTTGTTTATAGGAGCTGCCTAAACCTGTAGCAGACTTCCCTCCCTTGCCGAAGTCTGATGTACAATTCAGTCAGAGTGTTGATTGATCTGGAACTCTGACTGTTTTGGATGATCTGGTTTAATTTAAAATTGGGCAAAACAAACCAATGGAATCATTCCAACACAAAGAATTTTCACTGTGCCTGAAATTCTTGCTGGATTCTTGTCAAATTTGTGGTTGGAAAGAGGGTCTGTTTGCTATACAATTAACGTACTCTATTGTTCATGAGTAGCATGGTTTTTGTACCCCAATGAGCTTGTCAAATATTTCTGAAATGATATTTTGAACAGGTCAATCCTCACAATCATCAGCTAAAGTTATGTGATTTTGGAAGTGCCAAAAGCTCTGGTGAGTTGTTGCACTGTGGTATAAGCATCCAATTGAATTGTCATTGTCCCCTTTTCACCTTACACGTTTGCAAATATGCCTTTTTTCACCTTAAGCTATTTGACAAAAATGGATTTACCATTTACACTCATATCCTATCAAACTCTGCTCGGAAATTTACAAATCACTGTTGATTATATTACAAATAGTCCAATCTTATTTCAAAGAAAAAAATACAAACGAAAGTATAAGTTAACTTTAATACCATATTTAAATAACTATATACAAACTGATCTTAACGTTGGAATAACAACTATAAACAACTTAATATAAACTGATCTTAGCTTTAGAGAGTGACCTTAACTTTGGATCTAGATAATAAAAACACATTCAGATTTGCACAGATAATAAAAATACATTCAAATTTGCATGAAAGAGTGAATAATCGACCCAGGGTCAGATATTCTCCATGGATTTAAAAAATTCTGAGGTTAAGATAAATGATCCTAGTTTTAAATGAATTAAAAATTGCTCTTCTATATAATAGAATATGAAGTTGTTGGGGATTTGCCACCTAACTTAAGAATCTAATTGAGTGGTAGATTGACTTTGGTAGACGTTCTAAATCTGAGGGTAACTCGATTGCAGATTCTGAAATATTTTAAAAATTTGATTGAAATAAACAAAGTTAAACAGTTAACATCACTCATGTCTCTCCGCATTTAGGAATATTCCAGAATATACGTAAAGATGGTCAGGTCCCAACCAAGGAGCGCCTAAAATGAAAACTTGTGATGGATATTATGGGAGTCAAGCAAACTCCACTCAATCTACAATCGACATAAGGATAGCCAAGTCCCAACCAAGCAGAAGGGACTCTAAAGATGAAAACCTTCTAATTGCTTGTAAAAATTTTGTGGAACATCCTAACTGATTAGGAACCACCATGAGTATCTTTGACGCAGTGAACCAGATTTAATGGCCATTTGGCAAATCCTCTTTCAATAGACTAACTCTGGGGTCAGCTATAACATGCAATAAATTGTAAATGGACAATAAGTATGATGTTTCTGAATGTTACATATATAGGCTTAATGGTAAATACATTGTTTAACCAGTGCCTTTAGATACCACCTGTTCTTACTTGGACAGTCTTGTTCTCGTCAATCTTTTGCCTTCCCTCATTTCCCTTTCTGTAATAAGCATTGAAGTTTGCACCTAAATCTATATAATAAGATATAAAAGAGGATGAAAAATTTTACCCTTGCATGAACTCAGCGAGTTTGGATAAATGTAAGAATTTTGAAGAACAGAACTGTGTTGTTTTGGACTGGAAATGTTGCTGAAGAAAATTGTCTACACAGTTGTACAAGATTACTATAGGGTACTTCTGCAAGTCCTCTCTTACTTCTCTGTGCCATTCATGAAAATCGCTTTTTGATCTTCATTCTCTATAGAATTGTCCCTGTTTTTAGACACCTTTTGAGATACCCCAAATTCATATAATCTGAAAAAAAGCCAATCCTTTCATTTTAGAGTTCCAAGTTAGACTTTGACCGTTAGAATAATGGCATAGCTATTTGTTTGAGTCACTAGTTAACCAATTTTTTTAACAGTTCTAGATTCCTTTTGAGATACCCCAAATTCATATAATCTAAAAAGAACTGATTCTTTCAACTTACGACTTAATTGGATATTCACAGTTAGAAAAATGGCATAGGTTTTTGTTTGAGTCACTGGTTAATCTATTTTTCTATCGGTCCAGGATTTCCCTAAGTTCTCAAGAGAACTTAACATTCAATAGAACTTAGCATTCAATAATTTGAAGAAGAGCATTCATATTTTTTGCCATTGCAAAGAAGAAATAGCCTTAGATTTATCCACAAAAATTATTCCACAAATTTCTGTGTATTATGATAATTTGCCATTGCAATTAGTTTAAAGCCAGCATTATTTCTTAGCAATAAAGCCTACATTCATTGAAGCCCCTTTCGCCTGAGCGTTATCCACCATAGCAAAGAGTGTAAGGTCATCCATGCCTGAGTTATACAGTAAAACTTCGGGAAAATTGCCACAGAGAGAATTTTGGATGTCTGAAACACGCAACAAGCGGTTCTAGCAACAAGGTACTGATAGAAAGGGTTCAGAGAGTAACGATAGGTAGCGCATTGCCGATAAGCGATGCTCAAATCCTCTTTACAGCCACAGCCTATAATAATCAGGTCTCCAGAACTTGATCTGCCATCAGAGGTCAAATGACATACTCTGCAAACAGTCTCTGCATTAAAAAAAAAGTGGCGAAAGCTTTTACCTATTAAAAAAATAGCATTCCGATACCAGAGGATTCCCTTACAAGTACCAGAAAAAGTTTTCCTTAAAAACACAACATTCCGAAACCACATGATTGCCTTAGAAGTGTCATATTGCCTTCCTTCTGCCTTATAAGTATCAGTTTAACTGATCTCCACATGAAGAATATAATACGGAAATGAAATTTGATTATTCTAGGTGATCCCTAACCAAAATATGGCCTTCTTGCGTTAAAAGATCTACCAATTTAAATGAAAATATCATTATTCTTCCATTTGAATAGAGATTTAATAAGAGGCAGGGGAGTGGGGCTCAAAAGGTTTTAAGAAGAATCTTCCAATCCAGCAGCACTAAAAGAAGTAAGATTCCATACGTGAGTTACAGCTCAAGTTAAAGCTAGACCAATTCCAGAGATTTGTGTCTAATTTCACTAATTGAGCCATATTTAAAAGAAAACATGTACTGTATGGCGAAGCGAAAATTCCCTTACAATTAACAGAAAAATACATTTTAACTTTATAAAACAACATTCCCATACCACAGGATTGCCTTACAAGTATCAGATTACCTGTTAACTTTATAAAACAACATTCCCATACCACAGGATTGCCTTACAAGTATCAGATTACCTGATCTCCAAAGGAAAAATATAATCCGTAAATGGCATATAATGTCTTTCTAGTATTCTGGCTCAAGGGGATTCTGATCACAAACCCATCAGGTTGGATTTGGACTCTCCATAAGATTTAGATCTGATTCCTTTCTGGTTTAATCCCGGGGGAATCCAGAAGGAAAGGGAGGCTAACCTGATAACTCATGCTTGGGCTATGCCAATTCGCAAGTCTTTTACCTTTGTTTGGGAATAAAATATGAAGGAGGTGAATTATGCTCTTAGAACCCGGGACAATCAATTACAGGCCCCTGCAGCAAGAGATAAAAGAACTCATTCAAAAGATCGAAGATCATCAAGGCTTGATGGAGTCATCAAGGCTTGATGGAGTCCAAACCAATCACTCACAAAAACTTAGAAGAAGAAAAAAACCTAGTAACCAAATATTTAAAATCAACAGGAAAGGAGGAAGAATACTGGCATCTGATGTCTCGAAGCCTCATGTGATATAAATACATCTTTTTTCACAAGCATACTAAATAAAGAGAAACTAGGAATCGAGTAAAGGAAATTTCTTCTGGAGGTCACCTTAAAATATGTTTTTCCTAGGAAATTAAGAGAGGACTTTTGCTTCTTCAATAATCCATATTCTAGAGACAAAGTAAATGGCTCGGAAATGTAGAAATACTTCATCTCGTGTCTCACCTCCATTGTTTTGTATCAGGAATTTTCTCATCTGGTTAAACCGATTAAAGATGACGCAATTGAAACCATCTAGTCCCTAAACATGGTTAAAGATCTGGGATTGGATGACTTCTTTATAATTTTTAATGTGAATGCTTAACTCCTCCATATTTAAATGAAGGTTTGGGGGCAATACCAACTCATCCTTTTTAGCTCTAATTCTGAAGGAGACATAGTTGTCCTCATTCTCTCGATTCTGGACAATCTCAATGTGTAATTTGGCCTAGAAGTTTCTAACAAAAAATTTAGCTATTATGCTCAAAAAGATTTTCCCTACAATCATATCAAAAAACCAAGTTGGTTTCATGAAGCATCGATAAATCATAGACAACATCATTCTTGTTCAGGAGGTGATTCATTCAAGAAAGAAATGGGGTTAGCTGGGTATGATTATCAAACTTGACATGGAAAACACCTTCAATAGAATCCATCACTCCTTTTTATTCTCGGTGATGGAAAAGTTGGGTTTCTGTAATGAGTTCATAAATTGGACTAGAGATTGTATTGGAAGCCTGTGGACAGCTCCTTTAGTAAATGGACTCCCTTGTAATCTCTTCTCCACGTCTAGGGGTTTGAGGCAGGCTTTCAATAGAAGCTCCTAGTAGTAGAAACCTTAATATATTAGTGGCAGAAAACTTAATAAGGAACCTAGAGATGGGAAGAAGGGAAGAGAAGGGAGAATATGAGGACTAAGTATAGAAAACAACAATAAATATGTGTATCATTCCCAGTTTGCTGACGATACATTGTTGTTAGGGGGAGCCTCCAAAATTATTGCTCGGCGATTCAAACCAGTGTTTGATCAATATCTAGACCTGTTGGGGGGCTTCATTGATAAAACAAAGAGCCTAATCATAGGATGGAACTATCCACTTCAAAATATTAATGAAATTGTGATGGTTCTGGGATTCCCTTTAGAATGGAATGGAAATTATTTAAATATCTAGGAATCCCCATTTTGATCGGTGCCTCTAATATGGAGAGTTGAATCAATACCTTAAATAAATTTTCGAAGAAATTTCAAGCCTGGGGTGCTCAATGGCTCTCTTCATTAGGATGTGTTGTGATAGTTAAATATGTTCTATCGTCGCTTCCTGTCTACCTATACTCTGACCTTCTAGACCCAAAAGTTGTGCTCAATCAGATGAGCTTGTTAATTCACAAGTTTCTATGGCAAGGAGGGAGGAATAGTAAACTGGAATGTAATTTGTCTCCCAATGGTTAATGGGGGATTGGCAGTCTAAGACCCTCTATTTATGAATATTGCTCCTAGAGCTACAATCGTTTGGATACTTATTTCAGATTTCAGTGTGTGGTGGAAATTTGGCTTTCTGCCGGAATATTCAACAAGAATTCTCTTCTCAGGGTAGAATCAACTTATTGGGCAGGTCTAGGTTTTACTATTTGAAAGCTGTGAAAGGAAGCAACCCCTCTTATTATTGATCACCTTAGTTGGAAACGGGGAAATAGGTCTTGCTTATATATTTTGAGATAACAAATATTTCCAAATATCCTATTGAGTGGAAGTGAAGAATTCAAAATCCTCGGTCAGTGGATGAAAAAAAATGGTTTTTCTCAAATTAAAGGGCATATAAAAATGGGATATCAAAGGGGTATGGAAGGGTTGGATCAACCTAGAGCTGGTGATTCATTTAAAGCTGGTTTGGGAAAATTAGACTTGAGTGATAAATGGTTGTTTATAGGAGCTGCCTAAACCTGTAGCAGACTTCCCTCCCCTGCCGAAGTCTGCTGTACAATTCAGTCAGAGTGTTGATTGATCTGGAACTCTGACTGTTTTGGATGATCTGGTTTAATTTAAAATTGGGCAAAACAAACCAATGGAATCATTCCAACACAAAGAATTTTCACTGTGCCTGAAATTCTTGCTGGATTCTTGTCAAATATTTTGTTGGAAAGAGGGTCTGTTTGCTATACAATTAACGTACTCTATTGTTCATGAATAGCATGGTTTTTGTACCCCAATGAACTTGTCAAATATTTCTGAAATGATATTTTGAACAGGTCAATCCTCACAATCATCAGCTAAAGTTATGTAATTTTGGAAGTGCCAAAAGCTCTGGTGAGTTGTTGCTCTGTGGTATAAGCATCCAATTGAATTGTCATTGTCCTCTTTTCACCTTACACGTTTGCAAATATGCCTTTTTTCACCTTAAGCTATTTGACAAAAATGGATTTACCATTTACACTCATATCCTATCAAACTCTGCTCGGAAATTTACAAATCACTGTTGATTATATTACAAATAGTCCAATCTTATTTCAAAGAAAAAAATACAAACGAAAGTATAAGTTAACTTTAATACCATATTTAAATAACTATATACAAACTGATCTTAACTTTGGAATAACAACTATAAACAACTTAATACAAACTGATCTTAGCTTTAGAGAGTGACCTTAACTTTGGATCTAGATAATAAAAACACATTCAGATTTGCACAGATAATAAAAATACATTCAAATTTGCATGAAAGAGTGAATAATCGACCCAGGGTTAGATATTCTCCATGGATTTAAAAAATTTTGAGGTTAAGATAAATGATCCTAGTTTTAAATGAATTAAAAATTGCTCTTCTATATAATAGAATATGAAGTTGTTGGGGATTTGCAACCTAACTTAAGAATCTAATTGAGTGGTAGATTGACTTTGGTAGACGTTCTAAATCTGAGGGTAACTCGATTGCAGATTCTGAAATATTTTAAAAATTTGATTGAAATAAACAAAGTTAAACAGTTAACATCACTCATGTCTCTCCCATTTAGGAATATTCCAGAATATACGTAAGGATGGTCAGGTCCCAACCAAGGAGCGCCTAAAATGAAAACTTGTGATGGATATTATGGGAGTCAAGCAAACTCCACTCAATCTACAATCGACATAAGGATAGCCAAGTCCCAACCAAGCAGAAGGGACTCTAAAGATGAAAACCTTCTAATTGCTTGTAAAAATTTTGTGGAACATCCTAACTGATTAGGAACCACCATGAGTATCTTTGACGCAGTGAACCAGATTTAATGGCCATTTGGCAAATCCTCTTTCAATAGACTAACTCTGGGGTCAGCTATAACATGCAATAAATTGTAAATGGACAATAAGTATGATGTTTCTGAATGTTACATATATAGGCTTAATGGTAAATACATTGTTTAACCAGTGCCTTTAGATACCACCTGTTCTTACTTGGACAGTCTTGTTCTCGTCAATCTTTTGCCTTCCCTCATTTCCCTTTCTGTAATAAGCATTGAAGTTTGCACCTAAATCTATATAATAAGATATAAAAGAGGATGAAAAATTTTACCCTTGCATGAACTCAGCGAGTTTGGATAAATGTAAGAATTTTGAAGAACAGAACTGTGTTGTTTTGGACTGGAAATGTTGCTGAAGAAAATTGTCTACACAGTTGTACAAGATTACTATAGGGTACTTCTGCAAGTCCTCTCTTACTTCTCTGTGCCATTCATGAAAATCGCTTTTTGATCTTCATTCTCTATAGAATTGTCCCTGTTTTTAGACACCTTTTGAGATACCCCAAATTCATATAATCTGAAAAAAAGCCAATCCTTTCATTTTAGAGTTCCAAGTTAGACTTTGACCGTTAGAATAATGGCATAGCTATTTGTTTGAGTCACTAGTTAACCAATTTTTTTAACAGTTCTAGATTCCTTTTGAGATACCCCAAATTCATATAATCTAAAAAGAACTGATTCTTTCAACTTACGATTTAATTGGATATTCACAGTTAGAAAAATGGCATAGGTTTTTGTTTGAGTCACTGGTTAATCTATTTTTCTATCGGTCCAGGATTTCCCTAAGTTCTCAAGAGAACTTAACATTCAATAGAACTTAGCATTCAATAATTTGAAGAAGAGCATTCATATTTTTTGCCATTACAAAGAAGAAATAGCCTTAGATTTATCCACAAAAATTATTCCACAAATTCCTGTGTATTATGATAATTTGCCATTGCAATTAGTTTAAAGCCAGCATTATTTCTTAGCAATAAAGCCTACATTCATTGAAGCCCCTTTCGCCTGAGCGTTATCCACCATAGCAAAGAGTGTAAGGTCATCCATGCCTGAGTTATACAGTAAAACTTCGGGAAAATTGCCACAGAGAGAATTTTGGATGTCTGAAACACGCAACAAGCGGTTCTAGCAACAAGGCACTGATAGAAAGGGTTCAGAGAGTAACGATAGGTAGCGCATTGCCGATAAGGGATGCTCAAATCCTCTTTACAGCCACAGCCTATAATAATCAGGTCTCCAGAACTTGATCTGCCATCAGAGGTCAAATGACATACTCTGCAAACAGTCTCTGCATTAA
Organism: Pinus tabuliformis; assembly: GCA_031772625.1. Classification (NCBI taxonomy): domain Eukaryota; kingdom Viridiplantae; phylum Streptophyta; class Pinopsida; order Pinales; family Pinaceae; genus Pinus; species Pinus tabuliformis. The sequence goes on from CM062816.1 coordinate 1,511,661,062, forward strand.
AAAAAAAGTGGCGAAAGCTTTTACCTATTAAAAAAATAGCATTCTGATACCAGAGGATTCCCTTACAAGTACCAGAAAAAGTTTTCCTTAAAAACACAACATTCCGAAACCACATGATTGCCTTAGAAGTGTCATATTGCCTTCCTTCTGCCTTATAAGTATCAGTTTAACTGATCTCCACATGAAGAATATAATACGGAAATGAAATTTGATTATTCTAGGTGATCCCTAACCAAAATATGGCCTTCTTGCGTTAAAAGATCTACCAATTTAAATGAAAATATCATTATTCTTCCATCTGAATAGAGATTTAATAAGAGGCAGGGGAGTGGGGCTCAAAAGGTTTTAAGAAGAATCTTCCAATCCAGCAGCACTAAAAAAAGTAAGATTCCATACGTGAGTTACAGCTCAAGTTAAAGCTAGACCAATTCCAGAGATTTGTGTCTAATTTCACTAATTGAGCCATATTTAAAAGAAAATTAGACTTGAGTGATAAATGGTTGTTTATAGGAGCTGCCTAAACCTGTAGCAGACTTCCCTCCCTTGCCGAAGTCTGCTGTACAATTCAGTCAGAGTGTTGATTGATCTGGAACTCTGACTGTTTTGGATGATCTGGTTTAATTTAAAATTGGGCAAAACAAACCAATGGAATCATTCCAACACAAAGAATTTTCACTGTGCCTGAAATTCTTGCTGGATTCTTGTCAAATTTGTGGTTGGAAAGAGGGTCTGTTTGCTATACAATTAACGTACTCTATTGTTCATGAGTAGCATGGTTTTTGTACCCCAATGAGCTTGTCAAATATTTCTGAAATGATATTTTGAACAGGTCAATCCTCACAATCATCAGCTAAAGTTATGTAATTTTGGAAGTGCCAAAAGCTCTGGTGAGTTGTTGCACTGTGGTATAAGCATCCAATTGAATTGTCATTGTCCCCTTTTCACCTTACACGTTTGCAAATATGCCTTTTTTCACCTTAAGCTATTTGACAAAAATGGATTTACCATTTACACTCATATCCTATCAAACTCTGCTCGGAAATTTACAAATCACTGTTGATTATATTACAAATAGTCCAATCTTATTTCAAAGAAAAAAATACAAACGAAAGTATAAGTTAACTTTAATACCATATTTAAATAACTATATACAAACTGATCTTAACGTTGGAATAACAACTATAAACAACTTAATATAAACTGATCTTAGCTTTAGAGAGTGACCTTAACTTTGGATCTAGATAATAAAAACACATTCAGATTTGCACAGATAATAAAAATACATTCAAATTTGCATGAAAGAGTGAATAATCGACCCAGGGTCAGATATTCTCCATGGATTTAAAAAATTCTGAGGTTAAGATAAATGATCCTAGTTTTAAATGAATTAAAAATTGCTCTTCTATATAATAGAATATGAAGTTGTTGGGGATTTGCCACCTAACTTAAGAATCTAATTGAGTGGTAGATTGACTTTGGTAGACGTTCTAAATCTGAGGGTAACTCGATTGCAGATTCTGAAATATTTTAAAAATTTGATTGAAATAAACAAAGTTAAACAGTTAACATCACTCATGTCTCTCCGCATTTAGGAATATTCCAGAATATACGTAAAGATGGTCAGGTCCCAACCAAGGAGCGCCTAAAATGAAAACTTGTGATGGATATTATGGGAGTCAAGCAAACTCCACTCAATCTACAATCGACATAAGGATAGCCAAGTCCCAACCAAGCAGAAGGGACTCTAAAGATGAAAACCTTCTAATTGCTTGTAAAAATTTTGTGGAACATCCTAACTGATTAGGAACCACCATGAGTATCTTTGACGCAGTGAACCAGATTTAATGGCCATTTGGCAAATCCTCTTTCAATAGACTAACTCTGGGGTCAGCTATAACATGCAATAAATTGTAAATGGACAATAAGTATGATGTTTCTGAATGTTACATATATAGGCTTAATGGTAAATACATTGTTTAACCAGTGCCTTTAGATACCACCTGTTCTTACTTGGACAGTCTTGTTCTCGTCAATCTTTTGCCTTCCCTCATTTCCCTTTCTGTAATAAGCATTGAAGTTTGCACCTAAATCTATATAATAAGATATAAAAGAGGATGAAAAATTTTACCCTTGCATGAACTCAGCGAGTTTGGATAAATGTAAGAATTTTGAAGAACAGAACTGTGTTGTTTTGGACTGGAAATGTTGCTGAAGAAAATTGTCTACACAGTTGTACAAGATTACTATAGGGTACTTCTGCAAGTCCTCTCTTACTTCTCTGTGCCATTCATGAAAATCGCTTTTTGATCTTCATTCTCTATAGAATTGTCCCTGTTTTTAGACACCTTTTGAGATACCCCAAATTCATATAATCTGAAAAAAAGCCAATCCTTTCATTTTAGAGTTCCAAGTTAGACTTTGACCGTTAGAATAATGGCATAGCTATTTGTTTGAGTCACTAGTTAACCAATTTTTTTAACAGTTCTAGATTCCTTTTGAGATACCCCAAATTCATATAATCTAAAAAGAACTGATTCTTTCAACTTACGACTTAATTGGATATTCACAGTTAGAAAAATGGCATAGGTTTTTGTTTGAGTCACTGGTTAATCTATTTTTCTATCGGTCCAGGATTTCCCTAAGTTCTCAAGAGAACTTAACATTCAATAGAACTTAGCATTCAATAATTTGAAGAAGAGCATTCATATTTTTTGCCATTGCAAAGAAGAAATAGCCTTAGATTTATCCACAAAAATTATTCCACAAATTTCTGTGTATTATGATAATTTGCCATTGCAATTAGTTTAAAGCCAGCATTATTTCTTAGCAATAAAGCCTACATTCATTGAAGCCCCTTTCGCCTGAGCGTTATCCACCATAGCAAAGAGTGTAAGGTCATCCATGCCTGAGTTATACAGTAAAACTTCGGGAAAATTGCCACAGAGAGAATTTTGGATGTCTGAAACACGCAACAAGCGGTTCTAGCAACAAGGTACTGATAGAAAGGGTTCAGAGAGTAACGATAGGTAGCGCATTGCCGATAAGCGATGCTCAAATCCTCTTTACAGCCACAGCCTATAATAATCAGGTCTCCAGAACTTGATCTGCCATCAGAGGTCAAATGACATACTCTGCAAACAGTCTCTGCATTAAAAAAAAAGTGGCGAAAGCTTTTACCTATTAAAAAAATAGCATTCCGATACCAGAGGATTCCCTTACAAGTACCAGAAAAAGTTTTCCTTAAAAACACAACATTCCGAAACCACATGATTGCCTTAGAAGTGTCATATTGCCTTCCTTCTGCCTTATAAGTATCAGTTTAACTGATCTCCACATGAAGAATATAATACGGAAATGAAATTTGATTATTCTAGGTGATCCCTAACCAAAATATGGCCTTCTTGCGTTAAAAGATCTACCAATTTAAATGAAAATATCATTATTCTTCCATTTGAATAGAGATTTAATAAGAGGCAGGGGAGTGGGGCTCGAAAGGTTTTAAGAAGAATCTTCCAATCCAGCAGCACTAAAAGAAGTAAGATTCCATACGTGAGTTACAGCTCAAGTTAAAGCTAGACCAATTCCAGAGATTTGTGTCTAATTTCACTAATTGAGCCATATTTAAAAGAAAACATGTACTGTATGGCGAAGCGAAAATTCCCTTACAATTAACAGAAAAATACATTTTAACTTTATAAAACAACATTCCCATACCACAGGATTGCCTTACAAGTATCAGATTACCTGTTAACTTTATAAAACAACATTCCCATACCACAGGATTGCCTTACAAGTATCAGATTACCTGATCTCCAAAGGAAAAATATAATCCGTAAATGGCATATAATGTCTTTCTAGTATTCTAGCTCAAGGGGATTCTGATCACAAACCCATCAGGTTGGATTTGGGCTCTCCATAAGATTTAGATCTGATTCCTTTCTGGTTTAATCCCGGGGGAATCCAGAAGGAAAGGGAGGCTAACCTGATAACTCATGCTTGGGCTATGCCAATTCGCAAGTCTTTTACCTTTGTTTGGGAATAAAATATGAAGGAGGTGAATTATGCTCTTAGAACCCGGGACAATCAATTACAGGCCCCTGCAGCAAGAGATAAAAGAACTCATTCAAAAGATCGAAGATCATCAAGGCTTGATGGAGTCATCAAGGCTTGATGGAGTCCAAACCAATCACTCACAAAAACTTAGAAGAAGAAAAAAACCTAGTAACCAAATATTTAAAATCAACAGGAAAGGAGGAAGAATACTGGCATCTGATGTCTCGAAGCCTATGGTTAAAGGCATGTGATATAAATACATCTTTTTTCACAAGCATACTAAATAAAGAGAAACTAGGAATCGAGTAAAGGAAATTTCTTCTGGAGGTCACCTTAAAATATGTTTTTCCTAGGAAATTAAGAGAGGACTTTTGCTTCTTCAATAATCCATATTCTAGAGACAAAGTAAATGGCTCGGAAATGTAGAAATACTTCATCTCGTGTCTCACCTCCATTGTTTTGTATCAGGAATTTTCTCATCTGGTTAAACCGATTAAAGATGACGCAATTGAAACCATCTAGTCCCTAAACATGGTTAAAGATCTGGGATTGGATGACTTCTTTATAATTTTTAATGTGAATGCTTAACTCCTCCATATTTAAATGAAGGTTTGGGGGCAATACCAACTCATCCTTTTTAGCTCTAATTCTGAAGGAGACATAGTTGTCCTCATTCTCTCGATTCTGGACAATCTCAATGTGTAATTTGGCCTAGAAGTTTCTAACAAAAAATTTAGCTATTATGCTCAAAAAGATTTTCCCTACAATCATATCAAAAAACCAAGTTGGTTTCATGAAGCATCGATAAATCATAGACAACATCATTCTTGTTCAGGAGGTAATTCATTCAAGAAAGAAATGGGGTTAGCTGGGTATGATTATCAAACTTGACATGGAAAACACCTTCAATAGAATCCATCACTCCTCGGTGATGGAAAAGTTGGGTTTCTGTAATGAGTTCATAAATTGGACTAGAGATTGTATTGGAAGCCTGTGGATAGCTCCTTTAGTAAATGGACTCGCTAGTAAGGGGTTTGAGGCAGGCTTCCAATACAAGCTCCTAGTAGTAGAAACCTTAATATATTAGTGGCAGAAAACTTAATAAGGAACCTAGAGATGGGAAGAAGGGAAGGGAAGGGAGAATATGAGGACTAAGTATAGAAAACAACAATAAATATGTGTATCATTCCCAGTTTGCTGACGATACATTGTTGTTAGGGGGAGCCTCCAAAATTATTGCTCGGCGATTCAAACCAGTGTTGGATCAATATCTAGACCTATTGGGGGGCTTCATTGATAAAACAAAGAGCCTAATCATAGGATGGAACTGTCCACTTCAAAATATTAATGAAATTGTGATGGTTCTGGGATTCCCTTTAGAATGGAATGGAAATTATTTAAATATCTAGGAATCCCCATTTTGATCGGTGCCTCTAATATGGAGAGTTGAATCAATAGCTTAAATAAATTTTCGAAGAAATTTCAAGCCTGGGGTGCTCAATGGCTCTCTTCATTAGGATGTGTTGTGATAGTTAAATATGTTCTATCGTCGCTTCCTGTCTACCTATACTCTGACCTTCTAGACCCAAAAGTTGTGCTCAATCAGATGAGCTTGTTAATTCACAAGTTTGGAATGTAATTTGTCTCCCAATGGTTAATGGGGGATTGGCAGTCTAAGACCCTCTATTTATGAATATTGCTCCTAGAGCTACAATCATTTGGATACTTATTTCAGATTTCAGTGTGTGGTGGAAATTTGGCTTTCTGCCGGAATATTCAATAAGAATTCTCTCATCAGGGTAGAATCAACTTATTGGGCAGGTCTAGGTTTTACTATTTGAAAGCTGTGAAAGGAAGCAACCCCTCTTATTATTGATCACCTTAGTTGGAAACGGGGAAATAGGTCTTGCTTATATATTTTGAGATAACAAATATTTCCAAATATCCTATTGAGTGGAAGTGAAGAATTCAAAATCCTCGCTCAGTGGATGAAAAAAATGGTTTTTCTCAAATTAAAGGACATATAAAAATGGGATATCAAAGGGGTATGGAAGGGTTGGATCAACCTAGAGCTGGTGATTCATTTAAAGCTGGTTTGGGATAATTAGACTTGAGTGATAAATGGTTGTTTATAGGAGCTGCCTAAACCTGTAGCAGACTTCCCTCCCCTGCCGAAGTCTGTTGTACAATTCAGTCAGAGTGTTGATTGATCTGGAACTCTGACTGTTTTGGATGATCTGGTTTAATTTAAAATTGGGCAAAACAAACCAATGGAATCATTCCAACACAAAGAATTTTCACTGTGCCTGAAATTCTTGCTGGATTCTTGTCAAATTTTTTGTTGGAAAGAGGGTCTGTTTGCTATACAATTAACGTACTCTATTGTTCATGAATAGCATGGTTTTTGTACCCCAATGAACTTGTCAAATATTTCTGAAATGATATTTTGAACAGGTCAATCCTCACAATCATCAGCTAAAGTTATGTAATTTTGGAAGTGCCAAAAGCTCTGGTGAGTTGTTGCTCTGTGGTATAAGCATCCAATTGAATTGTCATTGTCCTCTTTTCACCTTACACGTTTGCAAATATGCCTTTTTTCACCTTAAGCTATTTGACAAAAATGGATTTACCATTTACACTCATATCCTATCAAACTCTGCTCGGAAATTTACAAATCACTGTTGATTATATTACAAATAGTCCAATCTTATTTCAAAGAAAAAAATACAAACGAAAGTATAAGTTAACTTTAATACCATATTTAAATAACTATATACAAACTGATCTTAACTTTGGAATAACAACTATAAACAACTTAATACAAACTGATCTTAGCTTTAGAGAGTGACCTTAACTTTGGATCTAGATAATAAAAACACATTCAGATTTGCACAGATAATAAAAATACATTCAAATTTGCATGAAAGAGTGAATAATCGACCCAGGGTTAGATATTCTCCATGGATTTAAAAAATTCTGAGGTTAAGATAAATGATCCTAGTTTTAAATGAATTAAAAATTGCTCTTCTATATAATAGAATATGAAGTTGTTGGGGATTTGCAACCTAACTTAAGAATCTAATTGAGTGGTAGATTGACTTTGGTAGACGTTCTAAATCTGAGGGTAACTCGATTGCAGATTCTGAAATATTTTAAAAATTTGATTGAAATAAACAAAGTTAAACAGTTAACATCACTCATGTCTCTCCCCATTTAGGAATATTCCAGAATATACGTAAGGATGGTCAGGTCCCAACCAAGGAGCGCCTAAAATGAAAACTTGTGATGGATATTATGGGAGTCAAGCAAACTCCACTCAATCTACAATCGACATAAGGATAGCCAAGTCCCAACCAAGCAGAAGGGACTCTAAAGATGAAAACCTTCTAATTGCTTGTAAAAATTTTGTGGAACATCCTAACTGATTAGGAACCACCATGAGTATCTTTGACGCAGTGAACCAGATTTAATGGCCATTTGGCAAATCCTCTTTCAATAGACTAACTCTGGGGTCAGCTATAACATGCAATAAATTGTAAATGGACAATAAGTATGATGTTTCTGAATGTTACATATATAGGCTTAATGGTAAATACATTGTTTAACCAGTGCCTTTAGATACCACCTGTTCTTACTTGGACAGTCTTGTTCTCGTCAATCTTTTGCCTTCCCTCATTTCCCTTTCTGTAATAAGCATTGAAGTTTGCACCTAAATCTATATAATAAGATATAAAAGAGGATGAAAAATTTTACCCTTGCATGAACTCAGCGAGTTTGGATAAATGTAAGAATTTTGAAGAACAGAACTGTGTTGTTTTGGACTGGAAATGTTGCTGAAGAAAATTGTCGACACAGTTGTACAAGATTACTATAGGGTACTTCTGCAAGTCCTCTCTTACTTCTCTGTGCCATTCATGAAAATCGCTTTTTGATCTTCATTCTCTATAGAATTGTCCCTGTTTTTAGACACCTTTTGAGATACCCCAAATTCATATAATCTGAAAAAAAGCCAATCCTTTCATTTTAGAGTTCCAAGTTAGACTTTGACCGTTAGAATAATGGCATAGCTATTTGTTTGAGTCACTAGTTAACCAATTTTTTTAACAGTTCTAGATTCCTTTTGAGATACCCCAAATTCATATAATCTAAAAAGAACTGATTCTTTCAACTTACGATTTAATTGGATATTCACAGTTAGAAAAATGGCATAGGTTTTTGTTTGAGTCACTGGTTAATCTATTTTTCTATCGGTCCAGGATTTCCCTAAGTTCTCAAGAGAACTTAACATTCAATAGAACTTAGCATTCAATAATTTGAAGAAGAGCATTCATATTTTTTGCCATTACAAAGAAGAAATAGCCTTAGATTTATCCACAAAAATTATTCCACAAATTCCTGTGTATTATGATAATTTTCCATTGCAATTAGTTTAAAGCCAGCATTATTTCTTAGCAATAAAGCCTACATTCATTGAAGCCCCTTTCGCCTGAGCGTTATCCACCATAGCAAAGAGTGTAAGGTCATCCATGCCTGAGTTATACAGTAAAACTTCGGGAAAATTGCCACAGAGAGAATTTTGGATGTCTGAAACACGCAACAAGCGGTTCTAGCAACAAGGTACTGATAGAAAGGGTTCAGAGAGTAACGATAGGTAGCGCATTGCCGATAAGGGATGCTCAAATCCTCTTTACAGCCACAGCCTATAATAATCAGGTCTCCAGAACTTGATCTGCCATCAGAGGTCAAATGACATACTCTGCAAACAGTCTCTGCATTAAAAAAAAAGTGGCGAAAGCTTTTACTTATTAAAAAAATAGCATTCCGATACCAGAGGATTCCCTTACAAGTACCAGAAAAAGTTTTCCTTAAAAACACAACATTCCGAAACCACATGATTGCCTTAGAAGTGTCATATTGCCTTCCTTCTGCCTTATAAGTATCAGTTTAACTGATCTCCACATGAAGAATATAATACGGAAATGAAATTTGATTATTCTAGGTGATCCCTAACCAAAATATGGCCTTCTTGCGTTAAAAGATCTACCAATTTAAATGAAAATATCATTATTCTTCCATCTGAATAGAGATTTAATAAGAGGCAGGGGAGTGGGGCTCAAAAGGTTTTAAGAAGAATCTTCCAATCCAGCAGCACTAAAAAAAGTAAGATTCCATACGTGAGTTACAGCTCAAGTTAAAGCTAGACCAATTCCAGAGATTTGTGTCTAATTTCACTAATTGAGCCATATTTAAAAGAAAATTAGACTTGAGTGGTAAATGGTTGTTTATAGGAGCTGCCTAAACCTGTAGCAGACTTCCCTCCCCTGCCGAAGTCTGCTGTACAATTCAGTCAGAGTGTTGATTGATCTGGAACTCTGACTGTTTTGGATGATCTGGTTTAATTTAAAATTGGGCAAAACAAACCAATGGAATCATTCCAACACAAAGAATTTTCACTGTGCCTGAAATTCTTGCTGGATTCTTGTCAAATTTGTGGTTGGAAAGAGGGTCTGTTTGCTATACAATTAACGTACTCTATTGTTCATGAGTAGCATGGTTTTTGTACCCCAATGAGCTTGTCAAATATTTCTGAAATGATATTTTGAACAGGTCAATCCTCACAATCATCAGCTAAAGTTATGTAATTTTGGAAGTGCCAAAAGCTCTGGTGAGTTGTTGCACTGTGGTATAAGCATCCAATTGAATTGTCATTGTCCCCTTTTCACCTTACACGTTTGCAAATATGCCTTTTTTCACCTTAAGCTATTTGACAAAAATGGATTTACCATTTACACTCATATCCTATCAAACTCTGCTCGGAAATTTACAAATCACTGTTGATTATATTACAAATAGTCCAATCTTATTTCAAAGAAAAAAATACAAACGAAAGTATAAGTTAACTTTAATACCATATTTAAATAACTATATACAAACTGATCTTAACGTTGGAATAACAACTATAAACAACTTAATATAAACTGATCTTAGCTTTAGAGAGTGACCTTAACTTTGGATCTAGATAATAAAAACACATTCAGATTTGCACAGATAATAAAAATACATTCAAATTTGCATGAAAGAGTGAATAATCGACCCAGGGTTAGATATTCTCCATGGATTTAAAAAATTCTGAGGTTAAGATAAATGATCCTAGTTTTAAATGAATTAAAAATTGCTCTTCTATATAATAGAATATGAAGTTGTTGGGGATTTGCCACCTAACTTAAGAATCTAATTGAGTGGTAGATTGACTTTGGTAGACGTTCTAAATCTGAGGGTAACTCGATTGCAGATTCTGAAATATTTTAAAAATTTGATTGAAATAAACAAAGTTAAACAGTTAACATCACTCATGTCTCTCCGCATTTAGGAATATTCCAGAATATACGTAAAGATGGTCAGGTCCCAACCAAGGAGCGCCTAAAATGAAAACTTGTGATGGATATTATGGGAGTCAAGCAAACTCCACTCAATCTACAATCGACATAAGGATAGCCAAGTCCCAACCAAGCAGAAGGGACTCTAAAGATGAAAACCTTCTAATTGCTTGTAAAAATTTTGTGGAACATCCTAACTGATTAGGAACCACCATGAGTATCTTTGACGCAGTGAACCAGATTTAATGGCCATTTGGCAAATCCTCTTTCAATAGACTAACTCTGGGGTCAGCTATAACATGCAATAAATTGTAAATGGACAATAAGTATGATGTTTCTGAATGTTACATATATAGGCTTAATGGTAAATACATTGTTTAACCAGTGCCTTTAGATACCACCTGTTCTTACTTGGACAGTCTTGTTCTCGTCAATCTTTTGCCTTCCCTCATTTCCCTTTCTGTAATAAGCATTGAAGTTTGCACCTAAATCTATATAATAAGATATAAAAGAGGATGAAAAATTTTACCCTTGCATGAACTCAGCGAGTTTGGATAAATGTAAGAATTTTGAAGAACAGAACTGTGTTGTTTTGGACTGGAAATGTTGCTGAAGAAAATTGTCTACACAGTTGTACAAGATTACTATAGGGTACTTCTGCAAGTCCTCTCTTACTTCTCTGTGCCATTCATGAAAATCGCTTTTTGATCTTCATTCTCTATAGAATTGTCCCTGTTTTTAGACACCTTTTGAGATACCCCAAATTCATATAATCTGAAAAAAAGCCAATCCTTTCATTTTAGAGTTCCAAGTTAGACTTTGACCGTTAGAATAATGGCATAGCTATTTGTTTGAGTCACTAGTTAACCAATTTTTTTAACAGTTCTAGATTCCTTTTGAGATACCCCAAATTCATATAATCTAAAAAGAACTGATTCTTTCAACTTACGACTTAATTGGATATTCACAGTTAGAAAAATGGCATAGGTTTTTGTTTGAGTCACTGGTTAATCTATTTTTCTATCGGTCCAGGATTTCCCTAAGTTCTCAAGAGAACTTAACATTCAATAGAACTTAGCATTCAATAATTTGAAGAAGAGCATTCATATTTTTTGCCATTGCAAAGAAGAAATAGCCTTAGATTTATCCACAAAAATTATTCCACAAATTCCTGTGTATTATGATAATTTGCCATTGCAATTAGTTTAAAGCCAGCATTATTTCTTAGCAATAAAGCCTACATTCATTGAAGCCCCTTTCGCCTGAGCGTTATCCACCATAGCAAAGAGTGTAAGGTCATCCATGCCTGAGTTATACAGTAAAACTTCGGGAAAATTGCCACAGAGAGAATTTTGGATGTCTGAAACACGCAACAAGCGGTTCTAGCAACAAGGTACTGATAGAAAGGGTTCAGAGAGTAACGATAGGTAGCGCATTGCCGATAAGCGATGCTCAAATCCTCTTTACAGCCACAGCCTATAATAATCAGGTCTCCAGAACTTGATCTGCCATCAGAGGTCAAATGACATACTCTGCAAACAGTCTCTGCATTAAAAAAAAAGTGGCGAAAGCTTTTACCTATTAAAAAAATAGCATTCCGATACCAGAGGATTCCCTTACAAGTACCAGAAAAAGTTTTCCTTAAAAACACAACATTCCGAAACCACATGATTGCCTTAGAAGTGTCATATTGCCTTCCTTCTGCCTTATAAGTATCAGTTTAACTGATCTCCACATGAAGAATATAATACGGAAATGAAATTTGATTATTCTAGGTGATCCCTAACCAAAATATGGCCTTCTTGCGTTAAAAGATCTACCAATTTAAATGAAAATATCATTATTCTTCCATTTGAATAGAGATTTAATAAGAGGCAGGGGAGTGGGGCTCAAAAGGTTTTAAGAAGAATCTTCCAATCCAGCAGCACTAAAAGAAGTAAGATTCCATACGTGAGTTACAGCTCAAGTTAAAGCTAGACCAATTCCAGAGATTTGTGTCTAATTTCACTAATTGAGCCATATTTAAAAGAAAACATGTACTGTATGGCGAAGCGAAAATTCCCTTACAATTAACAGAAAAATACATTTTAACTTTATAAAACAACATTCCCATACCACAGGATTGCCTTACAAGTATCAGATTACCTGTTAACTTTATAAAACAACATTCCCATACCACAGGATTGCCTTACAAGTATCAGATTACCTGATCTCCAAAGGAAAAATATAATCCGGAAATGGCGAAGCGAAAATTCCCTTACAATTAACAGAAAAATACATTTAACTTTATAAAACAACATTCCCATACCACAGGATTGCCTTACAAGTATCAGATTACCTTATCTCCAAAGGAAAAATATAATCCGGAAATGCAATTGGATTTTTCTGGGTGATCCGTAACGAAAATATGCCCTGCTTGCATCAAAAGGTCTGTCGATTTAAATGCAAATATCATTATTCTTCCACTTGAATAGAGATTTAATAAGAGATAGGGGAGTGCGGGGGCTCAGAAGTTTTGAAGAAGGATCTTCCAATCCAGCAGAATAAAAAGATATAAGATTAGATATGTAAGTTACAGTTCAAGTTAAAACTGTACCAGTCCCAGAGATTTGCGTCAAATTTCACAAATTGAGACATTTCAAAGAAAACTGGACCAGTCCCAGAGATTTGTGTCAAATTTCAGAAATTGAGACATTTAAAAGAACACATGGACTGTATGGGGAAGCGGAGATAAAGAACCGGTTATTCCAATGCTGAGGTTTCTGTAAAACATTAAAATTCATGTATGAGATGTGAGACCTACCTATTGCCTCTGATCTTGAACCATGTCTCTGCGCATTGCCGATGAGCGATGCTCAAATCCTCTTTACAGCCACAGCCAATAATAATCAGGTCTCCAGAACTTGATCTGCCATCAGAGGTCAAATGACATACTCTGCAAACAGTCTCTGCATCATCGCCGACACTATGGGCTGCCGCTCCAAAAATCTGAAAATCCAAACCAAAAATGGTCTGAATACCGCCACCCACTTCGACATACCTATAAAATTTCCCTGTGTCGCTTCAGACCTCAGAACGTTTTTCACCGATGATCTAATGGCTGGAGATGATTTAATCGTCTAACAATCCATTTAACGGCCCACGTTGAGACACAGTGGCATGGAGGGGAGTTCGTCTCAGAGGGAACGCCTTACGGCGTAAAAATATATAATTCATACAATTAATATTTAGAAAAATATAAAAATATATAATGCATACAAATTCTTCTAACATGAATTTATTTAGAAAAATATAAAAATATATAATTCATACAATTAATATTTAGAAAAATATAAAAATATATAATTCATACAATTAATATTTAGAAAAATATAAAAATATATAATGCATACAATTAATTGAATTTATGGGAAGTGGGAAGTGGTTACAGGTTGTTTCATTGTTTAAGTATCATTAGCCCTTATAATATCACTTCACTTCAAGATGGGCGGGCAAATGAAGAAATAAAGAAAAACATAGTATCATTATATACTTAAACAATGAAACAACCTGTAACCACTTCCCACTTCCCATAAATTCAATTAATTGTATGCATTATATATTTTTATATTTTTCTAAATATTAATTGTATGAATTATATATTTTTATATTTTTCTAAATAAATTTATGTTAGTAGAATTGAACACTTCATATTTTCTGAATAATTTAATTTTCCACTTTAAACTTCATATAGAGCAAACTAGGAATAAACTAGTTTGCTCTATATGAAGCTTAAAGTGAAAAATTATTTAGAAAATATGAATTGTTCAATTCCTCTAATATGGATTTATTTAGAAAAATAAAAAATATTGGAGCTAGTATTTTTGTTTCTAATATTTTATTTGAGCGTTTTTTTCTTAATGTTGGATTTGAGAGATCTTGTATTTTATTTTGCTCTTTTTCTTTCTTTTTTTTGGGCTTTTTTGGGCTGACAGTGATCTTTGCTTCCTCATTTCCTTCATTTTGTTTATAAATTTTTTCTTTGTTTTTAATATTTTATTAGAGTGTTTTTTCTTAATGTTGGATTTGAGAAATCTTGTATTTTATTTTGCTCTTTTTCTTTTTTTTTGGGGCTCACGGTGATCTTTGCTTTCTCATTTTTCTCATTTTGTTTATAAATTTTTATTTTTGGTTTTAGTTGTCAAATTTATTTGTATCTTTATTTATTCGTATCTTATCTCTTAATAAATATCATACCTTATCTCTCTTGCTCTCTAATATTAATAAGTTGAATTACTATAACACAAAAATCAATGTACATTACCAATAATTTTTTGTGCTTACACTGGAATCAATGTACTTTGTTAATCCAATCACTTTAAAATTAATGTACTATCATACATCTAATTACATCAAATTAAAAATCAACATTTACACTAAAATCAATGCATATAATGCAAGCAATCAAATAAGATTAGAAATAACTTATACATTGAAATCAATGTATGATACAAATAATCAAATAGGATTAGAAATCAACATCTACACTCAAATCAATGCATCTAGTGCAAGTAAGCAAATAGAATTAGAAACCAACACCTACACTAAAATCAATGCATTTAGTGCAAGAAATCAAATAGGATTATAAATAACCATCTACACCAATCAATGCATTTAGTGCAAGAAATCAAATAAAATTAGAAATAATTTACATGGAAATCAATGCATCTAATACAAGAAATAAAATATGATTAGAAATTTTCATCTACACTGAAATCAATGCATCTAATACAAGAAATCAAATAGCATTAGAAATCACCATCTACACTGAAATCTATGCATTTAGAGTAAGCAATCAAATAGGATTAGAAATCATTTACATTGAAATCAATGCATCTAGTGCAAGCAATAAAATATCATTAGAAATAAGCATCTACACTAAAATTAATGCATGTAGTGCAAGAAATCAAATAGGATTAAAAATCGCCATCTACACTGAAATCAATGAATATAGTTCAAGAAATATTCTTCCCTCTCCCCCCTCCATATATATCTATATTCCCCTCCATCTCTCATTCTTTGTCTCTCCATCTCACCCACCAAACACACACACTTTCTCACTCCATATTTATCAATCTCTCTATCCCTCCCTCCCTCTCTCCATCTCTCTCTTCTTCCCTCTTTTCATCTTCCATAAATATCTCTATCTCCCTTTGTCTCTCTATATCACCCCCAAAACATACACTCTCTTCTCTAATCTATCTATATATCCCTCCCTCCTCTCTTTCTCTCTCTCTTCCCCTTCACCTCCTCTCCCCCGCTTCTCTCTCTTTCCTCTTGTTGTCCTCTCTCCCTCTCTCTCCATTTTCCTTATCACTCCCTCTCTCCACTCTCTGACATCTTCTCTCTTCCTTCCTCTCTCCCCCACCTCTCTTTCTCTCTCCTCCCTTTCCACCCTTCCACTTTGTTACTATATCACTCCCTCTCTCCTTCTCTCTCCTATTCCCCCCCTTCTCTCCATCTTTCCTTATTTGTCTCTTTATCTCACCCCAAAAATACACACTCTCTCTCCACTTCTCACTCTCTATGTGTTTCTTCTTCCCTCCTTCTCTCCCCTTATAACTTCGTCTCTCTATCCATCCCTCTCCCATCCTCTCTCATTCCCTCTCTCTTCGTCTTTGTCGAGCCTCTCTCTCATTCTTCCTCTCTCCCCCTTTCTATCCTACATCCCTCTCTCTTCCCCCATCACTCTCCTCCTCTCTCACATCCTTCTTTTCTCTCCCTTTCTCTCCTACCTCCCTCTCTCTACCCCCATCTCTCACTCTCTCTCTCAACTATGTTACTATATCCCTCCCTCTCTTATTTTCTCCCTCGCCGCCCTTCTCTCCATATCTCTTTTTTCGTTTCTTTATCTCACCCCTAAACATACACACTCTCTCTTCATCTCTCCCTTGCCACTCCCTCTCTCTCTCCACTTCTTATTCTCTATGTCTTTCTTCTTCCCTTCTTCTCCCCCCCTCCAACTCCATCTCTCTATCCCTCCCTCTCTCAACCTCTCCCTCAAGTACTCTCTCTCCCTTTCTCTCCTACCTCCCTCTCTCTTACCCCATCTCTCTCTCTCTCTCTGCCCGCTAATCCTCTTACTATCTCCCTCTCTCTCTCTTTCTCTCTTTCCCCCCTCCATCTTTGTGTCTCCCTGTCCCTCTCTTACCCTTCTCTACCTCTCTCACTCTTCTTTCTCTCTCTCTTCATTCCTCCTCTCCCCCCTCTTTTAGTTTATCTACATCTCTCCTTTGTCACTCCCCCTATCTCTCCACCTCTATCATTTTATGTCTTTGCTCTTCCCTACCATATATATCTAAAGTTAATATGTGTCATGATATATTAATATATATTATAATATAACAAATTTAATATTGTATTAATCCAAAATTATTAAATTTAATAATATTAATCTTTTAATATTAATATTAGGGTTAATAATGTTTTTTTGCATGGTATTAACGATAGTTTGGCCCAAGGCTTGGTATGTAATTACATGTTGATTTCTAATCCTATTTGATATATTTTTATTTATTTATCGTACCTTTTTATACATATTTTATAAATATGGTATTTGGCCCAAGGTATTAAAATGGTATTTGGCTCATAGACTTCACCTAAATAAAAACTCTTTTTTGAGTTTTCGTAAATATAAAGAGGTTTATGGAGTAAATATAAAAAGAGGTTTTATTTATTTACAATACCTCTAGTTTATTTATACTTTTATTTATTTACCATACCTTTAGTTTATTTATATTTTTATTTATTTACCATATCTCTATTTTATTTATATTTTTATTTATTTACCATAAATTTATATTTTAAATTTATTTTGTGTTTATACATAATAATAATAGATTGATTTTTAAATAGGGCTAACATTAGATTAAAACTGTTAAATGTCAAATATTAAACATTACATGTTGAATGTTTACGCTTAGGTTTACATTTACATTTAAATGTTAAATGTTTAAGTTTATGTTTACATGTTTTCGTGAGAACTACTCCCATATTGGGTTGTAGAGCGGAATAACAATATTTTATATTAACTTTAGAGATATAAATAATTAAAATTAAAAAACCTTAAGAGTGTTCCTAGATGACCATAATTTTGTTGACATAATAAGTCAAGAATGTTGGTAGTGTGGAAAATATTTTGAAAATTAGAATGGGTGTAAGAGTAGGGTAATCCAAAAGAAAGTGTTTTTCATTTCCAACCCTCTTAGTATCGCAAAGGTAATAGACTCTTTCATCCCAAGGTGTTTGGGGAATTTACCAATGTCTGGTTTCACTTTGAAACTCATGATAATTAGTTCTTACCTTGACAATGTTCATTTTCTTTTTAGCATCAGTTAAGACAAAAAGATAATTGTGGTTATCAATATTGGAGTTGAGCATTTCCTTATAATACCTTAGCTTCTTTTTTCCCTCTAACTAATTATCTTCCCATAACTTATCTTTAAATTTGGAAGTAAATAATATTTTTAATACGATCCTTATTCTCCAAGATTATCCCCTCCTTTACCCTCAATGGTTTAGCCAAGACTAGGCATCTTTATGCCAAGCTCCCTTGAGCCAAAGGTGGGGGTTCTAGCTAGAGTTAGAAGCAATTTTAGGGAGCGTCTTGGTTTTCATGTTGTATAGCTTCTTCTTGTACATAAGATACCTAATTATAGTCATTGTTTCGTTAGCTTCAATCCAAGTAGGGAGTGTTTCCTTTAATCTTGAGGTTACAAGTTATAAATTGATTTTGGATAAGCTCAATCTCCCTCCATGATTCTCTAGATACACAACAACCCCAAACCTCACATCCATTTAAAATAACAGGGGTGATGAGAGTCTTCAAGAACAACTTTTTTTTACTCCATACCCAAAGAGTTCAAGCTCATAATAAGCTTTCCAGGCTCCAATTATCTTTTTTTCAATGCTATAATTCTATTTGAGCTAATGATTAATGTTAATTCTTAGATATTTGTATGAGGAAACTTTCTCCAAGTAGTTATTATTATAAATAAAATTATCATAGTTGACCATTTTGGATTTAATTATCATGAATTTAGTCTTGTTGGTATTAACAGTGATACCCATCTTAGAGTAATAATGTTGGAGGATTCTATGTTGCTTGTCAATATTGTCATGGATTTTGGCTAGAAGAATGATATCATCACTATGAAAGAGAAGAGTAATGACCATACCAGTGAACCTAGGGCCATCACATCCTGCAACTTCTAAACACTCTTCTAACTTATCAATGTAAATGTCAAAAAGGTAGGGGATATGGGACAACAGTTAAATAGACATAATTTATTATCATGTATATAAAAAAAAAAATGTTAACTATAATAAAATATTCCAATGTACAAAGTAAAAATAATTGAAAGTATAAAAAATCAATTATTTCCTAATAAAACGAACAAGAGCAAGATGAGTGACTAATATAATTTTTAACATAAAATTAATATTGTGACATTTAAAAAATATAACTAATGATACAAAATTTCAATGTGGATTGTATTATGTGTGTGTGTATATATATATATATATATATATATATATATATATATATATATATATATATATATATATATATATATATGGTACCAATAGGCACATTCAACCCACTATGAGGCCGATGTGTGATTTTAATCTTTTTCCGTGCTCAACATGGAGTTGACACATGTAATTTTATAAGATAATACTTACATTAACAAAATAAAAAATATTAATAATTAAAAGAAATCAATATAAACCATAAATATCACATTCTCATTCAACTTCTTCCTCTCAGGCTTTTTGGTCGCTCCTCCCCTAGATTTCCTCAAATTCAGTTTTAATGGTGCTTCAAAGGGAAATTCAGGTAATGCAAGTTATGATGGTGTCTTTCAAGATTCCTAGGGAAATCTTTGGCATTTGTTTTGTTGGGCTTTCCAGTTCTTAGTACAAACAATGCTGCAAAACTTTTTGCACTAGAAGCGAGGCTACATTTTACAGTTTCAAATGGTTTTGAGACACTGATTATTGAGGGAGATTCGAGGATCATTATAAACATCCTCAGACACTCTTGAACGGTTCCATCCCAGAAAATCTCTCCTCCAGCTAGCGCTTAAATCTCTCATCTGCAGAATCAAAATTTTCTTCCAAACATCTCATTTATTATCACAGTTCATGTAAAAATGGATGGAAACAAAGTCATAGATCGACGAGCCAATATGGGGTACGATAATTCCTTCATCTCTATTTAAGTCTCGAAGCTCTACTAGAATCAGAGTGGATGAAGGATAGTAAAGAATTGTCCCACAAGGACTAGAAGATTCTGATGGAAAAATAGAATCATTTCAATCCTTCCCCTGATTGGGGTGTCTCCGGTGCAAGCGCTTGAAGGCAACCGAGGAATGTGATCTCCATTGTTCAACTTTCTCAATGTTGTTATGGTGTTTTATGTTTATCATTTTGCTTCTAGTTAGTAGTGGGATAACTAATGTTTTTGCTTCTGGTTGGTAGCAACATAACTATATGATGATGTACTTTTGTGTAGGCCTTTGTGACATTTCTGCAGTAACGTTTAGCCCTAGTTATCAAGGTCTATAGTTGGCTCAATAGTGTTATCGGTAGTTTAGTATTTTATTACTATGTTTTTGGGACCAAAAATCTTTTCTTCTACCACTTATTTGGTTTCTCCAATGGCAAACAATCGCTAGAAAAATTATGAATTAACTCGTTTCTTTTATTAATCCAAGACTCAATAGTTTACCAAAAAAAAATATCAACTACAAATAAAATATTTCAATTTTCATCTTAATTTTATATCAATTTTACATAGAAAGATAAAGTAATTGAAAATAAATAAAAAATAAAAAATAAAAAAAAAATTAGTATGAGAGAAATATTTAATTTCTTCACTACTAAATATGGAGTTTAAAGGCTTTATGTAAAAATATTGTTATTGGTATTATATGATGTGTACTTCATTCTATATTCACTTGACATGTAATATTTAAAACAAAAATATATTATTAACAAAAAAAGTTATAAATAAAATATTTTAATGTTCATATACAATAACATAATTTCATTTCAATTTTATATAGAGAAAAATAAAGTAATCTAAATTAGATATTTTCTTATACGTTCACTTTCCATTGTGAGAGAAATATGTAATTGATTCCATTATTAATATGCAGTTCATGTATAATAATTAAAATATTACTAATAACTTCAAACAATTTAGTGTGGGCCATAAATCACATATTTCAATATACATGTTGAGTAAAATATTTTGACATCAAATATATAAAGAGAGAAAAAGAAAGAGTGAGAGTGCTCTAATTCCATTAATAGGTACTTAATTCAAGGTATGAGGGAGATTTGTGATTTCTTTAATGTTTAATATGGAGTTGACATGTAACGAATGAAAGTAAAAAATTATTATAGTTAAAACATTTTATTGGTGTTTTACTAAAAGCCAACATAGATCCATCTTATCTCCATATCTACCAAGAGCCTAAAGGAATTCAAGGTATGAGGAGGATCTATAATTCCTTCAATGTTTGATATGGAGTTCACGTGTAAGTAGTGAAAATAAAAAATTTACTATAGTTTAAAATCATTTTATTAGTGTTTTGTTAAAACCAACATAGATCCATCTTAACTCCAAATTTACCAAAAGCCTAGAGGAATCAAATCTCTCAAGGTGAGAACCTTTCTTCAAAATTTTCACTCAAAAGGAGGTTTGCATCATTAGAGATATGATCCCTCTATGCCCGTTTTTCACTCAACAGAAGGTTTGCATCATTAGAGATATGATCCCTCTGTACCCTTTTTTCACTCAAAAGGAGATTTGCATCATTAGAGATGTGATCCCTCTTTGTCCTTGGTAGATCTGGAGTTAAGATGAATCCATGCTGGTGGTTGAAACATTTCAAGAAGTTTCACTATTCTACATTTTGGCTCCTTTTCACCTATATTTTTAGGTCAACTTTGTATGAAATCCAACAATGAAAGCTTAAGTTATGTAGTCTAAACAATCCAAGTGGCCAAGGGTTCAAGGCATGAATCGATTTATACATTCAAAAATGCAATTTAAACAATGAACAACAACGAACCACAAATCTATAGGGGCCAAAAGGGACCAAACCTCTCCGGCTACAAATATTTTTCCAAGTTTTTCACTCCAAATAAAGATCACACCTCAAAAGATTTGATCCTTTCAACTACTTGCTAAATCCATAATTGATCCTTTCGACTACTTGCTAAATCCATGACTAATATATATTTATATGGATGTCTAAGAAATAATCTATCTTAACCTATCTTATTGGCATCTCCTCCTTCCTTCCAACACGTTATTACCCCTTTGGTCAAATTATTACCTCATCTACTTGTTACCTCTTTTCAACGTATTGAAGTAAGTTTGATTCCCTAGGTTTTGTCACACTACCACTTTAACTTTTAGTCTCTATTATAAGTACTCCAAGCATGCCTCTAAGTGGTGTAGGTTAAAATATATCAAGTAAGATAAAAATAAATAAAAGAAAATATAGATCCATGGACATTAAAAATTGGAATCAGCAAAAGAAAGTTTTAGGTGTTGAATCTACATTGGTAAGTGAAAACCATCCCAGAGGAAAAGTGATTGCAGAAACAAGTAAGGCTCGTTGAAAAATCTTGCTATGAATTGATGCCTTCCAATTTTAAGTAAAACCATCATAAAATCTCCAAGCTTGCTAAAAAGGTTGGCCACTAATGATAACAAAAGTGAATTCACCTTCCAAATAATTATGTTAAAATTTTATTTTTGTTTCACAGTGATAGTGATAAACGTGTTAAAAAAATATGTTCTACCTTAGTAATAAATCAATATATACACTCAGCACATATATTTTTTATTTATAATTTAAAATATATTTTTATTAAATATAATATAATTTTATCGTTTAAATTATGTAGGTGTGTTTCGGAAACCTCATCCGTTAGAGCTATGGTGAACCGTTATTGCATGTCCAAGGAACTTTGGGAGTTGTATCTAAATGTTGTATTGATATGTATAATATCTTTAATGAAAGTGGATTATTTTTTTTGTTTTTCTTTTGTGGGGGTGTATTTTAATAGTGGTATCAGAGTATGAAAATTGGAGATTCAAGAAGATGTATATTAAAAATCTATAAGTGGGGAGTTTTGTATTTTGTTGAGAATATTTTTGAATTTCCATTTCCAGTAGATGCTTGCTTTTTAGTGAAGAAGAATATGAACATGAAAATTTTGTTTGTGCAAAGAAGTTAGAATTTGTTTTAGGTAGTGGATGCTTCTTAGTGAAGAAGAATATGTACATGAAAATTTTTGGTAAACATGAAAATTTTTGCTTGGGGAAAGAAGTTAGAGTTTATTTTAGTGATGGTAATGCAAATCTTTGTCATGAGAATGGATCCTTTTGAGGTACGTGAGTTTGGGCATTTTAGCGAGAGATTGTTGGTTCAAGTAGCTAAGATTTTCTAAGATTTAACTTTCATGGTTGGCATAATTTTAAGGTGAAAGTGTATAAATATTTTTTATTATTGATTTATTGGAAAAGTGTGGCAAAATATTAGGTATGGAGTATTAGTAAGGTTTTGAAACATTTTTGTAAAGTAAATTATTAATTATATTTTCTAGTGGAATATCTTTTTCATATTTAGTATTGGATTTTAATGGACATATATTATTGGGAACTGAAGGATATTATAAGGTAGATGAGAGTGAAGTAAAAACAAATCGTTGGGATTTTTAATTCTATTCACGGATTTGTAAAATTTAAATGAAAACGCACAGTAAAGCCATTTATGTTGACTAGCAAGGTGAATATATTTCCTTGATTTTTGATATTACTTCCACAAGCAACAACTTTGTGTGTGGGAATAAGTACAGTTAGAAACAAAGAGAAAAATGAACATGAAGAGGAGGAAGAGAAACTAAGAGACATCATATCTGATAAAAGAGGAAAATATGTCCAAGAGGAAGAACGTGCAAGAATTTGGTATGCATCATGTGAATGGAAGTTGCATCAAATTATGGTTTAATGTGAAAGTTATTTAAAGAACAATATTGGTAAAGAAAATATTTCTCATTTCTTAAAAAAAAAATAGAAACTGGGATTTTATTTTATTGACGAAAAAATGGTGAAGGATAAGTGAAATGAGAAAGTATGTAAAAATAAAATGGTTAATAGTGAATCTATTTAAGGTGGATACCAAGGATAATGAATATGCATCAATTATTTTAAGGTTTTGCTTATTTAATTTAATGTGCATGAATTAAGAATTTACGAAAGATCAAATTATTCACCTTAAGAAAGACTTCATTTAAAGAGTTAAAAAAAAGAGGCATCTACTATGAGATTATTCACTTCAAATGTAATTGAAGGAAGCCTTCATTTGAATATTGAAGAGTTAAAGAAAAAAGGTGAGGTGTGTATGGTCATGGGATGTAAATGAGCATATTTAAAGTTTTTGTAATTTGTTGAGTAGTATTATGGACTAATGGTCACATTGTGATTTAGAGAAACATTTTTCATGCTTTTACCTCATTTAAAATTATGTAATGAGGTGTGTTGTAAGTGGGTGTGTTTTCGGTTGCTGACACCCTTAATTTTTTGAGTCTCAGTTATTGTAAAATGGTTCGAATTACTAATGTATTAGAGTTATTAAACACTCTAATACTCTATATTGTCCAAAGAATAGTTAAAATTAGCAAGGACTCTCTCTCTAACATTTGAACATGTTGAGAATATGCTCAAAATAGGATTAAGCTGTTGGAGCTTAAGTCACAACTATAGCAAGATGAACTACAATAGAAGAGTCATGATTCTGAATGGGCAAGATGAACTACAATAGAAGAGTCATGATTCTGAATGGGTTCTTGTTCAGAACAACTCCCTTTTTTATTCTAAAGTTGAATCTCATTAGTAGTCAAAGATTAATCATATTTTTGAGGTCTTTTCAAAAGTAAAATTGCATAAAGATGTAGAGGTTCAACTTGCACTTCACAATATCATCATCCAACCTTGGGAAGAAGTTGTTAACAAAAGGAATATAATCGGTCTTGTATATGACAAGCATGTGTCCTTTCACATTTTAGACTATTCCAAACCCAACAATTTTCACAGTATTGGGTTTCTTCAAGATGATTCATCTTCATTTGCTCTCATTCCATGGCCACAATAAATTTTCAAATGCCAACATTGTGATTGAGTTGTCCATGTGAAATATCATTGGTTTTATCTTCACCCTTGTGAGAATTTCGGTAAGAAAACTCATAATTCAATTGATACTCAAAAAACAAGACTCCCACAAGAACGAAGATTCACCTTGGATATATCAGTCATACCTCAGAGATCAGTCTTGAGTATTGACACATCTTGCAGTTGAGATTTCTTCATCTTCTCACCTTGTATCTGATATGGGGGATTGATTGTCAATCACCGGCTTCAAAGATTCATTAAGTGAGTCTGAGCCACAACTTGAACCAAAACCAACTACCACAGCCTAAAGCCACAGTCAGTCATAGCCAAATTTAAAGTAGTATCCATAGAGAAATTTATGCTCCATGAGCATGCTTTTTGGTTGGTGGCCTTCCTTAAACCACCTCATATAGAAAACTTCAGTTTCTACCACATTAGTTTGTGGTGATTTTCAAACCATTACGAGGGAACACTTCCACTAGGAGAAGACTTCAACTTCTATCCAGATTCAGAACTGCTTCGAGCTTTAGTTCTAGAGTTGGTGGCGAGTCTTAAACCACCATAGCTACAGACCTTGAGCTTTTCTACCTCATTTGGTTTGTGGTCATCCTTAAACCATCATCGGTTTGTGGTCCTCCCTAAACCACCGCTTGTTTTTGGTCCTCCTTAAATCACCATTTGAGAGAGAACATTTAGCCATTGATTTCCATGCATCTTTTCACTTTGGCTCTTGTCTTGGACTCATATACACCCCTTCAAATTACAGGGGAATGTTGGACACCTAATCCATTAGGGTTATGGTGGATAGTTATTGCATGTCCAAGAAGCCTTGGAAGTTAAATCCAATGGTTCTGATGTTATAATGATATGTATAAAACCTTTAATGAAAGTGGATTTTACTCTCATTGCTTCTTTTTGTTTGTGTATTCGAAAAATATGAAAAAAAATATTTTATTTGTAATAAGTTTAAAAGTAAGAATAAACTTGCTATTAAATTATTAGATTCAAAATTTCTTCAATGATGTGATTAATAAAATCTGAGGGTTATCTCAATTGGTTGAGTCCCCGTCATTAAATCACCTTTCTTATTGAGATGTCATGGGTTTAATTCTCTTGCCGCTCTCCGAGTCAAGCTCCATGGTTGAGCCAGTGAGAAGTGATCCCTTCGAATGGACCTCATACAAATATTATGTGGACATAGTGGTCTACCAATCTTTGGGGTCCATGAACCACATAGAAAAAAAAATGTGATTGATACAATGAAAATTTTATTCTTTTAAAGTAACTAATCTATATGTTTGGTTTCATTCACTCCATGGTTATCTAGAGTATATATATATATATATATATATATATATATATAGATAGTAATAAGTTTAAAAGTAAAAATAAACTTGCTAGTAGATTATTAGATTCAAAAATTCTTTTATAATGTGATTGATATAATGGAAGCTTTCTTTTTTGCGAGGAGAGGCACATTGGAAATGTGTGATTCTCTCCATCCTCAATATGGAGTTGGCACATGTAATTTTATAAAATAATATCTTAAATTAACAAAATAAAAAAATATTAATAATGAAAAAAGAAATCAATGTGAGTGATAAATAAAATATTTCAATTTCCACTTTATTTTTACAACAACTTTATATGTCAGCAATAAATAAAATATTTCAATTTCCACTTTATTTTTATGTCAGCTTTATATAGACACTTAAAGTAATTGAAAGTTAAAAAATAATTTACTTTTAGTATGAGAAAAATACTTAGTTTCTTCACTACTTAATATGAAGTTTATATATTGCATATACTACTTAATATGAAGTTTAAATATTGCATATAAAAATAATGATATTGATATTGTGTGATGTGTACTTCATTCTATATTCAATTGACATATAATATTTAAAACAAAAATATATTAATAACATAAAGTAAGTGTTAGTTATAAATAAAATATTTAGTTGTTCATATTAAATAACATAATCTCATTTAAAATAATCTAAATTAAAAAAATTCTTATACTTTCACTTTCCATTGTGAGGGAAATATGTAATTTATTCCATTATTAATATGAAGTTGACATAGAATATTTAAAATTTATTAATAACAACAAAAAATTTAATGTGACTCGTGAATCAAACATTTCAATATATATGTTGAGTAAAATATTTTAACATCAAATATATAAAGAAAGAGAAGAAAAGAAAGAGAGAGAACATTATTACTCCATTAATAGGTTCTTTCTAATTCAACGCATGAGGGAGATTTGTAATTCCTTCAATGTTTAATACAAATTTGACAGGTAACGAGTGAAAATAAAAAAAATTCTTATAATTAACTTCATAGATCTATCTTAACTTCATATCCACCAAGATCCTAGAGGAATTCAAGGTATGAGGGATATTTTCTTCCAATCACAGATATATTATTTGGGGCACATTGTCTCCAAGGTTGGGATATTAGTTGACCCAGAGAAGGTTAAGGCCATAATGGAGTGGCTAGCACCAAAGAATGTGAATGAGGTCGGGTCATTTATGGGATTTGAAGGTTACTGCAAGAGGTTCATCAAGAACTTCTCCAAGATAGACCATCTTATCATGTCCTTACAGAGAAAAGGAAATAGATTTTAATGGACAACTGAGTGTGCTACAAGCTTTGAGTAGTTAAAGCAATTACTCAAAAACGCACCAGTGTTAAGGATTACAGATGTGAAAAAGGATTTTGTGCTATTCACAGATGCCTGCAAGTAAGGGCTTGGTGGAATTTTGTTGCAGGAAAGACAAGTAGTTTGTTATGAGTCAAGGAAATTGAATGAGCATGAATTAAATTATGTGACCCATGATTTAGAGCTTGTCGCCATCATTCATGCATTGAAAATGTGAAGGCATTACCTCCTTGGTAGGAAATTCACACTTATGACATATCACAATGGACTCAAGTATTTTTTTGGTCAACCCAAGTTGAATACAAGGCAAGCTAGGTGGTTGGCCACACTTAGCGAGTTTGGCATTCAGATAAAGTATATTAAAGGAAAAGAGAACATGGTGGTTGATGCACTTAGTAGAAGGATTCAATTAAATCACCTGGAATCCATAAGCTCTTATGAGGTTGAGCTAGTGGAAAGGGTCAAAGGTCCAGGACAACATGATGAAAAATATCAGCAAATGAAAGAAAGGTTGCAACAAGATGGTGAGGATGAAGAATATCACCTTAAGGTGGCCATCTATGGCATCAAAAGACTCATAACAATTAAAAACTTCTAATACTAACCAAATTTGAAGAGACAAGTGGTTGATTTTGTTGCTAAATGTATAGAATGCCAGCAAGCAAAAGCTAAATGCAAACATCCAGCAGGTTTATTACATCCCATTCCCATTCTAGAAAGGAAGTGGGAGGTGATTTCCATGGCCTTCATCACACTATTAATGAGGACCTCCAAACAACATGATGCAATTATGGTGGTGGTCGACAAGTTGAGCAAGGTGGCTCATTTTGCGGAAGTCAAATCCACCAGCTTAGCTAGTGAGGTGGCTCAAAATTTCATAAGGGAGATTGTGAGGTTGCATGAAATTCCCATGAAAATCATCTCAGATAGGGATGTAAATTTCACTTAAATTTTTTGGAAGGAATTGTTTGTAGGCTTTGAGACAGGGTTAGCATTCAATACAACATATCATACACAAATGAATGGGAAAATGGAAAGAAATAATAGAATCCTCGAAGATATGTTGAGGATGTATATGATGCACTAACCCAAGCAATGAGAGGAGTATCTTCCACTTGTATATAATTTTGATATATCAATGGGTACCAAGAATCTATAAAAGATGAGCCCATTTGAGGAACTGTATGGGAGGAGTTGTAATACTCCTAGCAGTTGGAGTGACCCAGTGAATAGGGTCCTTATTAAGCCTAATATGCTCAAGGAAATGGAGCAACAAATTCATATCATCAAGCATAATTTGAAAGTGGCACAGGTTAGGTAGAAAAGCTATGCAGATTACCATAGGGTGCATAAAGAGTTTCAAGTTGGGGAGCATGCCTACTTGAGAATTAAGCCGAAGAAAAATTCTTTGAATATTGGGACATGTTCCAAGTTGGAACCACGATGTTGTGGGCCCTTTTAGGTCCTTGAAAGGCTTGGTCCCATTGGCATATAGGCTATTCTTACCTCCATCATGTAGAAATTTCTACAAATCTAGTTTTGATACCACGTAGAAATTTCTTGTAGATTCAAACTACTAACGGTAATATGCTAAAACAATAGGCTTGAATCTACTCTACTCATCAGTTGAAACAATTAAACAAACATGAAATCACGAAGCATACAAGAGAAATTATTCAATCAACACATTACACAATGATTTCCTGGGGAAATCCACAACTAAAAGCCCTTGCTATATGTATATTGCATTAGTCAAAAAATATGAGAAGATTACAATGCTTTTCTCAAGCCTGAGCAACCTTTGCACTATCTCTATCTTTCTCACTGCTTCCTAGGCTGACTTTGGCCAACACTTAGCTAATTTCCTAGCCTTCCAAGCTCCTACTTCCGTGCATTATTCAATGAGGAATTATGTCCCTATTTAATGGGAATTTTCCTCTATTGGATTGTGCAGTTCCTTTAGTCTCTTCCTTTGACTACATGCACCATCTATACAATTCAGATAATTATACAATTGATAGTACATTGTCCCTAAACTCCAATCTCAACTAGGTCTTTCTCTGATCTTACATGAAAGCATTAATTATGAGTGAATCTTCATTTCATTGGTTGATCACTACAGGCAACACCATACTACACTTCAGGAAGCACCACACCATACTTTAGGCAGCACCACACTGTAATTTAGGCAGCACCACATTAAACTTCAGGCAGCACCACATTGCACTTTAGGCAGCACCACATTGCACTTTAGGTAGCACCACATTGTACTTTAGGCAACACCACATTGCACCTCAGGCAGCACCACACTAGACTGCAGGCAACACCACACTCGACTGCAGGCAACACCACACTACTAGACCTCCCACTAGTTCCTCCATCAGTTGGAACTAGTTTAACTAACTTCAACTGAGTTAGACTGAATTAATTAATTACAACTCAAAGTAAACTCAACCAAGGCTCCTATAAAGTAGGAGTCACTCTACATGACTCAAGTTAGATCCTCAACTTGAAGTAACTGAACCAACTAAGTCAAATTAACTTAGTCAACTAATACAAATTTTCATGAGATGTGGAATTACAATTTTATTCCTAATTTAATTCAAGGACAAATTAAATCAAGATCTTTCTTGATGCTATTTTCAACATTCCTTGTTGCAATTTTCAACACTCCCTCTCAACAAGAAAAGGATTCACATCTATCCCAATCCAGTTCCTTGGAATGTTCTGCATGCAACTCTTATCACTGTTGTTGTTTCTATTGCAACATCTGCAACCAAAAAGCATCAAACTAAATCAACTGTGTCTGCAACTATCTACTGGGAAAATTGTGTTGTTGTTGACTCTGCTACTGAGCCTCCTCCTCTGCTTTCAACACTTCTTTGCACTCCTTAGTATCTAACTGACACTGATCCTCCTGCTATTGAATATTATGGGTCCCCGTAGCAAGGTAATGATCCATGAGACAGAAAAGCATCTCAATGGATCCTTCCTAAATTTCTGCGCTCTTGGGACTATTGCTTCACATTGCCCCACCTCTCACCTGGAGGTATGGTTTGATCTAGATCTTGGAGGGAGGCCCCCAAGATCTAAAAAATTGAAATGGATCTTTGTTGGGGCAGGGGGGTGCGCAAGATCTGGAAAAAAATAATAATAATAATAATAATAATAATAATAATAATAAATAATAAATAAATAAATAACTTAATAAAAATAAAAATAAATATAAATATAAAATAGAAATAAAAAATAAAATAAAATAAAATAAATAAAAAAATAAAAATAAAATAAATAATAATAATAATAATAAATAAATAAAATCGATATTTTTTTTTTCGCTCTGCGCCTGAGGGTCTGCGGCTGCGCCTGAGCGCCCTGTAAACCTGCTCGAGCTTGCTCCAGCGAATCGGCTCTGGACTGATCCTGCATGCAGAGAATAGGAGATCTTTGACCCTCAACTCATCATCTCCTTAGAATTCTAGCATCTGGAGGATCGTTTGCACCTGAGGGACTGCGACTTCGACCTGCGAGACCAGCTTCAGCGGATCGGCCCTAACCTGATCCTGTGACTTGCATGCAGAGAACAGGCCGCCATATGGACCCTGCCAGGTGCTGATCTTTCAGACCCTGGGGTTGATTCAATGGCGGGGTTGGGATCTCCTCCGCCTCCCCCGCCTCCTCCACCGAGATCGCCTGCTGAGGCCTTCTCCCAGCTTCTGGCTGGCCTGCCAAAGAAGAGAACATCCGATGCAGCGAAGTTCGTCAAAAAACTAGATGAAATCCCAGAGATTTCCCTTCCTCCAGAAACCCTGATCCAAGTTGCACTGTCGTTAGCTGAATGGGCCCTCATCGGCCAATTTACAGGGCTATGGCCGTCTCCAAAGTCCACTGAGAGCTGGGTCAATAAGAACTGGGCGCCGCTAATCAAAGAAAATGTCACCTCATACTTTCTAGGGAGAGGATTTTTCCTCTTCGAATTTACATCAAAGGAAGATAAGGAATTGATCTTCCAAAACGGACCCTACTTCATGGGTCCTCGGGGTCTATACCTAAACAACTGGACCCCAGACTTTGATCCGACAGTTTATGTACCAAAAGCAGTCCCGATATGGGTCAGGCTCCCAAACCTCCCGGTTCACTGTTGGAATTTGGATTCACTGAGTCACATCGGAAACACCCTGGGGAAATTCATAGACCGAGATAACAACAAGGATCAATATGACTGTGCCAGGATCTGCGTTGAGGTTGACCTGGAAGTGGGATTACCAGAGGCCATCACACTAAAGGTCGGAAGCTGGACGCATCTCCAGAAACTAGATTATGAACAACTACCTTTCAAATGCCGGAAATGTCATGTCTATGGACATTTCGCCAGAGACTGCCCGACCAACAAAGAAACGGTGCAAGGGAGGGAGGAAGGATGGAACCAGGTCAAGAGAACCAAAGTTCAATCTAAAAACCAGAAATCGGGAGGCCCTACCGGCAAAGCGACTCATCAACCTACTGCCCATCAGATACCGATTAAGACTGTGCATGCAAATAAATTTGACCCTCTGAGTTCGCAAACAAAGGGCACCCAGGAGATCGAGCTCGAAAAAGAGACAGAAATGGTTCAGGAGACTGAGATCCACAAATCAGCCTCACCAGAAAAAGGTACCCCCTCAACCTCCTCTAAAGGAGTTGTAGATCCCAACGAAAAGAATCCAGAAGCGGCGGAAGAAGAGCATGAATCTGAAGAGTCAGAAGAGGAAGGAGAAATAGGAGAATCCCAATCCTCAGTAAGAAGATCTACAAGAGGACGGAAAACGGACAGAGAAAAAAGGGAGCAGGAGACCTACAAAGAAAAACTACAAGGCATCCAACCAACCTTGGAAAAACTGTTGGCGCCAAAGTCAAAGATGATGAAAAATCAGACCCAAGGCTCCAAGGGAGCCCACCAGAAACACAAATAATGAAGATCATCTCCTGGAACTGTAGAGGTATGGGAAGCAAAGCTAAGGAAGAAGCTATCAGAAGCCTAATCAGAACCGAAGGCCCAGACATACTTCTTGTCCAGGAGACAAAGCTGGAAGACACTGTCTTCCTCCAGTCAAGCAAGAAAATTTGGTAAAAAAGTGAAGCAAGAGCCATCTCTGCCCGGGGGGCCTTGGGAGGAGTTGGCACTGTCTGGAATATGAGTAAATTTGCAGTTCAATTTGAGGCTAGAAACACCCATTGATTACTGCTGAAAATGCAGAATCTAGCCACCAAGGAAACCTTCTGTCTATTCAATGTTTACTCTCCAATTAATATTGGGGAAAAAAGAACTGTTGGGATTCCGTAAGGCAGCAAGCAGAGCTGGCAAACATGGACAATATAATAATAGCCGTAGACCTCAATCTCACCCTTCACTCCTCCAAAAAAAGGGGAGGCAGCATAGTGCGAGATCCAGCTAGGGAATGGGTGGAGGACATCTTGCAGGACTGGGACATGCTGGATATCAAGCCCTCTTCCGGTAAGTATTCTTGGTCTAACAAAATATTAGACCCTGGCCATATAGCTGCCAGGCTAGATAGATTTTTCATTCAAAGTTCCTTCTTGCTGCTAGGACTAGAACCAAGAATGCACATCCTACCTAATAGCACTTCGGACCATAAGCCAATTAAGCTTGAGCTTTTAGCCCATCGGGATTTGGGCCCTATCCCGTTTCGCTTTAGCCCGATTTGGATTAAGGAGCCAGGCTTTATGCAAATTGTCAAAGATATTTGGAACCAGTCGGTCAAAGGCTCGCCTTTCTATGTATGGGAAGAAAAGCTCAGGAGGGTAAAAGGAGCTCTTAAAAGATGGGCCAAGACCCTGTCCAATCCGGCCACTGAAAGAAAATCCTTAAAAACCTTGCTCGACTCCCATCAAAAGAGCATGGAGAAGGACGCAATCATTAAGGAAGCAATGAATCAGGAATCTCAACTGCAGCAGCGATATCACAAGGCTTGCCTTGCTGAAGAAGAATACTGGAGGTTGAAATCCCGCAATCTCTGGCTCAAAGCTGGGGATAGGAACACTGCCTTTTTTCACAAACAGACCCAGGTGAGGAAATGTTTCAACATTATCTCAGAGATCAAAGAAGAGAATGACATCTATAAAGATTTTGAGCACATAAAGAAATCTGCCTTTTCACACTTCCAAAGTTTGTACAGTGAGGACAAGGATCAGAACCAAAATACAAATCTGCTAGATGTGGTACCCTCAGTGATATCTCAGCAAACAAAGGAAAAGCTTGAGGCTAAAATCACCAAAGAGGAAGTGGAAAAAGCCCTCTTTGACATGGATCCGGATAAGGCCCCGGGACCGAATGGCTTCTCAGCTAGATTTCTCCAAGTATGTTGGCCAATCATAGAAAAGGACTTGCTCAGAATGGTTCAAAAATCTCAGAATACCCAGAAAATAGGAGGTAGCACAAATTCTGCCTTCTTAGCCCTCATCCCAAAGGAAAAAGGGGCCAACACCTTCAACAGATTTCGCCTGATCTCCCTATGCAACACCGGATACAAAATAATCACCAGAATAATTGCTAATAGATTGAAGCCAATCCTCCCCAAAATAATTCTTGAGAATCAAGGAGGCTTCATCCAAGGAAGGCAGATCGTG
Source organism: Pinus tabuliformis (assembly GCA_031772625.1). Taxonomy (NCBI): domain Eukaryota; kingdom Viridiplantae; phylum Streptophyta; class Pinopsida; order Pinales; family Pinaceae; genus Pinus; species Pinus tabuliformis. Next base: position 1,511,695,017 of record CM062816.1, read on the forward strand.
GATAACTACTTTCTCGTCCAAGAGGCTATTCACTCCAGTCTTCTTCGAAAAGAGCAAGGTATGGCCATTAAACTTGATTTAGCCAATGCATTTGATAGAGTAAATCATAGTTTTCTGTTGAATGTTATGAGCAAATTTGGGTTTGGAGAAAAGTTCATTAAATGGATCTGGGCATGCATCTCGGAGCCGTGGATCGCCCCTTTAGTGAATGGAAGAGCCACTGATTTCTTCAAAGCATCGAGAGGTCTTAGGCAGGGGTGCCCTCTCTCCCCTCTGCTTTTTGTCATTCAAGCATCCGTCCTCAGCTTCCTGTTAAACAAAAGAATGCAAGATCAGGACATTATAGGATTGTGCATCGCAAGAGGGGCAAAGAACATAAATCATGCTTTGTTTGCGGATGACACACTGCTGCTGGGACCTGCCACAATTTCCTCTGCTTCAAAATTCAAAGTGGTTCTGGATGAATTTAGCAAAGCCACAGGCAGCGCTGTCAACAAGAGTAAATGCCACATATACAGCTGGAACATTACCCCAAGAGTGCTTGCTGATATCTCAAGATGCCTGGGTTACGCAGCCTCCTCCACCTGGTCTTCATTTAAGTACTTGGGACTGCCTGTACATCACAAGAAACTCACAAGTAAATATTGGCTACCTCTGCTGGATAAATTCGAAACAAAAACTCAAGCCTGGGGTTACTCTTGGCTAAATATTGTTGGTAAATCTGTATTGATCAAATCAGTGCTGCAAAGTCTCCCCCTTTTTCAATTTGCTAGCCTCCTTGCTCCAGCAAACATCATTAAAAAAATGGAAGAGCACATCCGGAGGTTTTTCTGGAAGGGAGGAAAGAACAATGAGAAAAAAATCCCTCTCATTAGCTGGGAAACCATATCCAAGCCGCTGTGGGAGGGGGGCTTAAAGATCAAGAACCTCTACCATCAGAACGTGGCACTGGCAACAAAGAACCTCTGGAAAATCACTTCCCCCAATCCGGGCTGGGCCCAAGTCGCCCTCTGGAAGAAATACTTCAGGGGCGCCCGCACTAGGTGTCTTGCAAATGTCATCCACAGGCCCAATTCAACATTTCTGAAACTCCATGCTAAGGCCGCACAGTTAATAACAGAGCATTCATATTGGATCCCAGGCAACGGTAAAAAGGTCTGAATATGGAGTGATCGAATCATGAACCAGGAGCCGATAGACAGCAGAGTCTCCCTCATCGAACTGCACAGCTGGATGGACAGTGAACGCCTGTGCACGCTGTATGACGTTTCGCAGTGGAACGATGGCTCCTGGGCAGGTTGGAAGCATTTAAACGTGCCGGATCACCTGCTAAAAGACTGTGCCACGCTCATGGACTGTCTGCACGGTTTGGTGCCCACTCATACGAGGCACAAAGATCAGAAAGGTTGGGGCACAAGTGTAAAAGGATACACAGTCACGCAGGGTTACAATAAGTTGATCGAACGCCAATACGTTCCTCCCAATCCGGCTCCATGGAGAGGCGTATGGCGTATCCCATCACTGCCGAAGGTGGATTTCTTCGCCTGGCAGCTTTGTCATGCCAAAATCCTTACCTACGGTACCGTCCAGAAAAAAGGTTATTATGGTCCTTCCATCTGCGCACTGTGCAGAGATAATGCTGAGACAGTTATTCATCTATTCCTGGATTGCAGTTTTACCAAGCAGATTTGGACTTCCCTCATATCAAGGCCGAATTTCAAGCTTCCAAGCACTATGGCGGAACTCTTTGCAACCTAGGCGTTCACTTACCCTGGCCCAGCTTCTAAAAATCAGGTAATCCGAACAGCATGGGCGATACTCCCTAAGATCTTAAGCTGGCAGATATGGCTTGAAAGAAACAGAAGAATTTTCAGGAACACTGATCATAGCCACAGGATCTTAGAAAATAAAATTAAATGTCAAATTAAGGAGTGCTTGGCAGATATCAAATATGACTCAAATCTGAGTCAGCATGACATCAATTGGGGATCGACTCTAGGCCTTCGATTCCAGCCAGCCGCCAACTCCACCCCAAACATTAAAGACTGGCAGATAAGGAAAACTGAAGAAGAAATGCAAGGCTGGATCAAAATGCATGTAAGGCATGCCCTCTTTTTTGACGGGGCAGCAAAGGGTAATCCGGGCAAAGCTGGGGCAGGAGGAGTCGTTCTAAATCAGATAGGAGAAAAAATTCACTCCTATGCCTCGGGTCTAGGACATGTCTCCAGCGTTCAAACGGAGGCCTTAGCCCTCCTTCAAGGTCTCCAGACCCTCAAGGATCTAAACATAAAAGAAGCAATCGTCATAGGAGACTCTCAGATCATCATCAGCGCAATGGCTACCAAATCCTCAGCTTCGGACCTTAATCTAGCAAGATTGATAACCAGAATCATAGGCTTGGAAAGCCATTTCCAGAACCTAAGATACTACCATGTGTTGAGAAATCACAATAAAGAGGCGGACAGAGAAGCCAACAAAGTTGTCCTCCTCCCTGCTGGAATCAAGATTAAAGACGAAAAAGAAACATGGGAACCCATTCCATAGCCAGTCCATCATCATGTTTTATTGCTGGTTATTAAATAAATTTGTTTGCATCTTCAAGGGGGGGGGAAATCATTGATTTGGAATATATGGACCCAATGGTACTCATGAATTCTGCATGCCCCAGCTGCACACTCAGTCACTTCAGAGTGTGGCACCAGGGCAATGAGTTACCCTATGTAACAAGATTTTCGGCATTCAGGCCAAGATGAATACAATCGTCCCATAACCGTTATTGTTAAAAAAAATAATAATAAATAAATAAAATAAAATAAATTTAAAAAGAAAACAAAAAAAAAAAAAAAAAATTGAAATGCCAGAAGAAAAGTGGAGAACACCCAGTAAACAAAACCACAATTTTTTTTTATTAAAACAAAGAATAATTGTAAAAGCTACATTGTGGTGGACAATCTATCCTTTTACAAAATGCGACTTGTTACTTATAACATCTTTTTGTTACAATACCACAGGTAAATTCCATGGGTGGCTAAATACCATGGGTGGATGTCACTTAAATACCATGGGTGGATGTCACTTACAATACCATGGGTAAAGTACATGAGTGGATAAATACCATGGGAAGATGAATACCAAGGGTGGATTCCACTTGCAATACCATGAGTGAATGAATACCATGGGTGAATGCCACTTACAATATCATGGGTGGATGAATACCATGGGTGAATGTCACTTACAACACCATGGGTAAATTCCATGGGTGGATGAATACCATAGGTGGATGCCATTTTCCATTCGGATCATGGTTTCATGTGCTCCCTCTACCCACTTGGCTCTAAATTCCCCCCTACTGGAGGTCTCCATTTGAGTGGATGAATCCACTCAGCCTCCTCTCTTCTTCTCCAATTGTGGTTGCTCCAAAACTTGTTGAGGTTGCTTCTGAGGTTTCATGTTGAGAGGTCTAACATGCTCCCTCTCAACCACCAAATATCTAGTCTCTGCCTTTCTCCTCAAGGCTTTGCATGCATGAGCTAAATCTGATCTATTCATATTGTTGTTGCTACTTCTGCACTATTGTTGCAACTACTACAATAATCAGTTTGATCTCCCCAAATCTTGAAATACTAGATTACATAGGGTTGCTCCCTCTGAAACTAGCCTTTCGCTGAGTTTTGATCTCGCTATAGGAAATATCGTTGCTCCTCAATCTACCAATATCAATTATCGCAACTCCTTTTGTATCACTAAACATTGACTCACTAATATTCCCAGTAGAAGCCTTCTAGCTCCATTAAGGAGTCTGCACATAAGGTCTTCTGGATCTGCCCTGAAGTAGAGCTCCATCAATCTGCAAGGACAACTTTGAATTATTCTCTTCTAGTGTGATTTCTTCTTGGATACCATGTAAAAATTTTGACAAAGCTAGCTCTGATATCATGTAGAGATTTCTACAAATATAGCTCTGATACCATATAGAAATTTCTACAAATCTAGCTTTGATACCATTTAGAAATTTCTACAAATCTAGCTCTGATACCATGTAGAAATTTCTACAAATCTGGATACGATGTAGAAATTTCTACAAATCTAGCTCTAATACCATGTAGAAAAAATTTGTAGATTCAAACTGCTAATTGTAATATTCTAAAACAATAGAATTGAATCTATTCTACCCATTGACGGAAACAATTAAACAATCACAAAATCATGAAGCATACAAGAGAAAGAATTCAATCAACACATTATATAATGATTTCCTGGGGAATTTAAGCCATAGTTAAAAACCCATGCTATCTGTATATTGCATTAGTCAAAAAATATGAGAAGATTATAATTATTTTCTCAAGCCCGAGAAACCTTTGCATTATCTCTATCTATCTCACTGCTTCCTATGCCAACTCTGCCCAACACTTAGCAAATCTCCTAACCTTCCAAGCTCCTACTTCCTTGCGCTATTCAATGAGGAATTAGGCCTCTATTTAATGGGAATTTTCCTCCATTGGATTACACAATTCCTTTAGGATCTTCCTCTGACTACATGCACCATCTGTATAATTCGTATAATTATACAACTTATTGTACATTATCCCTGAACTCCAATCTCAACTGGGTCTTTCTATGATCTGACATGCATGAGTTAATTATAAGTGAATATTTAGTTTATTGGTTGACCACTGTAGGCAGCACCACACTGTACTTCAAGTAGCACCACACTGTACTTCAGGCAACACCACACTGCACTTCAGGCAACATCACACTCGACTGGAGGAAACACCACACTACTAGACCTCCCACTTGTTCCTCCATCAATTGGAACTAGTTTAACTGACTTTAACTCAGCTAGACTAAATTAATTAATTACAACTCAAAATAAACTCAACCAAGGCTCCCATAAAGTAGGAGACACTCTACATGACTCAAGTTAGACCCTAAACTCGAATTAACTGAGCCAACTAAGTCAAATTAACTTAGTTAACTAATACAAGGTGTCATGAGATGTGGAATTACAATTTTATTCCTAATTTAATTCAAGGACAAATTAAATTAGGATCATACGTAATGTTATTTTCAACATTTCTTGTTGCAATTTTCAACACATCAGTTAAAGTCCATGATGTTTTCCATGTTTCTTTGCTTAAAATATATGTGAAGGATTCTAATCATGTGATTGATTGGTCTGTGCTCAGCAAGTGGAACTAGAGGGAGAGTTCCAACCAGAGTCGTTATGCATCCTAGACTGGAGGAACTTCATGCTCCGGAATCTAGCAATAGAAAAAGTCAAAGTGCAATGGAGACACTTTGGGCCCGAGGAAGCTACTTGGGAAATATTAAGTAGAACTTATGATATCTCGGTATGGTGTAAGTTTTATTAAGGCTGGAAAATGTGAATTATTGGGCCAGCTCTTAAAGGTTGGTTGGTGAAATATTAATGGTTTTGTGTTTGCAAAAATTATATATTTGCGAGAGAAAATATGAGGACTGTCTTAGTTTTGGAAGGTCAAACAAGGCATCAAGGACAAAATAATTAAAAGAGGAATGGGTGGACTACCAGCTCATGGATGTATAGGCCACCCACTACAACCAATTAAAATTGAAATTAATAAATTGGTAATAGGCTGACAGGTGGAAAAATTCTATTGGTTGGTAAGAATTCTTATCAGGGAGGATCCCTTAAGGTTTCTCAATAAAAAGACAAATCAGTCTTGTTTGGGCATAGAGAGGGGAGTAGTTATAATTGGCAGAGAACAATTCAAAGAATAGAGGGAGAGCAGTCGGTGAACATCTAAAAAAAAACTATTTTTTGGGTAGAAACGATTTTATATTTGGCAAGAGTTGAGAAGAAATACTTCCAGGTGAGGAGAGTTTTCCTCTTGAGTCCCCATGACCCAGAAGGTGGAGAGGGTATTTCTCACAAATTCATGAGGGCTAGGGTGGAGGAAATAATCCTATAAAATTCCTAGAAGAATTCTAATAGCTCCCTGTTGTGTAATGTTTCGGTTTGGTTTCGGAGTCCCTAAATTAGAGTGGAACCACAATTTCTTGCACATTGGTTGAATTGTAGCTCAGCTGAGGGAAAGATGTGGTAGAATATCTATCTCCTGGTTTACCTGGTAGCTGTGTTGAAGTCCCTAAGCAATAGACTCCTCAGACTCTAGAATTTGGCTTGGGGATGATAACTATAAGTGATTACTGGCTACAACTATCTACGGTTGGGTGGAGAGTTCTTGTCCCATAATTAGTTACCCAAATCCTTAAAGATGAATTTTCCTTAAATAATTATGATGTTATTGAACTTGTGTTCCTTTTTTGGTCTAAATGATAATGTTGATTGGAATGTCTATTGGTAATAAATGTTTGTGGTTACCATATATCTATGTGACTAATGTGATGTTGTGTGACCAGGAGGCTAGAACTAAACATGTATTAGTTTGGTCATATTTCACAACACATTGGAATGGGAAATTTTGGTGAGCTACTAAATGATGTGTTAGAAAATTATATATTATAGATCAATGGAACACATAAAATATATTGCAGAAATATAAACACAGAAAACGCATAAAACAAGAGAGACACAGATATACGTGGTTCACCCAATTTGGGTTGTGTCCACAGAGAAACAACTAGTCCTTCCTTTTATTATCCACCAAAATGAAGAGATACAACCTACAGCAGATTCATTGTAATTCTCTCTTCACTCTCACACAATCTCCTCTCTCTTTTTGACTCAGAATACAGATCTACATAGACGCAATACAATTCCCCCATATGTTGTGAGGGGTTTCCTTCTAGGGAAAAAACCCTAAATTAAACATAACTTCTACCGTCATATCTCCACCTAATGAATGTCCCAAATTGACTACGAAATTACAACATTTTACAAGGAAATTTTACATATATTTTTAGCTTTGGGGGTGTTTCCAGGGGGGTGCTCCTAAAGATCGTTGCCCCCCCCCTCCCCTGGACCCCCCTTGTAGCGCAAATATTACAGGGGGAGTTGTTGCCACATTACGAATTAGGGTCCAATGCGGTGATACCTCTGAATAAAGAAGATAATCAGGCTCCACACCCAACAATCTCCCACTTGTAGACTGATTATGGCAACTCCAACGCTGCTTCATTTATTGGACAATGACTCCACTTTGGACCTGCCTCTTTCTCATCTTCATCATCATACTTGAAGACCAATTGAAACCGAGCAAAATCTCAGCTTCTCCCAGGTTACAACTTTTGTTAACATATCTGCAGGATTCTAGCTAGTGTGTATCTTTTCCAGCTTCAATTGTCCATCTTCTAACACTGACCGTATGAAATGATACTTGAGCTGTATATTTTTTGTCTTGGAATGAAATGCAAAGTTCTTTGCAAGATGTATGGCACTCTGTCTGTCACTGTATAACCTGCCCAACTCCTGCTTCTTACCCAATTCATCTAAAAACCTTTGTAACCTAGTCATTTCTTTATTAGCCTCTGCAGCAGCAACATACTCTGCTTCCATTATTGAGAGTGAAACAACACTTTGCAGTTTTGAAACCCAACTAACAGTTGTTCCACATACAGTAAACACATACCCTATTTTGCTCCTCTTGTTATCTCTATCACCCTCCATATCTGCATCAACATATCCTGTAGGGAAATGTTTGAACCACCAAAGCATAATGCTTGATTTTTGGTACCTCTCAAATACCTGAAAATCCACTTCATCGCCATCCAATGTTCTTTTCCTGGATTTTTCATGTACCTACTTACAACTCCCACTACATGTGCAATATCAGGCCTTGTGCAAACCATTGCATACATTAAGCTTCCAACTGCTGATGCATATGGAACTTTAGACATATAAGCCATTTCTTCCTAAGACTTGGGACACACCTCCTTACTTAGTTTTAAATGGCTAGCCAAAGGTATACTAACTGGTTTTTCATTCTACATATTAACTCTTTTCAGCACCTTTTCTATGTACCCACTCTAAGACAATGTTAACTTTCGATTCTTCCTATCTCTAGTTATTCTCATACCAAGGATTTGTTTTGTAGCACCCAAATCCTTCATAGCAAATGAGTTTGCCAATTTTCTTTTGAGCACATTTATTTCCTGCATGTTAGAACCTGCAACAAGCATGTCATCTACATACAATAACAATATAATATAGTTGCCATCATTTTTCCCTTTGAGATAAACACAACAATCAGAGTGACATCTAGTATAACCTTGTTCAGACATACACTGTCAAATTTTAGATACCAGTGCCTTGGAGCCTGTTTTAAGCCATACAAGCTCTTCTTCAACCTGCACACTATTTTTTCCTTCCCTTTTACCTCATATCCTTGTGGCTGCTGCATATATATCTCTTCCTCCAAATCCCCATGGAGAGAGGCTATCTTTACATCTAGCTGCTCAAGATGCAAATCTTTAGCTGCTACTAGGCTTAAAATAGTTCTTATTGAAGTCATTTTAACAATGGGAGAAAATATCTCATCAAAGTCTATACCCTTTTTCTGTGCAAACCCCTTCACCACAAGTCTAGCTTTATACCCTTTTCTACCTCCATCTTCTTCCTTCAACCTATAAACTCATTTATTATGCAATGTTGTTTTACCTACAGGCAACCTGACTAAGTCCTAAGTCTAATTATGTGCTAAGTAGTCCATCTCTTCTTTCATGGCTTGCTCCCACTTCTTCCTGGTTTCTACATGCACTGCTTCTTCATAATATTATGGTTCACCAGAATCAGTCAAAAATACATAATATAATGAAGGAGAGTATCGTGGGGTCTACTTATCCTGGTAGATCTTCTAACACCACTTTGAGGTTCTTGTTGCTATTTTGGTTGGTGTATTTGTTCTTGCTATTGATCATTATGATTTTTAGGCACCTCCACTTTTTCTGTGATCTCATCAAGCACTGTGTATTCTCTGTTTTCTTTTTCCTATTTCTTTTCCTGTAGCTGATCCTTATACAAAACCTTTTCATTGAATATGACATCTCTACTCCTAATGATTTTGTGTTTTTCATAATCATAAAAGAAATAACCAAAATCATTAACACCATATACAATAAAGGTATATTTCTTTTATTTTGCCTCAAACTTTGTTCTATTTTCTTTATTAATGTGGACAAAGGCTTCACAACCAAAAGTATTTAAAAATGAGTAGTTTACCTTTTTACCTGTCCATGCCTCCTCTGGAATACCACCATCCAAGGAACTTGAAGGCCCTCTGTTTATTAGATAAACAACAGTATCTACAGCATCTGCCCAAAATTTTAAAGGCAATCCTGCTTGCAATCTCATGCACCTTGCACGCTCCATGATTTTCATGTTCATCCTTTCTGACACACCATTTTCTTGTGGTGTTCCTGTAACTGTCTTCTCGTTTCGAATTCCATTCTCTGAACAATGCTTATCAAACTCTTTGCTGTAATATTCACCTCCATTGTCTGATCTGAGAAACTTCAACCTTTTTCATGTCTCATTTTCAACCAAAGCTTTCCATTTCTTGAAAGTATCAAATACATCAGATTTATTTTGAATACAATAAATCCAGGTTTTTCTGGTTGCATCATAAATAAAAGTAACATAATAGCGAGAGCCACCAAGAGATGATACCTGAGCAGGTCCCCATACATCTGTATGCACAAGCTCTAATTTTTCGCTCTTCTTTTATTTCCCAACTCTGAGGAATCTAACTCTCTTCTATTTTCCATAAACACAATTCTCATAGAATTTTAAATCAACATGCTTCAAACCTGGCAACAAATTTCTTGAGTGAAGAATCTGCATCCCCTTCTCTCTCATGTGCCCAAGCCTATGATGCCAAAATGTCGTATCTTCTCCTGTAGAGGTTAAAGCATTAACAGAATTAGAAATACCATTGCATAAATACATTGTACCAACCTTTTCTCCTTTTTCTATTACCAAGGATCCTTTAGTGACCTTCCAGGTTTTATCTGTAAAAGTAGTCACATAGCCTTCACCTCCCAACTGTACTGTTGAAATTAGATTTTTCTTCAGATCTAGAACATGCCTTACCTCCTTCAATAGCCATTGATTTCCATTCCATTGTTTTATGAAAATTGTACCCATTCCAATGATTTTACAGGGTTTATCATCAGCCAGTTGAACCTGTCCAAAATCTCCTTGAACATAATCATGAAAATGTTTCCTATGAGGTGTGGCATGGAATGAGGCCCCTGAATCTACCACCCAAGTATCAATAATGTTTTCTAATGAAAGAATCAAAGAATATTGCAACACATGACCTGTCACATTCGCTTCATGATTGTTTTCTTGTTGCGCATCTCCTTCTTTTCCCTTCCGAGACTTGCAGTATTTCTTCAGGTGTCCTTTCTTCCTGCATTTCTAGCACACTATCCCCGATCTAGACTTGGATCTTCCTTTCCTTGACTTACTGCGATATCCTGGGCTCTTTCCTCTTTCCATTTTTCTACCCCTGGTCTCTACAATTAAAGCATTACCTGATGTCCCACCAAATCTTTTCCGTCGCATTTCCTCGCTAAGGATCGCACTAACAACATCATCAAACTTTAAAGTACTAGATCCAGAGATAGAGTTACTAATGGCCATAACTAGACCATTCCAACTTTCTGGCAATGAGCATAGAAATAATAGAGCCCTAACTTCATCATCAAAAGTTACCCCTACGGAACTTAACGAACTGGTAACTATATTAAATTCATTTAAATGATCAGCAACAAATCCACCTTCTGACATCTTCATATCAAATAAATGCTTCATAAGAAATACCTTATTTGAGGCCGAGGATTTTTCATATAGTTTGGCCAATGCCTTCATTAAACCCTCTGTTGTCGTTTCCTTTGAAATCTTAAATGTTACTGATGCCACTAGGCACAGCCATATTGTTCCAAGTGCTTTTCTATCGAGAATATCCCATTTTGTGTCTGTCATACTCATCGGCTTCTTTGCCTTTCCACTCGATGGTAGGTACAGATATTTTTGATACAGATAATCTTCCATCTGCATCTTCCATAGCTGGTAGTTTTGTCCATTAAATTTTTCTACCCTAAACCTACCATCATTCACCATTGCTCCCGCTCGAACCAGGAACCTTTCTCTCTTGCGAGTTTATTAGCCAAATAGACCTTCGGCTTTGATACCAGTTGTTAGAAAATTATATATTACAAAGCAATGGAACACATAAAATATATTGCAGAAATATAAACACAAAAAACGCATAAAACAAGAGAGACATAAATATACGTGGTTCACCCAATTTGGGTTGTGTTGACGAAGAAACAACCAGTCCTTCCTTTTATATTATCCACCAAAATGAAGAGATACAACCTACAATAGATTCGTTGTAATTCCCTCTTCACTCTCACACAATCTCCTCTCTCTTTCTGACTCAAAATACATATCTACATTTATGCAATACAATTCCCTTATTTATAGCGAGGGGTTGCCTTCTAGGGAAAAAAAAACCTAAATTAAACATAACTTCTACCGTCAAACCTCTGCCTAATGAATGGCCCAGATTGACTACGAAATTACGACATTTTACAAGGCAATTTTACATCTATTTTTAGCTCCGGGGGCGCTGCCCCCAATCCCCCACCAGGGGGGGCTTCTAAAGATCACTACCACCCCCCTGACCCCCCATGCAGCACAAATATTACAGGTGGTGTTGCTGCCACATTACGAACTAGGGTCCAATGCGGTGATACCTCTAAATAAAGAAGATAATCAGGTTCCACACCCAACATGATGAATCCTGTGATGGTTGTTAGTCCTACTAGTACAACTATGATTTTGTGAAACCAACTATATATATGTTGAATTCAAAAGCATGCTTTCGTGAAGTGAAGGCCTCCGTGATGGAAACTCGCAGTTCACCGTTATGGTGACAGTAGTCGGTGTAGATTGTTGAACCCATCATATACATTACATATAATATAATGATTTGTTCTTAATATGGGATAGACAATGTTGGTATTGTCGGCATAAGCCCACTAAATGCAATATATATATATATATATATATATATATATATATATATATATATATATGATGCACAGATGTATGGAATGACAATTTACTAGGCATTACCCAGAACCTTGTCTAAAGCGGTGTTGATTGTCTTGACCCCCAAGTCCATGTAGGAATCATGTGCTATTATATGGGAATAAATATTATGAAGGTTGGACATAGTTGGGTAGGGATTATAATATAGATGCAACTTACTACGTCAACACAGGCATAATGGAGCGAGTGAGTTTTAGTCCATAATAGCATTGTTATTAAGGTCTCAAAGCAGGATATTACAATGATCTAGGGAAGGGTATTTCCCCCTAAAATACACAATTAACTTGCTCCCCATGAATCACATGCAAACGTGATAGGTGGAGCGTGTTTAGCATTGGTATAATTGACTTGTTTGATAGATGTAATGGAAATGTTAACACCACAGGCTCGAGTTGTGGTTGGAGTAACATCGTGCAACATGCTCCACACCGCATCCCATAGTAATACACATTGACACCAGTGGCATGGAGGTAATGGTTTGGGAGCTACATGTTCCCCCTTAATGACAATATCAAATTGAGGTGAGGTCAACGAAGAGATGTAGGTCCATCGACCATGGACACTGCTATCATAATGCAATAAATGTGATATAATTGAACCTTACACCCTTCAAAATGTCGGGTAATAGGCTCATTGTGTTGGGTGAGACTACGAGGGTAGATGTTAGGATACAAATATACTATGTCACACATTTATGAATCATACGGAACTACTAAACTGTGATATATGTTTTTACACAACTTGTATCGAGAATTGGTATATATATATATATATATATATATATATATATATATATAGAGAGAGAGAGAGAGAGAGAGAGAGAGAGAGAGACCCTTCGTAGAAGTGATGAGATCAGTGTGCATCATGCGCTAGAGTTGGCATTTTGCAGTTGGAGCATCGACAACCTGTAGTCAATGGGGATAATTTTAGGGTCACGAAAAAAATGGCCATGCAATAGGGTTGTGGCCTAACCATTAACGAGCATACCATGCTAGCAACCTGCGATCAAACCGAACAAAATTTGGTATTTCATAGCTATTATGCAAGTTGACAAGCTAGGATTCATGGGAACACACAATGCAGTCATGGGGGGACCTCATCCAAACAACCATGACCATGAGTTGATGCACCAATTTATGGTGGGAGGAGTTGAGCTCCCACATGTTGTCGAGAAATCCAAGGTAACTAAGAACTAATCATATATGCATATGTGTTTAGTAACGTCAATCAAATGCACTTATAGATATGAGCATATGACCACTTCATGGTCGTTAGTGCAAGACCATTTGTGGAAGAGAGATGTACCTTGTAAATCAGTTGTCGACAAGTGTATGCTCCCCAATGTCAATATATGTATATATAAATGCTTGTGGGTAGAATGTCAACATGCTAGAGTTAATCCACAATAGGTAACCATTATATCTGGGTCCAGTGATTATGTTATGGAGGGAGTTATATATATGTGTGTGTGTGTGTATGTGTGTGTGTATTTATTTAAAGGTATATTTTAATGTGCACATGGAAAATAATTCACTCTCAAGGTTAAGAGTTTGCAAACCATGGCCCAGCTGACCGAGGCTCTATGTCTCGTCAGTGTGTAGTCAATATATACATATATGCTCACTATAGTCGATGCTAAAGATGAAAGAGACAATCAACTCATATTAAGGACATCGACGAGTGGAGTTAGGTATGTGTGTATGTATGTATGTATGCATGTATGTATTTATTTATTTAAAGGTATAGTTTAATGTGCCCATGGAAAATTATTCACTCTCAAAGTTAAGAGTTTGCAAACCATGGCCCAACCGACTGAGGCTCTATGTCTCATCAATGTGTAGTCAATATATACATATATGCTCATTGTGGTCGCAGCTAAAGATGAAAGAGAAAATCAACTCGTATTAAGGAAAAGTCCCCAAGCTAGAACGCAAAGCACTTCAAAAGCATCAAAGCTAGGAAAACAATGCCAAAGAAACAAACACACTCAAGTTGAAAAAGAAAGCCAAAAGTGAAAGAGGAACGCAATGTCAATAATAGGGCTATAGCACAATGGCCCAACAAAAATCAATATTCCGCAAAGGTCAATACCAGACCCTAGAGGCTGGAAGTCATAAACAAGATTAGATGGGAGTGATAATAGACAATCAAGAAACACCCAAATGAACTTTTTTAGATGATAACTACAAAACCAAACACAACACCACCAATTGTCATAAAAACAAGCAAAAACAAAGGAAATCACTCAAGTAATAGTGATGAAATTCATACAAAGGAAAAATTCAAATAAAAAATAGATCTTAGTTGTTATTTGATCAACTAAACAAATCTTAAAAATTGGATCCAAAGCTAAGGACAATAGCCCCAACCAAAGCACACCAAACCTCTAGGGAAAACTCTAGAGTAGCACCAAAGGAAGGATCCAACACACACCAACAAGAGTGCTCTCAAATCTGATATGTGTCACAATTGAAAGCAACAATAGAAAACATATCCAACAAATAATAACAAGTTATGAAGAAAAACACCTAAAAAATTAAGGACATAAAATAGGTTGATTTTTCAATCAACCATATCTCCCTCATATGAACTCTGTTTCAGGTGGTTTTTTATTTTATCTGAGGTAAAATTTTAAGAGGATTATAGATAGGTACTTAGTTTTACTAAATTCTATTCAGAAAAGAACAGAAAAAGCATTCATGTGCGAGGGCAGAGGAAAATCAAACTAGCAAATCTTCAATTGGTCATAACTTCCTCATCCGGAGTCTATTTTCAGTGATTTTTCTGTTTGTTTTGGGCTATAATTCTGAGGGGAATCCATATCTCTGGTTATTTTTATCAAAATATATACATAAAAGAGAAAAAAATTGATAAAAACAATGTGGCCTATTATTCTCTCAAAAAAAACATACACAAAATCTCTAAATCTAAGATCAATTCATATATGAAGCAAGTAAAATCAATGGAGATAAAAATGAATCCAAAAAACCATAGAAAACTCAATGGGAGACCAATAAAAACCAGTTCCAAATCAAAAGAGAAGAGATATAAAGACAAACAGGGCAATCTCTCATCGAAAGCACCAATTTTGTTGCAATGAAATTTACATGCAAGGAGTTATTGCTCTGTAATCCTATGCCCTATTAGGGTTACCATATAGAAAAAGGAAAATTTTCTAATGGATAGATAGATCAATCCCAACCCAATGCTCACATATGCAACATACAAATAGTTCTAGATGTTATAAAGAAAAATCATGCATATGGCCTCTTCGCAAGTCGGTGAAGGGTTTTGAGTTTATTGCATAATCCTAGCACTCCATTCGAATGATCTGCTTCACCTACACTCGATCTCAACTCCTGCACGCAACCACAAACACTCAAAGATGAAAATTGATCTTCCTCATAAGATCATTAGCTCAAAACATCATAGAAATAGTAAACATCATTGTTGCACGCATGTAAATACAGGGAAGGAACATGAATTTATATTAATCCAAAATGAAAGTACAACAAATGTATACCTTCCAACAAATTATATCATCTCCTCAAGATTGTAGCATGGTCTCCTTTCCCAATACAACAAACCTCTCACGCTATAGTTTGGATACTTGATCTCTCCCCCTTTCCTCTTGGTGAGATTATATAGGCTCATTCTATCCTCCAGAAGAATGTATCTAGACACCTATGGGTTTGAGAAGTTAGGAAACTTCTACAATAATGGAAACCTAGCCAATGGATACACAAGTGGGTCAAGTTGATCTCCTTGGGAATGAGAAACTCTAGAAACCTTTTTCACAATTATGAGTTTTTTCTCAATTATCTCAATTATGAAATAATTATTATCTCATAATTATCATATTTGGGAAAATTAATTATGAGAAATTGCTCAATTATGTAATTTCACCCTTTTATGATGGGATAAATCTCACATAAGTAAAACAAAAGGTGAAAATGGATGCATTTTAGCCAAACAACTTGGGTGAGTTGATAATGGGTTTCTCTCATTATAATGGAGTGGCAAATAGGTTTATAACAATCCTCGTACTCCCTCAAAAGGTCAAATATCTATTTGGTGGTCTATTCATCCCAATAGTCCCCGATGCAAGCTAGTTTCGGTTTCTCCTCGGTCCCAATGTTATACTTCCGTGGTTTCAGAGGTTGCAGTTGTGGGCCAGTAATTACAAGACCATTTTTATGTCTCGTTCCCCCTCTTTCTCCTTAAAGGTCAAGTGCCTTAATCCTTCCAAATTGTCTTCGTCATGTTAATATTTACCTTCCCTCAAGACACAACATCATGAAATCATGAGTCATAGGTATAATTTAAGACATCTTGGTCACAATAGTCCTTAATAGGCTTTCTTGATGGGAACAAGACCCTATTGACTGCTTTTAAGGCAATCATTATCCTCTCATCTTCATCGGCAAAGGAGAAATCACAGACGAGTTGGGTTGTCATGTGGTCCAACTAACTAGTTTGTTTCTTTATCTCTTCTTTAAGATACCAAGCCTAGGATAATGTTCCCAGAGTGTGGATGAACTTATGCACCCATAGACACTCAGGAATTCCCTCCCTAGTCCACCTATATTTCCAATTATAGATATGCTGGGTTAGGGTCAGTGTACCGTTCATACATAGGGATATTTGTCGAGAAGCCTTCTAAGTACCTGAATCTGCATATCAACACAGACTTGGTTTTCTCCCATCCTCAGAGGTGGTTGTAATGGGAACCCTGCCACCTTACTGACGTTATTTGAAGAGCAATGTCTAGTAAGGGTATCTCATATGGCTCCAAAATGGTCAAATCAACTTCATCGATAAAATCAACAATAAAACTCATACCATTAAAAATGGGGAATTTTAGGTTCTTCTATGTTTTCCATTGGCTTAGTGAACTTAGGGCCTTGATAGGGATCTAAGGGTTGAATCAACCTGACTCTGTCCACCTCGAAAGTCATTGTTTCCCTTCTTAGGTAAATCACTGCATAGTTTTTGAAGGTTGAATTTACCCCTAGTAACGCAGGATAGGGATCCTTGTCTGCCATGATGTCTATGACTTCAAAGTATACATACACCTTTACTCGTGTTATATCTACTTCCACATATTCTAGGTGTCCAACTGGGAGTATGCAGTATTGATTATCCATGCATAGTTGAGTCGAGAAGAATGCCATCTTGGGTCTTCCCAGGTCTTCCTTGGTAAGATGCTTACATCCAAACCAAAATCTAACATGGTATATTTGATTTGGAACCTATGGTCTAGAGCGCCTTTCAGGAAAATTTGCAAGATGGGCCCTTCCAAGAGCTCCCCATGTTTGATAAAATCCCTAAGCCTCTTCTACAACTGCCCCGACATCTTCTCATTTTTCATGATCTGCAAGACCAGTTTGAACCATTCTACTATGGGTTGGGAAGTGTTATGTGGCAGCCTTAGGATTTTAGGATTCGATATTTCAAGTTTCTCCCCTTGGTTGCCATAGGTCGAATTAGTCAGTTTAATATCTTTGTGGCATCTTTGTAGTACTACTTCTGTTAGTTAGAGTCATAAGAGAGGTTTGGTGAGGTGGAATTTATGACCCCTAGTTGTTAAGTGGCCCCAGATTCAGCTCCATTCTTCTTTCCTCCCCAAGTGACTATGTTAATGTTTGACATCAGAGCTAGTTTAGATTCCCATGGTTCTACATTAATCAAATTTTCTCCCCTCTACCAGTTGCACTCCTCCAACCTAGCAATTAACTCTGACCAATCCTCTATTGCGTGCGTGTTGACTCTACACTAGGAAACCAAGGTCTTCTAGGTAGTGGAAAATCTCAGGAAACATGCCCCTCTTGATCATAATTATAGTATTGAATCATACCTCTACCTCTCGTTCCCCTCCCCCCAACTTAATCCTACACCTCCCTACCCTCGAGGATCTTCATTAAGTGTAAATGTAGAATGATCCATCTAGTTAGGTAGAGCATCTAAGGCCCTACATTTATCAGTGTGGTGAGTCAATGAGCTGTAGAATTCACATAATATGTTGTTCAGGACATTTGAATATTTCTATAATATTAGAGAGGGGCAGGGAAGATGCCCATATGTTCGACAAATTTTATAGTATTCATTTGGAGATGCACCCTATTGGTGCGAAAAAACATGAAATTGTGTGCAGCCCGGATATAAGCCACGCATACCAATTTGTGCAACTCCGACAGCAGGTAAGTGATGAGCCTCATCATTGGGTAACTATATGGACCTTAATACACCTCCTAGCTTATTCAAATCAACTCTTCTCATAATTTCTTACATGTTTTGATTGTATTTTTCTTAATGAGATGAGTCAAAGTGAGATATTATGCCTAGTGGACTAATGTGCATTGATTGCAGGTTTTTGAGAGAAAATCATGGAAATTTTGGCTAACTAAGGGCTGAAACTCGAATGAGACAAGGAGGAGAGATTGTAGGAGATAGATCCTCCTCATTTACTCCTCACTCATTCGAATATTCCTCCATCAATTACACTAGCTCGAAGTTACAAGCAGCCATGTCATGGAGATCAAAAGGCAGCTGAGCCAGTGATCGTTAAAGATCTAGTTTATCTCGAGTTTGGGAGAAAAGCCTCCCTAGATTTAAGGAAGTCATTGGATACTTGAATTGTATAAATAAGGAGGCCTAGAGCCTCATTAGGATTCGAATTTTTGTTGTAAAAACACTAGTCATTTTCGAGTTCAAGACTTGTGGAAGACATTGTGATGTAATTTTATGTTTTGATAATGAGAATGAGAATTTCCTTGATCCAACACTGAGTTGAGTCAAAGGGATAAAGCTCTTGTGTTAGGGCCCAACCCTAGCAGAAAAGACTCCTCTTCTTGTATTTGTATGCTTAGTTGATTTCATAGATTAACAGTTGAATTGTCTTTAGCATTATTTCATTACAAGTAGTTGTGGATTTGATTAGTTTACTTCCATTTGTGCCTTACTTTAGCAGTAGCTTAGAAGAGACAAAGGAATATCAAAAAGTTGTCAGTAGGTGGATTTGGCCTCATTCCTCCCTTCAGGGATCATGGTTTGAGGAAGGAATCCCTATGCAACCCCAAAAAGACAGAATTCTGATTTCTCATGGAATTTAGGGTTTTTTGTTACATAGGCCAGCATTTTATTAGTTTTCAAGAATAGGATTTGATTGCCATTTCTTCCATCTTCAGTCTTACATTAGACCTCATCAAGGTTTCATATTATTCTGCAAATTTTCCCATGCATGAAATAGGCAGCTAGATCATGAAATTATGTTTTCCTTAGTTAATTGAAATCCTTCTCTTTTACATGATTTATGGATAAATGTCAATGATTGATGTAGTGCAGGAGTTTCAAGAGTACAGAGGGATATCATGATCAGAAACCTCATCCCAACTTCATCCATCCATGATTATCCCCTTCTTTCACTAAATTCCTCACCAAATTCATCATTCCATAAGAATACTTCTTCAAGCTTGTTGAGTAAATCCAACCATCTCACAACTCTGGTTTTGAGCTTTGCAGTGGTCCTAGGAACTCCCTTGCCTCATTCCATCCACCAACCACCTTCCCTAAGCATTACATCACCTTCAAAACCCCTCCTTTTTCTCTCGGTCATATCCTGTAGGAATACAGGGGATCCTGTAGGAATTCAGGACATCCCGTAGGACGCATTAGGACATGATCTTGAAGTAGCTTGTTTTGAGGCCGAATTGTGGAAAATGCCCCTAGGAATCTAGAAAAGGACCACTACTTGTCTCCCAAGCCTTCTGACTATTCACCATCATCCCTAAACCACCTGCCACATCACCAAAGGACGTTAGCTTTCACACTTTCACACAAAGAAAGGACAAAAAGAAAAACAGAGTTATTTTGTTCATTTACATGCACAACAGTAGAATGTTTGATGTTTTAGTTTGAATGCCTAGGAAAGTAGGGTTGCATACATGTTAACTTAGCATTCTTTCGAAGCAAAGCCTCTTAGCAGTTAATTAGAAGAATGGTGTGTTTAAGCATTTGATTTCGGTCTTTTTCCTTACTACAGTAGACAAGATTTATTTTAGTGTATATTTCTCTTTCCCTCATTCGTAATCAAGCTTATTCTGAATCAATAGAAGTCTGGTTTGAGAAACCTTAGTGGTATATCACTAGCTTAGCTATGACAAATAGTAGACCCATCACATTTACTTGTGTATACAACACTGTCACCTCCAAGTTTGTACGAACCACGGGTTGATAAAGTAAAGTTAGTAGCCCCGGGAGTTGTAGCATTCTTGCTGCAATACTGGTGCTCATCATCAAGGATGTAGAAGGATCCGCTGGCACAAAAGGAGTGCTCGGCCCCCTAAATCTCGATCATTTTGTGGTGTGATTTCATTCAATGTGGCAATTGGTACACCACATTTGAGGTCATGAAGGCTGCGTTGGGTGCATGTCTCTTAGTTTCTCAGTCAGATCAGTGATCTGGTGTTGTAACCCAATCAGAGAAGGATCATTGGAAACTAATCCCCCTCAATGTTCGTGAGGATTCCATGCCATAGCCTCAATCCAAGTTTCTTGTTCAAGTGCATCTTATAGAGTGTCAATCTTCTACTATGTCAATGGAGTCCAAGTGAGCAGAAACAATGTTTTGATGAACCAATCCTGTTGTGATTGGGATTTATGGGGTAAATCAGCCTTCCAATTGTGTCCTTAAACCATTGAATCATATCCCACGTGGTTTCCCCCTATCATTTCTTGATGTCCCATAGTTCAGATAACCCCTGGTGGTTAGTCTATGGAATTTTGAATTGTTGGACGAATTTCCGTTGAACTTCATCTATTGTAGGATTCTGTTGCAAAGAGGACCACTTGATGAACCACCTAAGCACTCTCTCTCGGAGAGTGGTTTGGAATTCAATGTGTTTGATGGCATCCAGATTCTGACGAGCTCTCTAAATAGCCTCACACATGTACCATTGTTGCTCGACATCCTCATTCCCCCTTCCAGGGAATAGGATACTGAGTGAAAGATCTTGTCATGTTGTCAGCCATCCGTGGTTGAACCCTCGAGACAAGTATGAACCCTTAAGAGCCAGTTTACAAAGAACCTTGGGAAACTGAGTAACAACTACTATTTCTACCACCAAAGATACCAACCTTGTAGGTACTATATACTTTGTAAACCTTTGTGACTTTAACTAGCATTGAGAGAAATTGAAAATGGTTTTGATAAAGTAGTAGGGGAGGTCAGGAGAAGTGCTACTTGAACTATTGGGAAATGAGTTACTACTCTTGGGAGATTAATAATCTTCAAAAAATAACCTTTTCATCATGAAAATTATGTCTTCATCTGCGCCTGTACCTTGGTCCATAGGGCCCGATCCAGCTGGCATCTCCATCTCTCCTAGTGGGTGAAAATCTCTACTACTTCTTTCTATCGGTATCACAATAGTGAGCCTAGCCTCTTCCACTAGGACAAGACTCGCCCTATCACTATTCCCTTCATTCCACAACTCCAGTTGGCTTAGTATTCTTTCTTGTACTTCCAGGCTACTCAACAATGCTCTTACTTGGTGCAATGTCCTCTATCGCCTATGGATTTCCTGCAAATTCTTCTCCCACCATTCTTCAGCTATCTGTGCCCTGTTTTTTACCCTAAGGTCTCTAGATTTTTGTGATTCATCTATGTCCATCTCTCTAACATTTTCATTTCTCACAACTAGGTAACATTTCCCCCCTATACCTGACCCCTAGTATCGGGGCTTTAAGTAGCCATGGACTAGACCTGAACTAAAGGTAGGTTTTCTTCCACCATTAAGACTTTAACCCACAATCGAATCTGCTTCAACAACCTTCCTCGAAACCCTAACCTAAACATGGCCTCATGCCTTTGAAAAGGACAAATGACCCTCTATAACAAACTTGATGGTGTAGCCCTCTAAAGTAGCTTGTACTCAGAAATCGACAATGTGAGTCAAGTCCATTTCCAGTTGGTGGAAATTGTCTAGGTCTGCATGAGTCCAGGTATGGGAAGATCTACACCGACTGCCAATCCCTTCTTTTTTCTACAACCTTCGCAACCAATTATAAATATCTTCTAGGAACTTACACCAGAATATCTCATATTTATCACTCGTAGGCTTTGTGTACGAAACTTCTTCCTTCTCTCACTTCACACTCTTTTGAAGGAGTTGTGATTGTTGAGAAATAAACCCCTCTACCTGCTCATGCCACCAATCCTGAAGATCCTTCTTGAATATCGTGGACACCATGTTCTAGGTCTCAGAAACATAACCATTTGTTGGCAAAAAATTGTAAGAGGTAGAGACCTTGGGTTCAAACTCAAGGGCCAACAATGGATCCATTGTAGTATAGTGCAACACCGAAATTTTCACCATACCCAGAAGAAGTAAGGTGTCTCACCTTAGGCATTTTGAGACTTGAATAGAAAAAGGGACTAGAACCGGAGATCAAGGAGTGTTACAACAATGATATATCATCCACATCTATTTTAGGAAATCACATTATCAGGCATGGAATAGGTGCAAAGTAGAGCATGTGACACAACTAAAGGGACATATAACATTCACATTCATGTAGAAGAAAATTTTTAAATGCCATATAAACCAACACATTCAAGGGCATAGAATAGTCTTGCAACTTCTTCTCATTAAACATAAAGTATCATTACATCTTGGCACTACGACCCTTTAGGCAAAATCAGGTAGGTCATCATAGATTTTGGCTCAGAAAGAGATGATCCAAGAACAAAACCAATTTCAATAGACCCAGTGACAACATTTTGGCATATGAAATTCAACTATTCTTCTATTGTCTTCTCCTTTTGGATTTTATAAACTTCTCAAATGACCTCACTCACCTGAACTGCCAACCTTGCCCTCGGATACCACGTGCTTTCCTCTTTGGCAGACTTTGTGACTCGGCTTCAACTGCTCCATTTCTCCTTGGTGACCTCTATGAACACTGATGCACTTTCATTTTCCTACACTTTCCGCTCACCAAATTTAGCGTCTGAAATATCTTGGTGGATTTCCTTTCCTTTCCTCGATGGTTTCCTACACAAGTGCCTTTCAGTTAGACTTGGTCAAAATGTGTCAAAAATTTGTCCCCCAAAATGAAGGACTCAACAATGATTATGCTCAATACCTAAAGGAATCCAAGGATAGTTGTGGCAGTGAATTTAGCCTTTGCAGGAGCTGTAAAAGTAAACACATATTTCTTGATGGAGGAAAACAGGCAATTGGTGAAGGACCTAGCTGCTGAAAGACAACAAATTGATCATCTCCAAGCTGAGAACCAAATATTGCCTTATGTTGATTCTCACTTGAAGGAGTTGCAAGTAGTGATAAATGATGAAATCCAATCCTTGGGAGACACCATGAGATAGCTTTATGAAGATATGATCACCCTTCATAAGGCAGTAGTGCCCTTGCATAAAATGCAAAAGAGATCGTGGGAGAATGTGAAAGTTCTGAAGGTAATTCATGAAGCCTTCAATGTGATCCAGGAATGGAGCACTAAGTACAAGGACACACCGTCTGAGTTGGCCAAAAAAATAAGACATGAAGCAGAATTAGAAAAGTTTGAGGTTAGAAGGCTTATGCAGAGTAACAAGAAGCTCAGTATCTACGTGACCAAAGTTATAACCACCTATGCACGACTATATAATAGTTTGGAATTCTTCGTCAGGGCACACAATATTCCTTTTGTTAGATCATTTGCAAAGACAAAGGGAAGAAATGTTATCAAGTAGGAAATCCAAGAATACTTGAACAATTTGAAGTAGGTCATTACTAAAGAGGATTTGGAAATCACAAGGAAAAACATGCAGTTGTATGTAGTCAAACCTGCCAAGGTAAACATGAAGTTGTTCTTATTGTGGAATAATGTTTAATCTGGCTCCATATCTATCTATGTGGATGTTGTGGAGGCAATTCAGATATAAGCCAGATCTTCCTTCAAAGTTTGAGGACATAGCAACACAGTATAAATCTTGGTACCAATATGTTACAACAGAACTACAAGTGGAAGTTGTCAAGCTAGAGTTTCCTCAAACTCAAGCATAATGTACAAAGTTTTGTCTTATTAGGCTCTAGCCATTTTTTTCTTATGTAAAGCTTTTCACCTTATTATATTTATAAAATAATAAAAGTGTAAATGTAAGTGGAATTCCAAGAGTCAAATGTGGGATATGAAGAGTAATTAGTTAGAATAAAGATAAAAGAAGTCCAAGAGTCATGAGGGAAACTCAAAGGTCACAAGGGAAGATGAAAGGTCATCCCATTAGTTATAAATAAGCCCTCATGATCTGGAATTGATCTAAGACAAACAATTAAGGTATTACAAACTCATGTGCATGGGTGTGTCTATGTTATTTTATGCAACGGATCGATAAGATTGTGAAATACACAGACACTGAAGCAGTTAAGGAAAACATAACAGACAACACATATAAACACAAAAAGTTTAATAAGGAGTTCACCCAATACTCCTGGGCTACGTCTCCTAGTCCAGCCTTCAGTGGTGGCCTCTCTATTATGTTTTCAAGCAGAGTTTTTACAATAGTGAGCTCAATTCAAGTCTCACTCAGCAGATATAAATCAGAAAGACTGTACTTGGATCCCCCAAGTCTCTAGAGTACATAGACTCTCCTTACTGACTCTCAACCTCTATTGGTCATAGTAGTATGAGCCCAATCTAAGACTCATACATGACAGGCAGATACAGAGGAGTTCGCTTGAACCTCTCAAGCCTTCTCTAGAGTACACAAACTCTCTGACTCTCTCTGGCCCTATCTTAACTCTGGCTCAATGTTGCCTTTGCTTCTGTAAGTTAGCTCGGCTTTTCCTCTCTGCCCTTAGATTTCTTAACTTGCCTGCCTTCTCTCTGTCACTTCATGGCTTTAAAGCCAATTTGCTTCTTGACTGTTCATTTCCGCTTCCCGTTTTTCTGGTTCCCCTGCCTCTGTCCATCTGAATCCCTCTGTTTTGCGTAACCATCACTATATAACGCCTCACAAGGAGGTGGCCACCTATTTCATAACGAACTAAGTGTCAATTCTCTTGGATGTTTTTGAAACGACTGTTTCTTCTGTTAACTACAGGAATGCCCACGAACACGACCTTCTGCCAACGCATCGTCCATGTCGGACTTCAAATCTTATACAACTCTGTCTATTAACCTCCTCAAATCTAGTCATCCATCGGATTGCATCTCCGTCGTTGATCTAGAGCCTCCAAATCCAACGGTCATCGTCCATATCAGGCGGATAAGTAACATGACATTTACTCGTCCAATGTGAGTGGTTTTCTCTCTCTTCTGCCGGACGCATGGCACCCATTGTGTGGCATCGAGCAGGCCTTGGTTGAAACCGCTTACTGCTCAAAGCCCTTCCGATATTCTGTCGGTTTTTGTGGGACCTCGCTTCTGACCAACTCGGAACAATATCTGTTGCACTTTATGATTTTTCAAGTCTGGGTGCTCGCGGCCCTTCCTTCTTTGAGGGGTTTGCCCTGCGATATGCGATTAGCAACTTGTCGCTAATCACATATCAGAAACTTCCCCCGTTTCTCGAAATGGCCTCTGGTTTTGCTAATTTGTGGCAGCGCGCATTACCATGGGCCAACGGTCTGCGCGCTTGAATGAGGGTCATCGTTGCTCCGCACAAATCACAAATTGCAACTGTTATGAGGATATCTTCTGATAGCTTGATCTTTATAAGACTTTGAAACTTTGGCGTGAATTTTACAGAGTTCATGAAAACTTAGAGAGTGTTCTAAGATCTAATTTTGATCACGGCCTTCCAACTGAAAAAAGCTTTTGGACCACCAAAAGTTGGTTTTTAAGCATCAATCAAGTGATGATATTGATTCCTCGCTTGCCCAATTTCTATCCATTTCGCATTGCTTGGTTTTGAACCTTTGAGTCCAATCTTGAGGTACTCAACATCCCCTCTGCACATAGTTCTCACCTTCCTGTCCAGAACTATATCCTCCTGCAATTCATTGAAATATTCAGGTAACAGATCATTAATAGAAGGCAATTGACTCTGCTCTTTGGGATCTTCAATCAATGAAGGTTCAAATAGTCTCAAGCTTTCTGCATTAACAACTGAGTAGATGTGCATGTAAGCTGGTAAATCAAGGTGAAAGGCATTCTCACCGATTTTCTCAAGTATCTTGAAAGGTCCATACCTTATCAGCTTAAGCTTCTTACCTTCACCTTGCATTCTGTCTTTGCTGATATACAGCCAGACTTGGTCACCAACTTGGAAACTATGCTCAATCTGATGCTTATCATGCCTTGCCTTGTACCTAGCTTGGCTCTTTTCCAGTTGTTCCTATACTACCTGGTGAATCTCTTGGATTTTTTCAATGAACTTGGTTGCCTTGTCCACATCACTGTGTCCATCAACCGCTATGTCTTTACCAAAGACAAAATCCAAGGGAGACCTTGGTGTGAAACCAAAACAGGTCTCAAAAGAAGATCTTTGTGTAGAAGAATGTTTAGCCTGGTTGTAAGCATGTTGCACATAACATAAATGTTCATCTCAAAGCTTGGGATGCTTGCTACAATATCCTCTAAGCAACTGGATCACTGTCCTATTGACCAGCTTCATTTGGCCATCTGTTTGTGGATGAAAGGTTGTGCTCTTCTTCAGTCTGGTGTCCATCAATTCCAAAAGGCTTGACCAAAATTTCCCCACAAATTGGGAATATTGATCAAATACAATGGAAGTGGGTAATCCAAAATGAACCCATACATGCTGAAAGAACAACTTTGCTATTTTTTCAGCTGTAATCTGTTCGTTACAAGGTATTAAAATACACATTTTGCTGAACCTATCCTCAATAACATACAAATAGTCATGACCTTTTCTAGATTTAGGCAGTCCCCCAACAAAGTCCATGGAAACACTTTCCTAAGGATGAGAAGGAACTGGTAGTGGAGTGTACAAGCCTAATTTTCTATTGTTGGGATTGCTTTTAGCACACATGGTACACCCTCTTACATATTTAGAAATTGTTTCATGCATTTTTGGCCAATAACAAAATCTTTGCAGCTATGCAACTGTTTTACTTACACCAAAGTGACCTGATATTAGAGAAGTGTGTGCTTCTAGAATTATCTTTACTCTTTCGGTTTGAGGAATGCATAACTTTCCAAAATGATACAAGAGTTGGTTCTTAACATGATAATCCAATTCTTCTACTTGTTTGCCATGACATAAAGTTGCATATACATCTTTAAAATCTATATCTTGAGCATACTGTTCAATGTAGCTTTCATGCAATATTGAATTATGCTTAAGTATAGTAGATGCATTTATGATTGGTTTGGACAACATATTTGCAACTTTATTGTGTATGCCCTTTTTATATCTGATGACAAGATGAAACTGTTGTAGAAATCCCATCCACCTATAGTGTCTTGATTGCTGCAACTTAGTTTGGGAGTGTAAATATTGAAGTGGTTGATGATCAGTAAGTATAACTGTCTCTTTGCCAATTAAATAATGTTTCCACTTTTTCACACTCTGTACTAATGCATACAATTCTTTATCATATGTGGGATAATTAACTACTGCAGAATTAAATGTCTCAGAATGATAACATATGGGTTTACCGTGCTGCATCAACACTGCTCCCATGGCATAGTCACTGGCATCCATTTCAATCTCAAATGGTCTTTGAAGATCAGGCAATGCTAGTACTGGTGTTGTACTAATCTTTTATTTTAAGGTGTCGAAGGCTTTCTGTTGTTTGCCTCCCCACTGAAACACCTTGTTCAATCATGTTAAAGCATGTAAGGGAGCTAAAATCAAGGAAAAGTTAGCAATAAACTTTCTCCAATATTGTGTTTCTCCTAGGAAGCTTCTAACTTCTGTAGCAGATTTGGGTTTAGACCAGTTTACAATGACTGCAACCTTAGAGGGATCTATCTTCAATTCACCACCCCCTACAATATGACCCAGATAATTCAAAGATGTTTTGCCAAATTCACATTTTGATAGCTTAACAGAAAGATTTTCTCTTTTCAAAACATCTAGAGTCTGCTTTACATGCTTCAAATGTTCTTCCCATGTTTTACTAAATACAAGAATGTCATCTAGATATACAATGAAAAAATCATCAATAAAAGGCCTGAGTACATCATTCATTATTCTCATGAAAGTAGCAGGAGCATTAGTTAAGCCAAAAAGCATAACTAACCACTCGTACAATCCCTGCTTTGTTTTGAAAGCAGTCTTCCATGCATCTTGTTATGCAACCCTGACCTGATGGTAGCCATTATGCAAGTCCAACTTGGAAAAGTAAATAGCTTCGTTCAACTGATCTAATAGATCATCTATGCGAGGAAGGGGATAACAATTTTTTATTGTTATCTTATTCAGTGCTCGGTAATCAATGCACATTCTCCATGAGCCATCTTTCTTTCTCACTAAGACAATTGGAGACCCACATGGTGATGTGTTAGGTCTTATGAACCCTTTTTCGAGCAGCTCTTGTGCCTGCTTCTTGATTTTTGCATTCTCTAAAGCTGACAACCTGTACATTCTGATGTTAGGCAATGGAGCATCTTGCTGCAAATTAATATCATGTACTATTTCCTTTTTGGGTGGCAGACCTTTAGGTTCTTGAAATAGTATATCATATTCTGAAACAACTTTTTCTAAATCAACTTGTTGTTTAGCATTACAACCCTCAAATACATTGGTTTTATTAGGTTTCTTTTCCTTCACAACCATCAGTTAAAAATGTTTGCATGAATTTACAATTCTTTTCAACTGCCCTGAGTTTATGAGAGTATAATTATTCTTGAGTTTATGAGCTCTTACAATATATTCGATTCCATCTTTAACGAGTTGATACTTGTTTTCAGCTCTATATAAAATGGCTTTTCTATCATACAAGTAAGGACTTCCTAAAACAATTCCACATATATCCAAAGGAACTATATCTAACTCAACCTCATCTACAAATGTTGACCCAAAAGAAAACCTAAGTTTACATTGTCTAGCCACTTTTAGCTTTGCTTTATCACATAACCAACCTAATGGATATGGCTTCTGGTGAGGTGTGGTTAGTAATCCCAGTTTCTTTACAATTGCTTCAGAAATTATGTTTACTTGTGAGCCACTATCAAACAAAATATCAATCTTTTGATGCTTGGAAATAACTCTAATATGAAAAAGCTCATGTCTTTTCCTCTCGTTTTCTTCATTATCAATAGATTGTGCAGAATTACTAGTAGATGCTTCAGAATTTTTACCTTTTATACCTATGGCTATGATTTTGTTTCATCCCCTGAGTCTGACCCCAAATCCTTCTGAATAGTTGCAGTAGTCTTCTTCTTTTTTCCATCATACTTCTTGGGTTTCAGCTCTGGATGCAGAATCTAGCAGTGTTCATCATCATGCCCATACTCCTTGCAGTGAGTGCATGAAGGTTTGGCCTTTTGTATAGCATTTACCTTCCTCTCTTTCCATTTCTTCTTTCTCTTTTCCTTGTTCTTGCTTACAGTTGGTTTTGATGATCCCCCAACTTCTGGGTTCACATTCTTGCCTCTAGCCTCTAGATGTGTAGCCTGAACAGATACCTCATCTATGCTAGTCGGATTAAACATGAGAATGGTATGACTCAAATAACTATGTAGACCACCTATATACTTCAACAAAGTTTCAAGTGAGTCTAAAGAAATGCCTAGAATCAAAGCTCTTTTCCTAAATTCTTGGATGTAACTTTGTACACTTTTCCCTTTCAATTGGCGAAGAGTTTGCCAACTCATCATAGCTTGCTGCATATAAGCTAGTGGATAGAATTGTTTTTTAATTGCATAAACAAATTCATTCCAGGTAGAAAGAGTTTTACCATGCTTCTTCAAATCAGCTTGTGTTCTGCCTTCCCACCATACCAGGGCAGTGCCTCCAAGGCATAGGCTGGCCAGCTGAATCTTCATCCTTTCTAAATCGATGTTCTACACTCTGCAATATACATCAATCTGTCTAATCCAGTTATCTAGCTTTTCTGCATTCAATTCTCTGTCATAAACTGGCAAATCAAACTTCACATGTAATTTAATCAAAGAAGATTTCTTCTTTTTCTTTTCAGGGCTTTCTTTATGTGAAGAAGATGATGACGATGAAGGTGATGATGGGGGAGATGGTGGAGAGGGTTTTTCCTCTTTCCCTTTGCCTTCTGGGTGGGCAACTAGAAGAGGTTCTTCTTCTCCTTTATCTTTTTTGGAGGTTGAAGAATCTTCACCTCTACCTTTCTTAAATTTTCTATACATCTCTTCTACGATGGCTCTCATGGTCATGAAACTATCCATGAACTGGGATTCTGATTCCGAGGGACTTTCTTCTTACATTTTCTTCTTAGGATAGACTCTTCCAATTTCTGGGTTAGTTTCAACCAACTCTCCTTCTCCTAATTTGAGCTTTGTCCTAGTTAGCATCCAACAAAAAGAATCCAGCACAAGCTTGTCTAACCTTAGCAACCTAAAGCTCTGATACCACTTGATCTGGAATTGATCTACGACAAACAATTAAAGTATTACAAACTCATGTGCATGGGTGTGTCTATGTTATTTTATGTAACAGATCGATAAGATTGCGAATTACACAGACACTGAAGCAGTTAACGAAAACATAACATGAAACACACATAAACACAACAAGTTTAATAAGGATTTCACCCAATATTCTTGGGCTAAGTCTCCTAGTCCAGCCTTCAGTGGTGGCCTCTCTATTATGTTTTCAAGCAGAGTTTTTACAACAGTGAGCTCAATTCAAGTCTCACTCAGCAGATATAAATCAGCAAGACTGTACTTGGATCCCCCAAGTCGCTAGAGTACACAGACTCTCCTTACTGACTCTCGACCTCTATTGGTCATAGTAGTATGAGCCCAATATGAGACTCATACATGACAGGCATATACAAAGGAGTTCGCTTGAACCTCTCAAGCCTTCTCTGGAGTACACAGACTCTCTGACTCTCTCTAGCTCTGTCTTAACTCTAGCTCGATGTTGCCTTTGATTCTGCAGGTTAACTCGGCTTTTCCTCTCTGCCCTTAGCTTTCTTAACTTGCCTGCCTTCTCTTTGTCA
Organism: Pinus tabuliformis; assembly: GCA_031772625.1. Taxonomy (NCBI): domain Eukaryota; kingdom Viridiplantae; phylum Streptophyta; class Pinopsida; order Pinales; family Pinaceae; genus Pinus; species Pinus tabuliformis. The sequence goes on from CM062816.1 coordinate 1,511,726,184, forward strand.
GTTCGTGGCTTTAAAGCCAATCTGCTTCTTGACTGTTCATTTTTGCTTCCCAACTTTCCTGTTCCCCTGCCTCTGTCCATCTGAATCCCTCTGTTCTGTGTAATCATCATTGTATAACGCCTCACAGGGAGGTGACCACCTATTTCATAACGAACTGAGTGTCAGTTCTCTTGGATGTTTTCGAAACAACTGTTTCTTCCATTAACTCCAAGAATTCCCCCAAACATGACCTTCTACCAATGCATCGTCCACATCGGACTTCAAATCTTATACAACTCCGTCTGTTAACCTCATCAAATCTGATCATCCATCAAATTGCGTCTTCGCCGTTGATCTGGAGCCTCCAAATCCAACGGTCATCGTCCATATCGGGCGGATAAGTAAAATGACTTTTTCCCATCCGATGTGAGTGGTTTTCTCTCTCTTCTGTCGGACGTGTGGAACCCATTGTGTAGCATCGGGCCGGATTTGGTTGAAACCGCTTACTGCTCAATGCCCTTCCGATATTCTTCCGGTTTTTGTGGGAGCCCGCTTCTGACGGACTCGGAACAATATCCGTTGCACTTTATGATTTTTCTGGTCCGGGTGCTCACGGCCCTCCCTTCTTTGAAGGGTTTTCCCTACGATATGTCGCTAATCACATATCAAAAACTGCCCCCGTTTCTCGAAACTAGCCTCTAGTTTTGCTAATTTGTGGGAGCACGCGTTACCATGGGCCAACGGTCTGTGTGCTTGACCGAGGGTCCTCGTTGCTCCGCACTGATCACAAATTGTAACTGTTACGAGGATATCTTCTGATAGCTTGATCTTTATAAGACTATGAAACTTTGGCATGAATTTTACAGAGTTCATGAAAACTTAGAGAGTGTTCTAGGATCCAATTTGGATCACCTCATAACTCAAAAAAAGGGCTTGGAACTTGGGATTGGTAGCCCTGGCTTCTCTAGTCTAGCATAGGAGTGAATATCATTCTTTGGAGAAGCAACTGGTGGCCTCATGTTCCATTATTGGGGTTAGTGTCATATCATTAAAATTGTATACTTGGAAATTTCACTTAATGATCAGAAGCTCTCATAGCCAACACACTTTCATGCATGTATCATGGATATTATAAGACTACTCTTTAAATTTTATGGTATATGTTATTCCATTCATGATATGGTCAACGAACTATTTCGTTAACTTTAGGATGTATCTTGTTGAATGTGTGTTGTATGCGCTTACATGATCACTAGTATCTTTCGAACTATTCTGTAGGCTAACTAACGATTCTTCCATATGTTTGTGTGTCTCTTTTAGGATATTACTATTACTTTTCTCCTGGAGGCTCACTCTCTTCCCATATGTGAAAGAACCGCGTATACATTACAATTGATATTTCACAAAGCTTACTCACTTGTTGTCACCAAAGCTATGTGTATATCTTCTTAAGTGTTCATTGCATTGAAGGGACACCTTGAGATCATCGTTATGGAAACTGACCATATTTCTTATTGGAGCTGCTAGACCAAATGGTGTGGGGTCTAATTGGGACTTTACATCAGGGAAATCCCCCTAGTTGACGGATTTCCAACACCATCAACACCTTCTTTATTCATTTTCACTTGATTCACAAAGAATAATTACTTAAGTTATTGTTATTCTTGCTTTCTTGAATCTTGCACTCATTGTAGATAAGACTCATAGATATTTTTATTGTTGACGTATGAGGATCATCCCTCTTAATTTTTCTTTGGTTTTTCATCATAGAAAAGCCATCTCCTTGATGATTTCTTCCTCCTCTATTGAACATGTCTCCACACAAAGCGTTGAATACAAACTCATATTCCTCTACTCCTATATTTCTTCTCATCTTCAATGATTGATTTTCTTCTTTGGCATGCATATTCCATGGAGATAAATTTGTCATGTTGTATATGCAATCTACTTCCTTGTGCCAAAATTTACCTCAATTCTAGTGTTCGACATGATACAGGAATGGGGGAAAAGGTTTTCTATATCTAACAACATTCTTATCAAAGCCACTATTGCTACCAACATGCTTATTACTGGGCATCTTATTCCCTCGTGGGTCAAAACTACCCATTACACTTTATTTTCTTGCATTCCACCTACAATCTATGGCTTTATGCCCATAATTGTTGCAAGAAAAAAATAGCCATAAAAGAGCTTTAGATACGTGAAGATACCTCTTTCTTGAGACCTTTGTACTTGAACTAGAAAGGACCTTTGTTGGTTCTTCATTCACTCTCTATGGCCATTTGAATTATTTCCTTGAGCTATTCTATGTTGTTGTTTAACATTTGTTGCTCCTTATTCTTTTCTCATTGATGTTTCTTTCTTCATTCTTATTTTTTTCCAACAACTTATTATCATTTATTGTTGTTGGGACTTTCAATTACCTTTGCTTTCTTGGAGCTTGAATCTTCTTTGAAGCCTAATCTAGCCTTGATGAGAGGGGATCTCTTATTAATAAACATCTCATCCAAGGCCTTTGTGCTCTCCTCAAGCTTCTTCTATTGAGATAACTCTTTATTTTCCATTTCTAGGTTATGTCTCAATGAGATTACTTCAGTTTGTAATCTCTCACAATAGGCTTCTTTCTCATTAAGTTGATTGGTCAATATTTAATTTAATCGGTTGACCTCTCCTTGTTGAGCATTCGAACCTATTATTGTTTTTCTCAACACTTCATTCTCAAGCTCATAATTTTTCAAATGCTCCTTTTGCTTGAGATTTGCTTCTGATATCTCCTTTACCTATTTTAGAGAAGATGCCAGTCTCTTCCTAAAATAGATTATTTCATTCAAATCCCTTTCTTCGCTATCAAAGGTGCTAACAGATTCAACACATATATTTATATTCTTATTTGTGTCTAGGGAGTCTTCCATAGGTCTAAGAAGTATCCCTTCTTCATCACTACCAATAATGATCTTATTATCTTCATGGATTGTTGTTTCCTCTTCTTTAGAGGTACCCTCATTAACTATTGATACTAGGGTAGTTCTATCTTAATCACTACTCCTAAATGAACACTTATCCCTTCTTCATAAACTTCATACGAACAACCAGAATAAAATTACCTATTCCATTGCATTTATCACAAATCAATAACTTACCTTCTAAGTGGCCCGACCTCTTCTCTAATTCTTACTCATAATCTCAAGAGTGAAAATCAACAACTTGCACATTTGAAGGAATATCTCCAATCCTTTGAGCATTTTATTTCTAAGATGCTTTCTTCTTCCTCTTCTTTCTATTCTTCTCTTTTTTGTTTCCAGCCACAAATTCCATAAAGTCTAGTTCACTACCAGAGAAGCAAGGTTCATCAACACTTTCTTAAGCCTCATGGTTGTCACTTCCATATGTAAAATGGATCTTGTCCCACATTTCTCTTGCAAACTTGCAATGTATCAACCTATCTAAGTCTTGTTTTGATAGCCCACTTAGAATTATCTCCTTGGCTTCTTCATTAGGCTCATTCTTTTCTCCATTTACTATGGAGCACCATGCATCTAAGTCAACAACCATTTAATAGAATTTCATTCTAATCTTCCAAAATACATAGTCTGCTCCATTAAAAAATGGAACCCCTTCTAGTGTAAGCCAATCTTTATTAGCCATGCTTCTTCTTGATCTACCTTCAAATGGTTAAGCTTTTACTGAAGCAATCGTGCTCTAATTACCAATTGTTGGAAACACCAATCCCTTAGATTGTTTCTTAGTACCCACTAGCAAGAAGCACCAACTCCCTTCTTTTTTAGACACCTGATTAGCTTACCAGAAGCACCAACTGAAGCAACGATATCTTGCATTTGTTGCAAGCAACAACTTGCATCTTCAGGGGTTTTTTGCAAGCACCAAATTTTAGGAGACACCAAACCCCATTATCTCTTCATATATCCACTAATATGGAAGCTCCAACTCCCCATTTTGTAGGATCCAACCCACACTCAATAAGGAAATATCTACTCATAATTTCTGGCACCCACTCTATTGGCGGGAAATAATTCTTAACGCCAGGGTTGGAAGCCCCAAAAGAGTGGAATAGATAAATCAACAAAGAATACTCAATCCAGCATGTCAAACATTGAATTACTAAAATTTGGATTGGGAACGTACCTGGGAGTCCTACATTTGAAGATGTTCCTATAAGGTCCAAACCCTTCGCTACCTCCAAGATGTGCATACCCGCAAATCAATCGTAGAAGCATAGATAGAATATATAATTCAAAATACATGCATAAGGATATGTTAGATCATCATAAATATCAATTAAGACTTACATTCATAATATGACAACATATATCAGGAAGAAGACATGAGTTTCTTTATTGATGAATAACAATAAGGACATGATAGACACAACCTGATCGAGGCCAAAGGCACTAACGAAGCCTTTCTCTAAATCCATTCAGCCTGAGCCGCAAAGACGAATTCTCTAACAGATGCACGAAGATTCTAGATAAGGGGACTGAGCATCTTTGCAAAGGAAACCAGGGTTTCCTAGAGATTGGGAGTGCAGGAGGCACGAGAAAAGAAAACTTGATCTAGGGGAAATTGAGTATAATGTTGATACTTCTCTTCTTATATTTTTTAGGCCTACCAAATGCATGTATATATACCACCTCAAATTAGTTTTTCAGTTAGGCCACAGGCTCCTGTACGTGGGCTCTCGCTAAAACCCATAAACCCCACCCAAAAAATCAATTTTTATTTATTTTTTCAATTTTTAAAATGTGTACGTAGGTATACTATTTTGGGGCCCGTGTGTGTAAGCATTTTTGTAGTGGTAAAAGTCACGTATAGATTTTTAAATGTACTTTTTTAAGATAAACTCAATTATGGAAGGGTAAAGGGACTTCCCAAGGCCATATAAGAGCACCAAGTCTACATGAGTGTTGAATGATGTTATAACACACTCTAGCTTATTTCAGCTTTGCAGCCATCACCTCTTGGCCCTATGTTCTACTCAACAACATACACTCATCTTTCAACCCTAATACATTCTGCTTAATCATCTCACAACCTTGGCTATTCCATAGGCTCTCTTGGCCTCACTCAACAACTCATTTTTCTCTCCTTGATCGCAGCATACACAAATTCATGTTGTTCTCGGCCCTCATACATTCATCATATTATGCTCTTAACCTTCTCTTATGTACAGGCACACTCAACCTCTCGCAACAACACATACTCACCTAGAGCTCTCCACTCAACACACAACAATGTTGCATCTCCCACACATCAAACTCAACATTCCTAAGTTTTGTTCTTATTCTTCACAATGAATGATGTTGACCATTTTGTCATCCATAGTTTTTGAGAGTGTACTCGACCATGGCTTCCCACTTTTTGTTACACTAATATTCTTAGGCACTCAACTCCAACATGCTTGCTAGATACAAAACTAATCTGCATTGACAACTTGATCATGGGCAAAATTTACTCAACCATTATACCCAATTATGGTATCCATAGCTACTTTGTAAGGCACACAAGACTCAAGCAGAACAATCTGCAGCACGCAATCAGAAACCTTAAATTCTTTGGTATGAGACCTCCTGCCTGTAACTATTTTTTGGCCACTGCAATTGTATTAACTCAAGGAATGACCTCTAGAGTGCTTTTAAATGTTATGAGTTGACTCTTATTCCAACATTTATGATTAGTGATGGTGTTCATTACTTGTGGATAATGCTCCATTAATTATCTAAGCATCGTGGTACTCTCTTCCTTAAACTATTGCTCCCTAAAATAATTATTAACTCAAGTCATGCGTTTGGTGCACTGTTAAACTTGGTGAGATCACCAAATGCTACTGACCCTTTTATGCCAACTACACTGGCACCCATAGTGCTTTTCATTGTATGTCCTTATGGCTCTTTAGTCACATAACACACAAATAAATACCACAAAACTAACTCCTCGGCATGCCTAACAATATTGGTTGGAAGGTCGATGGACGACCATATTTCCTACTCTATGCCTACACTTTCCCCAAATTTCATGGAGGTCCAACCAGCCCTAAGACCTGACTCCAAGTCATTTTCTGCTGAAAACTAAATACAAGTGAAAACTTCACCAAGCTAACTTCTTGACATAAACTTCGAAGAATTTTCCACATTGTATCACATACATCATTCCTACATCATATTGGCATCATCCATGCCTACATGGTGCCACATGTCACCCAAAGTTGGCCCACTTAGCCACCTAAAAATGCTGGAAAAAAAAAATTCCATGTGTCCTCTTCTTATGTCGCCACATCACCTTGAGCAGTTGTTCATGTGCGACCATGGATGCCACATGTAGTTGGTCCCACATAGGTCAGGGGTTGAGAGTCAATCCTTTGAACTCTTGTTGAAACCTTTCAACTGGGTTGACCTCTGAATACTCCAAGGGCCTAACTAGATAGTTGGTCCCATACAGGTCAGGGATCGAGGAAGATCACCTCTTTGAACTTCTGTTGCAAAGCCCGACCTTTGACTAGGCATGAATTGCCTAAGTCCCAACCTTACTTCAAAATCTGCCTATGTTTGTAATCACATAAATTCCACACAAAACACAAGGGAGAGCCATAACCTTGAGTCATGGAACCTTGCATGTTGACCTTTTGATCGACATACTTTGACCGACCATAACTTTTGATCTTGAGGCCCAAATTCAAACTTTGACATACCGTTGGAAAGCTCTTTCTGACTGTTGTCAAACTATGCCATTTCCATGGGAATTTGAGCTAATATCCTAAGGAAGGATTTCTCTCAAATCCAGGGCCACCTAACCACCATAGGTATAATATTTTAGCTTCTTTCCTCATCCTGCTAATATGATGGTTCTATACCAAGGACTACAACAACAATAGGACTCCCCCTGGGCTTAACACTCCATGGATATCAATTCCAATCACACAAATAGATTTGTCATCCTAACCTAGTTGGCATCAATGCTAGCCCATTTGACATCAATGCCAACACACTTGATGCCACCTGCCATCTTAACAATGCCAACTATCCAACATGATACCCTTAGGAGTTTTAGCATTTTTGTTTTAATATTGAGGGCCATCAATAATATGTTTTGAAAAGTTTAAATTGACTATCTGAATAGAAATCTCTTGAAAAAATAGGTTGTTAAAAAAAATGACAATGAAAACAAACTTCGAATGTGAAGGTTATGCCATTTATATAAAAAAAGGTATTTATGGTAGCAAAGAGCCACATGGCGACGAGAATATGACCCACACTTTAATAGATGTTGATAAAAATAAAAATAAAAAATGTTTTCCCTCGCTAGCTTTACCTATAAGCTCACTTTTACAAAAAAATTACATTATGAAGTGACCCACTTTTATAAAACAAGTGAAAATAACTTTTACAATTATTCAGTTACTTTATACATGAAAGTTGCATGCAAAAAAAACTTAGAAAAGATTAAATTTATTTTACAATGATTCATTTTTATAAGAGAAGTGAAATACACTTTACAATAAAGTTAGGAAACAACTTAAGTTTGCATGAGATTTTTGGAAAACTAACTTAAATAAAGAGATTTGAACTCAAAGTCTCTTACTAAATAAAGTAACTTTTAACCAAGTGAGCTAGTGCAAAAAAAATAACTATAGTAGTGAATGGAAGGCGGGGGACGGGGGGGGGGGGGTATTGGTGGTGTTGTTATTGTTGGATCTCTCCTTTGAACTCTAGATCTGATGAAAAGTATTGTATCTCACGAAAACAAACACATTTTTAGATAAATGAAAGGCATTTCAAATAGCATTTTGGACACAATGGAATTTTTTATTATACCAAAACGATACAAAAATATGATGTCTCATAAATGTGATAGCACAGGCTTCAATATGTCGATTATTAATGGGAACAGTTCTTTAAATGGGCTCTAATACTATGTTTGGGTAAACTGGGTATTCCATATCAGACAAACACCTTTAGTAACCATTCACACAACTAGATCAAAGATCACAATGCCAATATTTTTATGTGGTTTAAACACTCTGAGTGAAAATAATTCATAGCTCCATCTAACACAACCACTCCAAGAAATTATTAAGAGATTTTTCACAATCGATCATCAACCATGACCCTCCATGTCCTTTGAATAGAGATCATGGACCAATCAAGTGTTAAGCCACAGATCAATAGTCATTGGTATCAAAGAGACCTAGGTGTAATTCCTACGTTTTCCATAATTAAACATTAGTTGAAAAACCAATACACATCCAAAGCATTCTTTAAACTAAGCATAACATTAATCAATCAAGAAATAAGGAGAATTCACTCAAAAATGAATCAATTAAACCTTGAAGCATTATCTTCCCACTTGAATCTTGTGTCTACCATCCGACCAGATCGATGGTTCATTATTGATGCCATTGCTTCAAATATCTGAGATGAGACTTTCAAAGATGCTAAAACATTTTTCTTGTAATAAGCATGACATCAATGAATAGGGATTCACTATAATTAAAGAATTACATTGCACCAATCCCCATAACAACAACTACTCTAATAAAGATAACTCCAATAAGTTCGATATTTCTAGAATGGATAGCTCCAAGTTGGAATTAAGTTTGATCAATGGCTTAGATTCCAATAGTGGAATGAATATTGAAAATAGGGATTATAAAAACATGAATTCTCTTATTTCTGGCTTGAAATTCTCTAGGTCTAACCTAATTGATAATGTTGCTAACTCTGGCATAGATTGTTTTAATTGTTCTTGCTCAAAATGCTCTACATCTAACATGGCTGACAATGTTTTTAACTCCAACTCCTTTCATGAGCGTTCAACCGATTTTATCAGTTCATACAACCTTAGCATTGACAACACTAACAAAGGAAAGAGCTCGCCTATGGATACATCCATTCAAACTTTTAGTAGTAAACTCATTAACATAATGAATTGTTGTAACAAAAACTCCAATATTAACTCCCCCAAGAAACACTTGAGCAATAAAATCTTTCCTAGTAACACGTGCTCTAATAATAAAAAACCTAAAAATATTGTTAATCTTTCTTCTCACCGATTAAACAAAGAAGGGTATAATGTTCTAAATAGGGGCTTTAATATTGTTATTGCTCCCAATAAGATACCTCTAGAAAGAATAATTTGTAGTATTGAGGAAGACATTAATGAATTGGGTATTGAGGACAAAGAGACCATTAGATTGGATTGTGCCTCCATACTAAAAAAATCTAAGCCTCCTAAAAACAATCTTGGCAAGGAAGAACGTTCAGCTATCAAAAGTATTAAAAACAATGACAATATTATGGTCCTTAGGGCTGATAAGGGTGGTGCCAAAGTTGTTATGGATAAGAGTGACTATATCGAAAAGATAAATGAGCACTTGATTAGTAGTGGCACCTATATAAATTTAGATAATAATCCTTTTTCTAAGATTATTAAGGAGGTTAAAAATATCATTAAGGAATCTATCTTAGACAAATAGACTAAAAAACAACTTACCCCTAATTATGAAATTACTCCAAGAATTTATGGTCTTCCAAAAATTTACAAAGATGGGATTCCCCTTAGACCTATTGTCAACACTTTTAGCTCCCCCACTTATGAACTTGCAAAATATATCTCTAATATCATGTTTACAGTGCTGGACCCGCCAACATGTCAGGGGATCTCCTGAGTAAGAAGTCCCAACTAGACCTCAGACCGTTTGGTGTATGAGTCCCAGCAGTGGGTCATACGATATCGCCTTGACCACGGTTGCGTGCAAAGGCAAGTAAGATGTCCGTGTTGGTAGCAAGGGTGTGACATATGCAGCAAGTCAAGGAAGGTGAATGAGTGGTTCTAACACACGAAGGGTGAGGTGAGTGCGCCCCTTGGAAACCTGTGAAAGCACAAAGTTAAGAAGGGAACACACGAGCAAATATGCATCACAAACTAGAAGGCAAGTAAGCTAGCAATTCAAATTGATGGTTAAACCAACAACACATTTTAGTAAGATTCATACATACTTATATAGGAAAGCCATACATGCATGCGTAAGAAAATAGATACATCAATCATTTAGAGTAAGCAAGATATTTGAAATACAATATGACATATGCATGAAATGTGTTGGCTCTTGTTATATTAAGAAGTGAAAGTTCTAGTCATACAATACAACCATGACCAACCACTAGTTCTGACAATGGAACGTTACAGTCCCTCTCGCCTGCTCCTCTAAAGAGATATACTAGCTCTGTGTAGAGTCTCTACTTTACACCTACTTGTCTATCATTTCCCTCAGTTTTTCCTCAGCTTTTCTTCACTTTTGCCTCATTTTCACTGTAAAACCACCCAGATCATTACATTAGGTGTCATTAGGCATGATCAAGTAAGTTTTGCTAATGGGTGACTGTTTGTTTAGATTTTGACATACTTGCAGGAATCCCGCAGCTATCTGATGATCCCGCAGCTATCTAATGATCCTGCAGCCTTTTTGTTAAACGCAAGGTTCCACGTGTCAGTTTGCCAGATGAGCCACATGGGCACTTAGGTATCAACGTGCTCGAGGTTCCTGTCCCATTTTTCCAGCCATCCACGTCATCTTTACCCCTGGTCAAAGCTGGTCAAGTTACGGTCAACTAAAGGCTGTTTAACGGTGATTGTGAGCTGCTAGGTCACGTCAGCTTAAACGGTGACTTGTCCACATTTTGCAGATGGTAGGGGACATGATCCAACATGGGATTCATTGCCCATGACGACAGAAGCACCAGCTCATCCACGCAGCCGTATGATGTGTCCAGGAACCATAATTACGCATTACAGTTAGTTGTTTTTCAGTTAGTAGCTGTACGTGTTAGGCTATCCTAGAAATGCCTATAAATAGCTGCGTCTGCGTACGCTCAAGGGACTTTTTATCAGTTGTAATTTCTGAACTTGTGTTAATTTTAAGAGCGTTGTGAACTCTGTTTTTTTAGTGCTATTCTAGCACTCTGTTTTGTACACTTTTGCAAATGAAGGAATAGACATAGTGCTGTTTTGAAGCTTCCAGATCTCTGAGTTTTCTTGTGGCTGAATGAATAGAGGGCACCTGTTCATCTTAGCCTCTGTAAAGTATTTTATGTTCAGTATTTACTTATTTTCTCATTCAGCATTCCTTTAAGCATGTATAGTTTCATTTATTTGATTTCTTTTCTTTCAAGCTGATCAGTATTACTTCTTTGCAGGTTTCTTTTAGCCCGGGATTTGTTTTTATGTGTGTGTGTTTGCTTTACAAACTAATGGTATTTGAAGTTGACAGATTCAAGTTGCTGCCTTTGTTTTTATAGCTGATTTTTAATCTTATTTCTCAAAGAGCTGCTAACACATGAATGATCTTCTATCATAAATTGTTATCTTTTAAGATCAGAATACCACTAACTTGCAGCTGGCTTTGAGTGCTTTTTAGACTATTCTTTCACTACTTTCTAATCATACTTTGCATAGTACATATGGCTGAAGTAGAGAGTTAGAAAGAGCAAAACGTTATCACTAGTCTTTAAAGTAGATTTTTGGTTTTAAGTGCTTTTTAGACTATTCTTTCACTACTTTCTAATCATACTTTGCATAATACATATGGCTGAAGTAGAGAGTTAGAAAGAGCAAAACGTTATCACTAGTCTTTAAAGCAGATTTTCTCATTTTTAATCACTTTTCTAATTCAACTTAAGCTACTTTCTTTCCGTGCTTTACACAGTACATGTGTTTGAAGCAGCGAGTTAGAGAGAGATAATCTTTATCTTTGGTTTTAAAAGTGACTTTCTTTTCTTTTATTTGCAGCTGCATGAATGGTGTCTAGTGCCATTGGAAGTGGTTATTTGCTTTCAAAGTTATTTCAAGATCTTTCAAGTCATTTATTTCTTTCAAGCATTTCCTTCCAAGCAAGTAGTTAAAAATCACTAATCACACACTCTCACCCATTTAGGATTCACACTACACACACACCATCACTCACTTGTTTATAAATCATCATTCCATCTTAGGAACATAATTAACCACAACAACACCCCCAACGATAAGAAAACTCTAAGAGGTTACTTAAGTACATATAGTACACCTTCACTTCATCAGCTTACGAGCCCCGGGTTGACAATTAATACTAGCAATTTAGACAACACTAAATTGACTAAACATTTTGGCGCCGTTGCCGGGGAAGTGAAATTAAGTAGCCATATTCTTAGAAAAAAAAAACATAAAAAAAAATTTCAAGGAAAGAAGTTAATAGCCTATCTAAGTATGCTCTCCTCTTGCACTTCAAAGTGATCTGGAGGATCAGAAAGGAGAAAGTTATTGATTTAGTAGTTTCTTGAGTATGCTCTCTTCTTGCACCTAGAGTGACCTGGAAGATCAGAAAAAGAACTATTAACTTGACTTGAAGAAAAATAAAAAAAATGACATGCATAGAGCTAGAGATTCTAGAGGAAGGTTTTTAGCTAGAGCTCGAAGTTCAATCTTTTCAAGTCCATCTGCTTCAAGAGAGAGACAAGAGACACCTCCCTTATCTCCAACCGAAACTCCTAGTCCTAGAATTCTTGGAATTCAAGAGCCTAGAGTTGATTCTCCTACACCTTCTATTGAGTTTGAACCAGGAAGAGACTCTTCTCTTTCTCCTACAGGAAAACCAATTGTAATTGAGGAAATAGACTCACCTGAAGAAGAAGGAGAAATCTCTTCTCATTCACCCTTTGTAGAGGAACCAGAAGATTTTGAAATCCCTAGGAGAATCATCATGGCAGAGGAAGAAGGAGGTGGTAGAGGTAGAGGTAGAGGAGGAGGAGGAAATAACAATAATAATGGAGGAGGTAGAGGTCCCATTGGAGGAGGAAATAGAGATGGGGATAATTCATTTGGGTTTCCCATTGTTAATGAGGATTCCCGAGCCACTATGAAAAACATATCACCATCCGTCCTCCCAAATTTCCATGGGTTAAGAACTGAGGACCCTGAAACATTCTTGTTTGAATTTGAAGTTGTGTGTCGAGCCTATGACTATCTGGATGATACTCAGAAACTCAAGCTGTTCCCCTCAACATTAAAAGATCAAGCTTTGAAATGGTTCATGGGGTTACTTACTCAATCCATTAGGACTTGGGATGAAATGAAACAAACCTTTTTGGATAGGTATTTGGACTATTGTATGCCTACTAATCACAAGGACGAGGTATTTAAAATGATGCAAAAAGAAGATGAGAGCTTAGAAGATTTGCTTGAAAGGTTTCAATATAACTTAAAAAGAGCAAAGATGAGTAGCCTGGATGAAGAGACCTTAAAAGCCCTCTTATTAAAAGCCATTAGGGATGAATGGATAGATATCTTAAACATGATGGGGAAAGGGGATATCTCTCAACTTTCTCTCAATGATATAGCAGAACTTTGTATCCATCTCTCAAGGGGCAAATCAAAAACTCAAAAAGGGCCTAGAGATCCTTCTCTCCTTAGGGCAAATAAATCTGCAACAGGATCCGTGAGTAGGGCTGAAATCGGCAGTATGCTTGATGAATTTAAAACTGACATCTTAGGGAGTCTTAGTGAACAAATTGATACCCTTAAGATCCAAAACAAACAAAAAGCAGAAGCTGAGGCTATGACCATTTTTTGCCCGAAGTGTAGAAAGAAGCATGCTTTGAGGGAATGTCCCTTGGAAGCAAATGTTGTAGAAACATGTGTCATTTGCTCAGAAACTCATGAGACCAAGGATTGTCCTTCAATCCCTGGCCTCAAAGCAATCTTTCAAGAGGATCCAAACACACTTGAATCTCTCTGTTTTGTTGCAAGGAGACCTTGGCAAGGACAACAGAATCAAGGGTTTAACAACTCTATGAATTCTCAATCCCAACCAAATTGGAATCCTTGGCAACAACCTTGGCCTCAACCACAAAATGCTTTTCAAGCATGGTTGCAAAGCATGCAAAATCCTTATGCGAGACTTGCTCAATTCCATCAATATCCTCCATCATTTCAGAATCAGCAAGCTCCCCAACTTCCAAATCAAGGTCAACAATTATCATTGCCATACCCTCAACAACAACAAACTCCTCCACAAAATCAAAATTCTCAACTCACCCAGCAGAAGTCAAATCAACTTCCCTCTCAGCCATTACCAAACCCAAATAATAGGAACCCTCAAAATGCTTATGAGATGGAAGGTCAACCATTCCCTACCTATATGGTTGTTCCTCTCAATGAAGTACAACTCAGATCAGGTAGAATCTTAGATCAACCTTCCACAAGTGTTCAAGAACCAAGCATTTCTGAGGAAGAATCTCTCAAAGTCAATAAAGGTTCTGAAGTATCACTTCAAACCCAAAAAGAAAAAGAATCAACTCCCTTAGTTGAGCAACCCACATCTTCAGCTACTCCTCCTTTTCCTGAAAGATTGCAAATTGACAAAGGAGTGGAGAAGCAGATTTGGTTGCCTGACTATAGCTTTCTAGATGAATTGAAAAATGTCTGTATCAAGATTCCCTTGTTAACAGCCATTAAGGAGATTCCCATTCTAGCAAAGACGATAAAGGAGTTGAGTTTGAAAAAAACAATAAAAAGAACCAGAGATACCAAAAGGATACATCTAGTTGGAAAAATTGCAGACATTATGATGGGTAAGATTACCATGCAAAAGTATGTGGATCCCGGTAGTCCTATTGTCAAAACTCATATTAATGGGGTTGAAATCCCAAATACCTTGATTGACTTAGGAGCCGCTATCAACATCATGAGTAGACAGACCATGGATCAGTTAAAGCTTCCTAACCTTCTCTTTACACCTACTTTGCTGCAACTTGCAGATAGATCAATCATTAAACCTGATGGTGTATTAGAAGACATTCCTGTCTCTCTAGATTCTTGGGAATATCCAGTTGATTTTATGATTTTAACTCCCAAGAACAATCTAGGAGGACATCCTCTTATTTTAGGAAGACCTTGGCTGGCCACAGCTGATGCTTTCATAAGTTGTAGGTCTGGGGACATGTACATATCAGATGGTAATTCTACCAAGAAATTCAACTTGTATCCTCCCGCAAAGGCAATAACAGAAATAGGAGAAGATGAGTGGATTGATGGTGAGGATACCCTTCAACCTGTTCTAACCATCTCTGAGATTAGTGAGGACAGTCAAATTCTAAATACATTAGAAAATTTTGAGATACCTTTAGAAAATGACTCTTCACAGTTTCAGTTAGATGCAGACATTGAATATCTCTCCTCTAGACAGATGTCTCTCTTCTCAATGGAAGAGTTTGGTAGTTCTACAGTTGAAATCTTTCCAGGAAAAACATTAAACATTAACAAGAACTTGGAAAGACTACAACAAGAAGAATTAACTAAACTGTTGCAAAAACATTCCACTGCCTTTGCATGGGAATACACTGACATGAAAGGAATCGACCCTAAGACTTGTATTCATCACATTTATATTGAAGAAAACAGCAGACCTATTAGGCAGCCACAAAGACGGATGAATCCAAATCTTAGGGAAATTGTGAAAGAAGAACTTCAGAAATTGCTCAAGGTAAACTTCATTTACCCCATTTCAGATAGCCAATGGGTTTCTCCCTTGGTTATAGTGCCCAAAAAGAATGGTAAATGGAGAGTTTGCATTGATTATCGAGAATTGAACAAAGCAACCTTAAAGGATCATTTCCCTTTACCTTTTATTGATCAGGTACTAGACACTTTAGCAGGTAAAAAGTATTTCTCATTCTTGGATGGTTTTAGTGGTTACAATCAAATTCAGGTAGCACCTGAAGATCAAGACAAAACCACATTTACTTGTCCTTGGGGAACTTTTGCCTACCGAGTACTCCCTTTTGGATTGTGCAATGCACCCGCTACATTTCAAAGGGCTGTACTAGGAATCTTTTCAGATCTGATTCATGATTGTGTAGAGGTATACATGGACGATTTCACAGTTTATGGTAATACATTTGAAGAAGCTTTGGCAAATTTGGAAAAAGTACTGGTAAGATGCAAGGAAACAAATCTTTCTTTAAGTCATGAAAAGTGTTTTATGATGTTTACTGAAGGGATTGTTTTAGGACATCATATTTCAGGAGATGGAATCAAAGTTGATAGATCTAAAGTCGAAGTCATCTCTAAGTTACCTATTCCTAATTGCCAAAGGGATGTTAGAAGTTTTCTTGGATTCACTGGTTATTATAGAAGATTTATTGAAAACTTCACTAAGATAGCATCCCCTCTTTTCAAACTCCTTACTAAAGATTGTGAATTTAAGTGGGATCCTGAATGTCAATCTGCCTTTGAAGCCTTAAAGACGAGAATATCTGAAGCACCCATTCTAAGGGGTCCAAATTGGAAACTCCCTTTTCACATTTCTACTGATGCTTCAGATACAGCTTTAGGAGCTGTTTTGGGACAAAAGGATTTGATCCCTTATGCCATTTATTACACAAGTAAGAATTTGACTCCCACTGAGTTAAATTACACTGTTACTGAAAAGGAATTTCTAGTCGTTGTTCATGCGATAAACAAGTTTAGACACTATATAACCGGCTATGAAACCTTTGTCCACACTGATCACTCTGCCATTAGATACCTCATGAACAAACCAGTCACTAATGGTAGAGTTACAAGATGGCTTTTGCTTTTACAAGAATTCAACATAACTGTGTTAGATCGACCAGGTAAACAGAACACAGTAGCTGATTTCTTGTCTAGAATCCAAAACACTAATGAGGACTCTCCTGTAGAGGATAAATTTCCAGATGAGTATTTGTTTGCAGTAACTACCAAAACCCCTTGGTATGCTGATATTGCTAATTATTTAGTTACTGGAAAGTTACCTTTACATTTATTTCCTAATGAGAAAAGGAAAATCATTCAGGATAGTTCACATTATTCTTGGATTTCTAATGAATTGTTCAGAACAGGGCCAGATTTGATGATCAGAAGATGTGTACGGGAGGATGAAATGCCTGACATCCTTAAGGCATGTCATGACGAACCTTGTGGCGGACACTTTGCTGATAAGAGGACTGCTTATAAAATCCTTTCATTAGGATATTATTGGCCTTCTCTCTTTAAGGATGCAAAGCAATATGTTAAAAGGTGTGACAGTTGTCAGAGAGTTGGGAGACCAACTCTTTCAAATGAAATGCCACTACAGCCACAGGTATGCATCGAACCCTTCGAGAAATGGGCTCTAGATTTTGTTGGACCAATTAATCCGCCATCCAAGCAAAACAGATATATATTGGTTTGTACTGATTATGTTACTAAGTGGGTAGAAGCTATAGCATTGACTTCTGCTACTGAAAATTCAGTTGTTCAATTTCTTTTTAAGGATATTTTCACTCGTTTTGGTGTCCCAAGAGAAATTGTAACAGATCAGGGGAGCTAATTTACATCAAGAATGATGAAGAAGCTGATGGAGGAGTATAAGATCAAGCATAGAACATCTACTCCATACCATCCGCAAGCGAATGGTCAAGTAGAATCTACAAATAAAGTTCTTGAAAGCATCATCACAAAGACTGTTCATCTTCATAGAAGAGATTGGGCGGAAAGGCTTCCTGAAGCCTTATGGGCCTATAGAACTACATGGAGGAACACCACAGGACATTCTCCCTATGAACTTGTTTATGGGAAGGAAGTCCTGTTTCCCATTGAGTTCCAAATCAAAACCTTCAAGACAGCAGTTCAATTGGGGATGAGCTTATCAGAAGCCCAGAAGCACAGAATGGACCAGTTAAATGAACTAGATGAAATGAGACAAGATGCAATTCTAAGGACCGATCTAGTTCAGCACCAAAGAAGCAAATGGCATGATCGACATATCAAAGAAAAGAAGTTTCAAAAGGGTGATTGGGCACTCTTGTTTGATTCAAAATTTAAGGACTTCAAAGGAAAATTTCAAACTCATTGGCTTGGGCCATATGAGATTGATGAAGTCTTTAATAATGGAGCAGTTAGAGTGAAGACTATTGATGAACTTCAAACTCCCTTTATTGTGAATGGCCACCGGTTGAAAATTTACCACAAGCCACTCTCAAAAGAGGAGTTTGTTAAGTTGTTCCAAGGCGATTCTGAAATGAGGCTGGTGGAGAAGAATTCTTCTCCTCCATCAGCCTAATCTCTATTTCTTTCAATTTCAATGAAAAAAAAAAAAAAAAGAATAAATGTATGAGCATGAAAACCAATCTCTGATTGGCAGTCTCATGCAGAAAACATAAGGTGAAAATCAGGGTCACCTGACACCTCATGTTTTCCAAAAAAAAAAAAATCTCTCTCTCTCATCTCATTTCGCCATTTCATCCATTCCATCTCACCATCTCATTCCATCTCACCATCCTCACTTCACCTCACTGTTTTCCACCCATTCATCCATTCATTCATTACATTTCATTTCATTAATAAAGTTTTTTTCAGGAACTAAAGTTATTTTGTGCAGCTGAAAGACACCATTGCAGTTCCCGCAGCTATTTGGCAATTCTGCAGCCATTTAGCCTTTCTGCAGCCCTCTGCACCTGCACAGAGAAACACAGCCTGTCTGAGAAATATTTACAGTTCAAAAATCATCAATGACAAGTAGGAAAGAATCATGTAATAGCAATAAAGTTGACAAAGGGTTAGTGGCAAATTATCAGAAAGCAAATCAAACGCGGATCTGAGGTACGTTTTAAATCTTAAACCTATAGTTATTTCATTACGCAGAATTTTCTGGGTTATGTCTTTTTGGCCACTAATTGTAATGATTACCCATTTTCTCTACCATGCGACCACATATCCACGAATCCTCCACGTCTATCAGTTCATGATAACCACGATTTCGAAAATCACCGTCGGCTGCTTCTGTCATTAAGGCTTTCGTACCCTAGTGACGTAACCTACCGTATTACGACTCTCTCAGTCCTCATCCCACAGCCATGTGTTAACCAACAACCGAAATCTGAGAATCTAGCCGTTTCACTCATTATTTCGAAACCCTCTACGCTCATAACACTCCATTTCACGCTGTTCCATTCTCTCATCTCCCTCATTCCGTTTCACTCACTACGATTGCCTCCATAAACCATACTCTGTTTTTCCTCTCTGCTCATTCTGAGAAACAGTGAATACGTATAGCCAGTAAAGCCACCGTTTCACTGTGTTCACACTGTTTATCCACCATTTAACTCTGTTCAAGCCGTAAATTCTCTGAGTCTAAGGCTGTTGCTGAACCCATACATCCTCTGTTCCATAAAATTCTGAACAAGAGCCGAGGATTTTCTGTGTAAAGCCACCATCAAAATCGTGTTTTAAGACAGAGCCGTAGGGTCAATGGGAAAACTTTTAAGGGCTGAACCAGAAGGTTCGAAATTCTTGGAGGCATTGCAAAAAGCCAATTGGCTACAGTGCATCAAGAAGTTTAAAGGCTACCACAAGGAAGTAACAAAAGCCTTTGCAAGGTCATTCAAAGATAAAGACAGTCAAGTGGAGGTGGGTGATTTAACATTTGCAGTCAGTGAGGGGAGCATAGCAAAAGCTACATCTCTTCCACAAACCGGAGAACGGTGGTTCAAAAACCGGGCAGTCCAGGATCAACAATGGAAGCAGATTTTTAAAAACCCAGGTATGGACACAAGTATCTTCACCAAAGGAATCCCTGTCTCTCATGTTAAAGAAGAATGGAAAATTTTACTGTTGTTAGTGCAAAATTTTTTCACATGTGAAGGGAGATTTGGGGTTTTATACGTTTATCATGGTAAAATTATGCTGCAATTTCAAGGAGAACATGATATAAATCTTCCCTACTTTCTATTCCAAAGCCTTAGAAAAATGTGTTCCATGGCTCAAAAGAATCCACGAAACATTGAAGCATATCTTGGTCATCATAGTCTTGTCAAGTTGTTAGTGGAGGAACAATTAAAAGCCAAACGAGACACCTGGGAGAGATTCCTTGTGAGAAATCATTTTGAAGAAGCTGGAGAAACCTCTGTGCCTAGAAAAAGTAGAAGAAAAAGAAAAGAGGATACCCCTGAAACTGATATCTTAGAGGGAACTGTCCAAGGACAGACTGTAGAGGAAATAGAAGTACATCATCCTGAACATGAGATTGAGCCTGAACCTACTGTGGACAGTGCTCAAGAGATTATCTCAGAAACCCTCTCTGAACTTGCCAAAGAAGCTGCCAAAAAGAGAAGAGAATATAAAAAGAAACAAAAGCAAGACAAGGGAAAATCCATAGTTCAAGAAACTTATCAGACTCCAGAGCATTCTAGTGATGAAGAGAGAGATAGCCAGCCCTTAGCACAAAGGTTAGCTAAACTCCATGAGAAAATTGCCCTCTCCAAGAAAGTAAAAGTACAAAAACCAAGGAAAAAGGCACAAAGAGAAACACAGAGTGTTGCCACTGTAAGAAGGAGTAGCAGATTGCAGAATAAAGATAAAACCACAAGGACACTTTTCATTGATCTAAGCACACCTGAGAAGGGTGCTATAAAATCAGATTTTGAAGGTAGTCCACAACATGATGAAGCTACCCCTCCAAGGGAGGACAGTCCATTTCAGCAGGAGTTTGAAACAGAAATTGAGCATGCACACAGTCCAAGAAAATCACCAATGATTGATCTAGCGCAGCAAGAAGCATACAATTATTTTGAAACATTGGAGCAGACCACTGCTGGTCCAAGTAATATCCTACCTCATGAGCAGCAAATAGATGTACTCAAACAAGAGATCTTTGAACTTGAAGTGCTAAATCGCCACATTAGGCAGGAAAATGAGAAATTGAAGGAACAAGCAAACATTGACAAAATGCTTCATAATAACACCATGCTGCACCTAGCCGTCTGCAAAAAGAAAAGCAGTGAACTGAAGAAGAAATGTAGAAGGCTAAACAGAGCACTAATCAATTTGAAATTCAGATGCTTGTTCAAAAGACCAAAAGTCAATATCTCTACACAGAGGAAGAAGAGGAGGTTGGATGTCCTAGCAGAGGCATCCCAGCAGATGGATTGAGCTGTGTTTTCATTGCATGAGGACATGCAATACCCTCGTAGTGGGGGTATGTAGAGTCTCTACTTTACACCTACTTGTCTATCATTTCCCTCAGTTTTTCCTCAGCTTTTCTTCACTTTTGCCTCATTTTCACTGTAAAACCACCCAGATCATTACATTAGGTGTCATTAGGCATGATCAAGTAAGTTTTGCTAATGGGTGACTGTTTGTTTAGATTTTGACATACTTGCAGGAATCCCGCAGCTATCTGATGATCCTGCAGCTATCTGATGATCCTGCAGCCTTTTTGTTAAACGCAAGGTTCCACGTGTCAGTTTGCCAGATGAGCCACATGGGCACTTAGGTATCAACGTGCTCGAGGTTCCTGTCCCATTTTTCCAGCCATCCACGTCATCGTTACCCCTGGTCAAAGCTGGTCAAGTTACGGTCAACTAAAGGCTGTTTAACGGTGATTGTGAGCTGCTAGGTCACGTCAGCTTAAACGGTGACTTGTCCACGTTTTGCAGATGGTAGGGGACATGATCCAACATGGGATTCATTGCCCATGACGACAGAAGCACCAGCTCATCCACGCAGCCGTATGATGTGTCCAGGAACCATAATTACGCATTACAGTTAGTTGTTTTTCAGTTAGTAGCTGTACGTGTTAGGCTATCCTAGAAATGCCTATAAATAGCTGTGTCTGCGTACGCTCAAGGGACTTTTTATCAGTTGTAATTTCTGAACTTGTGTTAATTTTAAGAGCGTTGTGAACTCTGTTTTTTTAGTGCTATTCTAGCACTCTGTTTTGTACACTTTTGCAAATGAAGGAATAGACATAGTGATGTTTTGAAGTTTCCAGATCTCTGAGTTTTCTTGTGGCTGAATGAATAGAGGGCCCCTGTTCATCTTAGCCTCTGTAAAGTATTTTATGTTCAGTATTTACTTATTTTCTCATTCAGCATTCCTTTAAGCATGTATAGTTTCATTTATTTGATTTCTTTTCTTTCAAGCTGATCAGTATTACTTCTTTGCAGGTTTCTTTTAGCCCGGGATTTGTTTTTATGTGTGTGTGTTTGCTTTACAAACTAATGGTATTTGAAGTTGACAGATTCAAGTTGCTGCCTTTGTTTTTATAGCTGATTTTTAATCTTATTTCTCAAAGAGCTGCTAACACATGAATGATCTTCTATCATAAATTGTTATCTTTTAAGATCAGAATACCACTAACTTGCAGCTGGCTTTGAGTGCTTTTTAGACTATTCTTTCACTACTTTCTAATCATACTTTGCATAGTACATATGGCTGAAGTAGAGAGTTAGAAAGAGCAAAACGTTATCACTAGTCTTTAAAGTAGATTTTTGGTTTTAAGTGCTTTTTAGACTATTCTTTCACTACTTTCTAATCATACTTTGCATAATACATATGGCTGAAGTAGAGAGTTAGAAAGAGCAAAACGTTATCACTAGTCTTTAATCACTTTTCTAATTCAACTTAAGCTACTTTCTTTCCGTGCTTTACACAGTACATGTGTTTGAAGCAGCGAGTTAGAGAGAGATAATCTTTATCTTTGGTTTTAAAAGTGACTTTCTTTTCTTTTATTTGCAGCTGCATGAATGGTGTCTAGTGCCATTGGAAGTGGTTATTTGCTTTCAAAGTTATTTCAAGATCTTTCAAGTCATTTATTTCTTTCAAGCATTTCCTTCCAAGCAAGTAGTTAAAAATCACTAATCACACACTCTCACCCATTTAGGATTCACACTACACACACACCATCACTCACTTGTTTATAAATCATCATTCCATCTTAGGAACATAATTAACCACAACAACACCCCCAACGATAAGAAAACTCTAGGAGGTTACTTAAGTACATATAGTACACCTTCACTTCATCAGCTTACGAGCCCCGGGTTGACAATTAATACTAGCAATTTAGACAACACTAAATTGACTAAACATTTTGGCGCCGTTGCCGGGGAAGTGAAATTAAGTAGCCATATTCTTAGAAAAAAAAAACATAAAAAAAAAAATTCAAGGAAAGAAGTTAATAGCCTATCTAAGTATGCTCTCCTCTTGCACTTCAAAGTGATCTGGAGGATCAGAAAGGAGAAAGTTATTGATTTAGTAGTTTCTTGAGTATGCTCTCTTCTTGCACCTAGAGTGACCTGGAAGATCAGAAAAAGAACTATTAACTTGACTTGAAGAAAAATAAAAAAAATGACATGCATAGAGCTAGAGATTCTAGAGGAAGGTTTTAAGCTAGAGCTCGAAGTTCAATCTTTTCAAGTCCATCTGCTTCAAGAGAGAGACAAGAGACACCTCCCTTATCTCCAACCGAAACTCCTAGTCCTAGAATTCTTGGAATTCAAGAGCCTAGAGTTGATTCTCCTACACCTTCTATTGAGTTTGAACTAGGAAGAGACTCTTCTCTTTCTCCTACAGGAAAACCAATTGTAATTGAGGAAATAGACTCACCTGAAGAAGAAGGAGAAATCTCTTCTCATTCACCCTTTGTAGAGGAACCAGAAGATTTTGAAATCCCTAGGAGAATCATCATGGCAGAGGAAGAAGGAGGTGGTAGAGGTAGAGGTAGAGGAGGAGGAGGAAATAACAATAATAATGGAGGAGGTAGAGGTCCCATTGGAGGAGGAAATAGAGATGGGGATAATTCATTTGGGTTTCCCATTGTTAATGAGGATTCCCGAGCCACTATGAAAAACATATCACCATCCGTCCTCCCAAATTTCCATGGGTTAAGAACTGAGGACCCTGAAACATTCTTGTTTGAATTTGAAGTTGTGTGTCGAACCTATGACTATCTGGATGATACTCAGAAACTCAAGCTGTTCCCCTCAACATTAAAAGATCAAGCTTTGAAATGGTTCATGGGGTTACTTACTCAATCCATTAGGACTTGGGATGAAATGAAACAAACCTTTTTGGATAGGTATTTGGACTATTGTATGCCTACTAATCACAAGGACGAGGTATTTAAAATGATGCAAAAAGAAGATGAGAGCTTAGAAGATTTGCTTGAAAGGTTTCAATATAACTTAAAAAGAGCAAAGATGAGTAGCCTGGATGAAGAGACCTTAAAAGCCCTCTTATTAAAAGCCATTAGGGATGAATGGATAGATATCTTAAACATGATGGGGAAAGGGGATATCTCTCAACTTTCTCTCAATGATATAGCAGAACTTTGTATCCATCTCTCAAGGGGCAAATCAAAAACTCAAAAAGGGCCTAGAGATCCTTCTCTCCTTAGGGCAAATAAATCTGCAACAGGATCCGTGAGTAGGGCTGAAATCGGCAGTATGCTTGATGAATTTAAAACTGACATCTTAGGGAGTCTTAGTGAACAAATTGATACCCTTAAGATCCAAAACAAACAAAAAGCAGAAGCTGAGGCTATGACCATTTTTTGCCCGAAGTGTAGAAAGAAGCATGCTTTAAGGGAATGTCCCTTGGAAGCAAATGTTGTAGAAACATGTGTCATTTGCTCAGAAACTCATGAGACCAAGGATTGTCCTTCAATCCCTGGCCTCAAAGCAATCTT
This sequence comes from Pinus tabuliformis, assembly GCA_031772625.1. Taxonomy (NCBI): domain Eukaryota; kingdom Viridiplantae; phylum Streptophyta; class Pinopsida; order Pinales; family Pinaceae; genus Pinus; species Pinus tabuliformis. The sequence goes on from CM062816.1 coordinate 1,511,750,677, forward strand.
TCAAGAGGATCCAAACACACTTGAATCTCTCTGTTTTGTTGCAAGGAGACCTTGGCAAGGACAACAGAATCAAGGGTTTAACAACTCTATGAATTCTCAATCCCAACCAAATTGGAATCCTTGGCAACAACCTTGGCCTCAACCACAAAATGCTTTTCAAGCATGGTTGCAAAGCATGCAAAATCCTTATGCGAGACTTGCTCAATTCCATCAATATCCTCCATCATTTCAGAATCAGCAAGCTCCCCAACTTCCAAATCAAGGTCAACAATTATCATTGCCATACCCTCAACAACAACAAACTCCTCCACAAAATCAAAATTCTCAACTCACCCAGCAGAAGTCAAATCAACTTCCCTCTCAGCCATTACCAAACCCAAATAATAGGAACCCTCAAAATGCTTATGAGATGGAAGGTCAACCATTCCCTACCTATATGGTTGTTCCTCTCAATGAAGTACAACTCAGATCAGGTAGAATCTTAGATCAACCTTCCACAAGTGTTCAAGAACCAAGCATTTCTGAGGAAGAATCTCTCAAAGTCAATAAAGGTTCTGAAGTATCACTTCAAACCCAAAAAGAAAAAGAATCAACTCCCTTAGTTGAGCAACCCACATCTTCAGCTACTCCTCCTTTTCCTGAAAGATTGCAAATTGACAAAGGAGTGGAGAAGCAGATTTGGTTGCCTGACTATAGCTTTCTAGATGAATTGAAAAATGTCTGTATCAAGATTCCCTTGTTAACAGCCATTAAGGAGATTCCCATTCTAGCAAAGACGATAAAGGAGTTGAGTTTGAAAAAAACAATAAAAAGAACCAGAGATACCAAAAGGATACATCTAGTTGGAAAAATTGCAGACATTATGATGGGTAAGATTACCATGCAAAAGTATGTGGATCCCGGTAGTCCTATTGTCAAAACTCATATTAATGGGGTTGAAATCCCAAATACCTTGATTGACTTAGGAGCCGCTATCAACATCATGAGTAGACAGACCATGGATCAGTTAAAGCTTCCTAACCTTCTCTTTACACCTACTTTGCTGCAACTTGCAGATAGATCAATCATTAAACCTGATGGTGTATTAGAAGACATTCCTGTCTCTCTAGATTCTTTGGAATATCCAGTTGATTTTATGATTTTAACTCCCAAGAACAATCTAGGAGGACATCCTCTTATTTTAGGAAGACCTTGGCTGGCCACAGCTGATGCTTTCATAAGTTGTAGGTCTGGGGACATGTACATATCAGATGGTAATTCTACCAAGAAATTCAACTTGTATCCTCCCGCAAAGGCAATAATAGAAATAGGAGAAGATGAGTGGATTGATGATGAGGATACCCTTCAACCTGTTCTAACCATCTCTGAGATTAGTGAGGACAGTCAAATTCTAAATACATTAGAAAATTTTGAGATACCTTTAGAAAATGACTCTTCACAGTTTCAGTTAGATGCAGACATTGAATATCTCTCCTCTAGACAGATGTCTCTCTTCTCAATGGAAGAGTTTGGTAGTTCTACAGTTGAAATCTTTCCAGGAAAAACATTAAACATTAACAAGAACTTGGAAAGACTACAACAAGAAGAATTAACTAAACTGTTGCAAAAACATTCCACTGCCTTTGCATGGGAATACACTGACATGAAAGGAATCGACCCTAAGACTTGTATTCATCACATTTATATTGAAGAAAACAGCAGACCTATTAGGCAGCCACAAAGACGGATGAATCCAAATCTTAGGGAAATTGTGAAAGAAGAACTTCAGAAATTGCTCAAGGTAAACTTCATTTACCCCATTTCAGATAGCCAATGGGTTTCTCCCTTGGTTATAGTGCCCAAAAAGAATGGTAAATGGAGAGTTTGCATTGATTATCGAGAATTGAACAAAGCAACCTTAAAGGATCATTTCCCTTTACCTTTTATTGATCAGGTACTAGACACTTTAGCAGGTAAAAAGTATTTCTCATTCTTGGATGGTTTTAGTGGTTACAATCAAATTCAGGTAGCACCTGAAGATCAAGACAAAACCACATTTACTTGTCCTTGGGGAACTTTTGCCTACCGAGTACTCCCTTTTGGATTGTGCAATGCACCCGCTACATTTCAAAGGGCTGTACTAGGAATCTTTTCAGATCTGATTCATGATTGTGTAGAGGTATACATGGACGATTTCACAGTTTATGGTAATACATTTGAAGAAGCTTTGGCAAATTTGGAAAAAGTACTGGTAAGATGCAAGGAAACAAATCTTTCTTTAAGTCATGAAAAGTGTTTTATGATGTTTACTGAAGGGATTGTTTTAGGACATCATATTTCAGGAGATGGAATCAAAGTTGATAGATCTAAAGTCGAAGTCATCTCTAAGTTACCTATTCCTAATTGCCAAAGGGATGTTAGAAGTTTTCTTGGATTTACTGGTTATTATAGAAGATTTATTGAAAACTTCACTAAGATAGCATCCCCTCTTTTCAAACTCCTTACTAAAGATTGTGAATTTAAGTGGGATCCTGAATGTCAATCTGCCTTTGAAGCCTTAAAGACTAGAATATCTGAAGCACCCATTCTAATGGGTCCAAATTGGAAACTCCCTTTTCACATTTCTACTGATGCTTCAGATACAGCTTTAGGAGCTGTTTTGGGACAAAAGGATTTGATCCCTTATGCCATTTATTACACAAGTAAGAATTTGACTCCCACTGAGTTAAATTACACTGTTACTGAAAAGGAATTTCTAGCCGTTGTTCATGCGATAAACAAGTTTAGACACTATATAACCGGCTATGAAACCTTTGTCCACACTGATCACTCTGCCATTAGATACCTCATGAACAAACCAGTCACTAATGGTAGAGTTACAAGATGGCTTTTGCTTTTACAAGAATTCAACATAACTGTGTTAGATCGACCAGGTAAACAGAACACAGTAGCTGATTTCTTGTCTAGAATCCAAAACACTAATGAGGACTCTCCTGTAGAGGATAAATTTCCAGATGAGTATTTGTTTGCAGTAACTACCAAAACCCCTTGGTATGCTGATATTGCTAATTATTTAGTTACTGGAAAGTTACCTTTACATTTATTTCCTAATGAGAAAAGGAAAATCATTCAGGATAGTTCACATTATTCTTGGATTTCTAATGAATTGTTCAGAACAGGGCCAGATTTGATGATCAGAAGATGTGTACGGGAGGATGAAATGCCTGACATCCTTAAGGCATGTCATGACGAACCTTGTGGCGGACACTTTGCTGATAAGAGGACTGCTTATAAAATCCTTTCATTAGGATATTATTGGCCTTCTCTCTTTAAGGATGCAAAGCAATATGTTAAAAGGTGTGACAGTTGTCAGAGAGTTGGGAGACCAACTCTTTCAAATGAAATGCCACTACAGCCACAGGTATGCATCGAACCCTTCGAGAAATGGGCTCTAGATTTTGTTGGACCAATTAATCCGCCATCCAAGCAAAACAGATATATATTGGTTTGTACTGATTATGTTACTAAGTGGGTAGAAGCTATAGCATTGACTTCTGCTACTGAAAATTCAGTTGTTCAATTTCTTTTTAAGGATATTTTCACTCGTTTTGGTGTCCCAAGAGAAATTGTAACAGATCAGGGGAGCCAATTTACATCAAGAATGATGAAGAAGCTGATGGAGGAGTATAAGATCAAGCATAGAACATCTACTCCATACCATCCGCAAGCGAATGGTCAAGTAGAATCTACAAATAAAGTTCTTGAAAGCATCATCACAAAGACTGTTCATCTTCATAGAAGAGATTGGGCGGAAAGGCTTCCTGAAGCCTTATGGGCCTATAGAACTACATGGAGGAACACCACAGGACATTCTCCCTATGAACTTGTTTATGGGAAGGAAGTCCTGTTTCCCATTGAGTTCCAAATCAAAACCTTCAAGACAGCAGTTCAATTGGGGATGAGCTTATCAGAAGCCCAGAAGCACAGAATGGACCAGTTAAATGAACTAGATGAAATGAGACAAGATGCAATTCTAAGGACCGATCTAGTTCAGCACCAAAGAAGAAAATGGCATGATCGACATATCAAAGAAAAGAAGTTTCAAAAGGGTGATTGGGCACTCTTGTTTGATTCAAAATTTAAGGACTTCAAAGGAAAATTTCAAACTCATTGGCTTGGGCCATATGAGATTGATGAAGTCTTTAATAATGGAGCAGTTAGAGTGAAGACTATTGATGAACTTCAAACTCCCTTTATTGTGAATGGCCACCGGTTGAAAATTTACCACAAGCCACTCTCAAAAGAGGAGTTTGTTAAGTTGTTCCAAGGCGATTCTGAAATGAGGCTGGTGGAGAAGAATTCTTCTCCTCCATCAGCCTAATCTCTGTTTCTTTCAATTTCAATGAAAAAAAAAAAAAAAGAATAAATGTATGAGCATGAAAACCAATCTCTGATTGGCAGTCTCATGCAGAAAACATAAGGTGAAAATCAGGGTCACCTGACACCTCATGTTTTCCAAAAAAAAAAAAATCTCTCTCTCTCATCTCATTTCGCCATTTCATCCATTCCATCTCACCATCTCATTCCATCTCACCATCCTCACTTCACCTCACTGTTTTCCACCCATTCATCCATTCATTCATTCCATTTCATTTCATTAATAAAGTTTTTTTCAGGAACTAAAGTTATTTTGTGCAGCTGAAGGACACCATTGCAGTTCCCGCAGCTATTTGGCAATTCTGCAGCCATTTAGCCTTTCTGCAGCCCTCTGCACCTGCACAGAGAAACACAGTCTGTCTGAGAAATATTTACAGTTCAAAAATCATCAATGACAAGTAGGAAAGAATCATGTAATAGCAATAAAGTTGACAAAGGGTTAGTGGCAAATTATCAGAAAGCAAATCAAACGCGGATCTGAGGTACGTTTTAAATCTTAAACCTATAGTTATTTCATTACGCAGAATTTTCTGGGTTATGTCTTTTTGGCCACTAATTGTAATGATTACCCATTTTCTCTACCATGCGACCACATATCCACGAATCCTCCACGTCTATCAGTTCATGATAACCACGATTTCGAAAATCACCGTCGGCTGCTTCTGTCATTAAGGCTTTCGTACCCTAGTGACGTAACCTACCGTATTACGACTCTCTCAGTCCTCATCCCACAGCCATGTGTTAACCAACAACCGAAATCTGAGAATCTAGCCGTTTCACTCATTATTTCGAAACCCTCTACGCTCATAACACTCCATTTCACGCTGTTCCATTCTCTCATCTCCCTCATTCCGTTTCACTCACTACGATTGCCTCCATAAACCATACTCTGTTTTTCCTCTCTGCTCATTCTGAGAAACAGTGAATACGTATAGCCAGTAAAGCCACCGTTTCACTGTGTTCACACTGTTTATCCACCATTTAACTCTGTTCAAGCCGTAAATTCTCTGAGTCTAAGGCTGTTGCTGAACCCATACATCCTCTGTTCCATAAAATTCTGAACAAGAGCCGAGGATTTTCTGTGTAAAGCCACCATCAAAATCGTGTTTTAAGACAGAGCCGTAGGGTCAATGGGAAAACTTTTAAGGGCTGAACCAGAAGGTTCGAAATTCTTGGAGGCATATCCTCAAGTTGAGGAGGCATTGCAAAAAGCCAATTGGCTACAGTGCATCAAGAAGTTTAAAGGCTACCACAAGGAAGTAACAAAAGCCTTTGCAAGGTCATTCAAAGATAAAGACAGTCAAGTGGAGGTGGGTGATTTAACATTTGCAGTCAGTGAGGGGAGCATAGCAAAAGCTACATCTCTTCCACAAACCGGAGAACGGTGGTTCAAAAACCGGGCAGTCCAGGATCAACAATGGAAGCAGATTTTTAAAAACCCAGGTATGGACACAAGTATCTTCACCAAAGGAATCCCTGTCTCTCATGTTAAAGAAGAATGGAAAATTTTACTGTTGTTAGTGCAAAAGTTTTTCACATGTGAAGGGAGATTTGGGGTTTTATACGTTTATCATGGTAAAATTATGCTGCAATTTCAAGGAGAACATGATATAAATCTTCCCTACTTTCTATTCCAAAGCCTTAGAAAAATGTGTTCCATGGCTCAAAAGAATCCACGAAACATTGAAGCATATCTTGGTCATCATAGTCTTGTCAAGTTGTTAGTGGAGGAACAATTAAAAGCCAAACGAGACACCTGGGAGAGATTCCTTGTGAGAAATCATTTTGAAGAAGCTGGAGAAACCTCTGTGCCTAGAAAAAGTAGAAGAAAAAGAAAAGAGGATACCCCTGAAACTGATATCTTAGAGGGAACTGTCCAAGGACAGACTGTAGAGGAAATAGAAGTACATCATCCTGAACATGAGATTGAGCCTGAACCTACTGTGGACAGTGCTCAAGAGATTATCTCAGAAACCCTCTCTGAACTTGCCAAAGAAGCTGCCAAAAAGAGAAGAGAAGATAAAAAGAAACAAAAGCAAGACAAGGGAAAATCCATAGTTCAAGAAACTTATCAGACTCCAGAGCATTCTAGTGATGAAGAGAGAGATAGCCAGCCCTTAGCACAAAGGTTAGCTAAACTCCATGAGAAAATTGCCCTCTCCAAGAAAGTAAAAGTACAAAAACCAAGGAAAAAGGCACAAAGAGAAACACAGAGTGTTGCCACTGTAAGAAGGAGTAGCAGATTGCAGAATAAAGATAAAACCACAAGGACACTCTTCATTGCTCTAAGCACACCTGAGAAGGGTGCTATAAAATTAGATTTTGAAGGTAGTCCACAACATGATGAAGCTACCCCTCCAAGGGAGGACAGTCCATTTCAGCAGGAGTTTGAAACAGAAATTGAGCATGCACACAGTCCAAGAAAATCACCAATGATTGATCTAGCGCAGCAAGAAGCATACAATTATTTTGAAACATTGGAGCAGACCACTGCTGGTCCAAGTAATATCCTACCTCATGAGCAGCAAATAGATGTACTCAAACAAGAGATCTTTGAACTTGAAGTGCTAAATCGCCACATTAGGCAGGAAAATGAGAAATTGAAGGAACAAGCAAACATTGACAAAATGCTTCATAATAACACCATGCTGCACCTAGCCGTCTGCAAAAAGAAAAGCAGTGAACTGAAGAAGAAATGTAGAAGGCTAAACAGAGCACTAATCAATTTGAAATTCAGATGCTTGTTCAAAAGACCAAAAGTCAATATCTCTACACAGAGGAAGAAGAGGAGGTTGGATGTCCTAGCAGAGGCATCCCAGCAGATGGATTGAGCTGTGTTTTCATTGCATGAGGACATGCAATACCCTCGTAGTGGGGGTATGTAGAGTCTCTACTTTACACCTACTTGTCTATCATTTCCCTCAGTTTTTCCTCAGCTTTTCTTCACTTTTGCCTCATTTTCACTGTAAAACCACCCAGATCATTACATTAGGTGTCATTAGGCATGATCAAGTAAGTTTTGCTAATGGGTGACTGTTTGTTTAGATTTTGACATACTTGCAGGAATCCCGCAGCTATCTGATGATCCTGCAGCTATCTGATGATCCTGCAGCCTTTTTGTTAAACGCAAGGTTCCACGTGTCAGTTTGCCAGATGAGCCACATGGGCACTTAGGTATCAACGTGCTCGAGGTTCCTGTCCCATTTTTCCAGCCATCCACGTCATCGTTACCCCTGGTCAAAGCTGGTCAAGTTACGGTCAACTAAAGGCTGTTTAACGGTGATTGTGAGCTGCTAGGTCACGTCAGCTTAAACGGTGACTTGTCCACGTTTTGCAGATGGTAGGGGACATGATCCAACATGGGATTCATTGCCCATGACGACAGAAGCACCAGCTCATCCACGCAGCCGTATGATGTGTCCAGGAACCATAATTACGCATTACAGTTAGTTGTTTTTCAGTTAGTAGCTGTACGTGTTAGGCTATCCTAGAAATGCCTATAAATAGCTGCGTCTGCGTACGCTCAAGGGACTTTTTATCAGTTGTAATTTCTGAACTTGTGTTAATTTTAAGAGCGTTGTGAACTCTGTTTTTTTAGTGCTATTCTAGCACTCTGTTTTGTACACTTTTGCAAATGAAGGAATAGACATAGTGCTGTTTTGAAGCTTCCAGATCTCTGAGTTTTCTTGTGGCTGAATGAATAGAGGACCCCTGTTCATCTTAGCCTCTGTAAAGTATTTTATGTTCAGTATTTACTTATTTTCTCATTCAGCATTCCTTTAAGCATGTATAGTTTCATTTATTTGATTTCTTTTCTTTCAAGCTGATCAGTATTACTTCTTTGCAGGTTTCTTTTAGCCCGGGATTTGTTTTTATGTGTGTGTGTTTGCTTTACAAACTAATGGTATTTGAAGTTGACAGATTCAAGTTGCTGCCTTTGTTTTTATAGCTGATTTGCTAACACATGAATGATCTTCTATCATAAATTGTTATCTTTTAAGATCAGAATACCACTAACTTGCAGCTGGCTTTGAGTGCTTTTTAGACTATTCTTTCACTACTTTCTAATCATACTTTGCATAGTACATATGGCTGAAGTAGAGAGTTAGAAAGAGCAAAATGTTATCACTAGTCTTTAAAGTAGATTTTTGGTTTTAAGTGCTTTTTAGACTATTCTTTCACTACTTTCTAATCATACTTTGCATAGTACATATGGCTGAAGTAGAGAGTTAGAAAGAGCAAAACGTTATCACTAGTCTTTAAAGCAGATTTTCTCATTTTTAATCACTTTTCTAATTCAACTTAAGCTACTTTCTTTCCGTGCTTTACACAGTACATGTGTTTGAAGCAGCGAGTTAGAGAGAGATAATCTTTATCTTTGGTTTTAAAAGTGACTTTCTTTTCTTTTATTTGCAGCTGCATGAATGGTGTCTAGTGCCATTGGAAGTGGTTATTTGCTTTCAAAGTTATTTCAAGATCTTTCAAGTCATTTATTTCTTTCAAGCATTTCCTTCCAAGCAAGTAGTTAAAAATCACTAATCACACACTCTCACCCATTTAGGATTCACACTACACACACACCATCACTCACTTGTTTATAAATCATCATTCCATCTTAGGAACATAATTAACCACAACAACACCCCCAACGATAAGAAAACTCTAAGAGGTTACTTAAGTAAATATAGTACACCTTCACTTCATCAGCTTACGAGCCCCGGGTTGACAATTAATACTAGCAATTTAGACAACACTAAATTGACTAAACACTCTGCACAGTGGAGAAGCCAAGGCTTGTTATAATACTCACCAAGATTTCTCTAAGATACTCCTATTGGAAGCTTGGTTGACCAAAAGCCTCTACAATGAGTTATGAGGGACTATTTATAGAAAAGGGTGGGATGACCCTTGACATTTCCCTTTGTGACGTCCATCTACCCTCATGACTCTTCAACTACTCTATGACTGTTACATTCAACTATCGGCACTTGAACTTCCACTTGACAAGACGTTACATACAATCTACACATGAACCCATGTGAGACAGAAATGGTGTAACAACCCTGGTGAAAATTCCATGTAAATTTTAAAAACAATAACCATGGATGACTGGGACACGTATTCCAAGCTAAATGGTGGGCAAGACATCTTAGGTAGTGTTCATTTGGTTGTTTATGGCTAAGGAAATTGGAAAAGGCAATGGCTAAGGCATTAAAGAGGCAAAAAGGTATTTTGGCACAATTATTTATGAAAATAATGGAAATTATGAGAAAAGGTAGGTGAAAGGTCATAGGTTGCATGTAAGGAGGAAATTGAAGGAAAATAATGAAAAATGAAGAAAATAGAGGTCTCATTAATACAAAGGCTTCTGAGGATCAGTGGTGAAGACTTGGTCAGTTCAATTTGGGAGCTCTCTCATTATTCTCTCTCTCTCTCATACTCTTGGTTACTTAGATTTTTCTTGGAGCACTCTTGGAGGGTGTGGCATACTTGGATTCTTGGAGCAAGAAGGCAAAGGAAGAATGAGAAAGTGTAAGAAGGCATCAACATCAACATCTACATCAAATTTTCTTGCAGGTATCAAGTTGCATGTATGATTTATTCACTAGTTTTGGCATGCATGTGGTTTCTCGGTTGTGATCTATCATTGGCATGGAGGATTGCCTAGATTGACAGTGGATTGCCTGGCCTTACCATTTTCTAGATAGCCATGGTGATTGTGGTTTTAATTTCATTGCTTGGTTTGGTTGGTTCTCATTTTTCCATAGCTTGGGTTGAGTTACTAGTCCTGGAAGCCCTGGTTAAACAAACACTCTGGAAGCCCTTTAACAACTTGGGTTGAGTTACTAGTCCTAGAAGCCCTGGTTGGACAAATGCTCTGGAAGCCCTTGGCAGGTTGAGTTACTAGTCCTGGAAGCCTTGGTTGGACAAACTCTCTGGAAGCCCTATATAAGTTGTGGGTTGAGTTACTAGTTCTGGGAGCCTTAGTTGAACAAATGGTCTGGAAGCCTTGGAAGACTTGGATGGAGACCAATCTGATCATGGTTTTTGCTGATGTCCGACCTTGAGGTGGAATCACTATTTGATGGGTTGAGGTGGGTGGCCTCTGGAAGCCCTGGATGAGTTTTGATTGATGTGTTCTGTGAGAGCCCACATTCATGCTTGGAATATGGCATGGGGGTGATTGGTTGAAGAGAGACTTGGCTCAGCCAATCTATGGTCAAGTGGAACGTGATAGTCCCATATTTTGTTGGTTCATTGCATTTATTAATGAAAAAAAAAATTCCCTTGATTTTCATGTGGAGATGTATTGATCTATATATGGATTTTGATGGCTAATATGTTTATTATACTTATGTTCCTATTATGTTGTTTATATGCACATTTACCTCGGAGGTTGTTACAAATGGCTTGAGCAAGCCATGCAAGACATCACTAACACTCAGCCCATTGTGGTAAGGCCAACTCTTTGACATCCTCGTGATGGTCGACGGTGACGAACTGATGCCAAGCTTGGTCGTCTGTCATGGTGTTCGTGCGCTCAATGGTGTCATCCTAATGAAAGCGAACTCTTACCTCCCTTGCATCTGAGTACACTGATATGGCTCCTTTGTCCAACTCGTCCGACAACATGCGCATCATCATCTTGAGTGCAGCTGGACCAGCCACATACTGATGCATAGTGTCTATGTTGAGCTGTGAGTGTGTGCTGGTGACCATGCGCATCAACTTGTCAAAATACATGTTCGACTCCAGTCGGACTTGCTTCTTGTCTTTGCCTCGGTGAGTGTGCCAAATGGGTGGGATCGCATGCATGCGCACAATGACATCCATGCTCCTGAATACCTTTGCATGTGATCGACAGCACTACTCACCCTATCTGCTCCATGTTGGCTGCTGAATGGATCTATAACTTTTACGAGTGTAGTTTCATCAGTCTGTGCATGTCGCGCCCCCTGTTGTACCTGTTCCTGTTGTAACCCTTCTCTCATTTGTACAATTTTTGTTCTTCCTTGAGTTGCTGCTTCAGCACATGAAACTCCTTATATGTTTCTCTCTTTGCCTTTGCATGATCTCCATGTCGCACCATCACCTCATAGCCTCAATCTCCAAAGCCACCTTCATCACAAGTGGATCTACTTTGAACTTGCAGCTTTGCTCTGCCTTCGTGCTGTCAACAACCTTCCTCTCTTACATTCGTCGCGTGCAGGTGTGCTACCATCTGCTACTTCTGATGGTGCCACTTGCTGCAATGCTGCTGCCATTTCATCTTGATGTCTTTTTCTATGAACAACTTAATGTCTTCATAGGTAAACAAGCTCATAGACACTTGCTCGACTACATCCTCAGTTGTGATCTGAACGATGTCTTCAACTCTGCTCTCTTAGAAGCCATTGTACCTATGCTGCTGAGAGGCCAATGAACACCTGATACCTGGAGACGTAGCAACACTCATGACAAGAAATATGTCACTCGAAAACCAAAACAAACTAAAGGACTGACATGAAACATACTTGCGTGATTGTTTGGGAAGATTGCGCATTTTTTACCGGGAGACTGGGACACTGACTGCCAAAATTGCGCAAGGCACAGTCCAGGCCGTCAGGAGGTTGACTGAATATTGGAACTGCACAATGCATAGTCCAGCCTAGCCTGCTGAGGATTGAAATTTCGCAATGCGCAATTTCAGTCAACAGTAACATGCAAACCAGCAAACTGCATTGTGCAGTTTCTGGGACCAGCAAGGCACTGCCTCCCAGAATTGCGCAATGCAAGCCTAGAGTTCAATACTGGGATAGACTTGCATAGTTTCTAGAGCAAAGGCAGAGCCTTTGCTTCTAGAAATGTACAATGCTAGCTGGTCAGGACAAGGTTCGAGCCAAGGCAACCCAAACCCGCCGACGGGCGACTGAAAACATGAGAAGTCTGAATGCATGGTGATACTAAGTGTAACAAGAGTGAATGATCATGCATGCAAACAACAAGTGCAAGATTCAGAAAATAGGAAAACATGCATGGGTGTGAAACGAGTCGCCACAACGGCGACTGTTGGTACAAAAACAGTGGCATGCATGCAACAGTAGTGAGATGCAAACGAAAACTGAAACGGTGCTTGTAAAAGCTAACATGCATGAAAACGACAACAAGCGTTCACATAAATCAAACAAACAACACTCACACAAAGAGAAAAAACAAAAGAGACAGAAACGCAGCACAAGACATGCAAAGCGGGCTTACCCCAAAACAACTGAGTTGAATGTGTCGATGACTCCTAGATGTGATGTGGGATGTCAGAGCTGCAAGATCTACATGAGGAATGAGATCTCCAGTGTTCAGTACATAAGTTTTTATCAGATCGAGGTCATGACACACATGCCACAAATCTAGGAAAAAGCGACACTTGGCGGGAGGTTTCTAAAACGATCTTTGCATGTGACCTCCAGCTGCTAAAAATGGATCCCTAGTATCTAGGGATGCCTTTGCATGCTACCTTGTGTTATGTCAGGAACAATAGTCCATGCATGAAAATCAGTTTCGCTCGGTCCTAGAGGGGATAGATCAACCTAAAGGCACATGCAACAATCTACAAGCCTGGGAAAAGGATCTGTGTAGTTCCTGGGCTGAGTTGGGCTGGCTGTCCCGGAGGGATTGCGTAATTTCTGGGATGAGCATGTGACTGTCTCCCAAAGTTTCGCAATTTCTGGGCTGAGCTGTTGTGCTGGGACAGATTGCACAGTTTTGGGAGGGAAGTCAGTCTAACTTCTCTACGCAATTCGGGGGCCCAGCAGGCTGCCTGGCTAATTTGCACAATTTTTGGAGGGAAGGCTAGTTCCCCCCCAGAATTGCGCAATTTTTTGATAGAAGCCTGACAGAATGTTCTAAACAATTCTTGAGCTCAGTAGGTTGGCCAGCTGATTTGTGAAATTTCTGTAGGGAAGGCTTGTTCCCCTCCATAATTGTGGAATTTTCTGGGGGATTTGCTTGGCCAACACATGGTCTAAGTCCAAGAAGATAGCCTGTGAGGGGAGTGAAGCAAACTGACATGCACAGGCTGACAGGATAGTGAAAACTGGCTGAAGCCTATGTCATTGGCAGTGTGAGACACGCTGCTGAGGATGGTTGGTAAGGAGGCTCCAAAATGAAGCTAAGGACAAATTTTGGAGGGTGGTTTTAGCCGCTATAACATATCCTTAAGCCCCTTGTAGGTAATTTAGATTATTTTATCAAGTATTCCAGTGAATTTGTGAAGATGATTGAGAAAAAGAAAGTTGAGACTGAAGATCATCTTATCGGCTTTGATTTGGTCTCTCTCTACACCGTGATTCCTCTTACTGAAGCCACCAATGTTATCAAAGAGGTAGTTGATCCTTAAACTACTCGCCTTGTTGAGGTTTTCTTACACTCTACTTTTTTCAGCTTCCAAGGTGAGTATTATGAACAAACCACCAGAGTAGAAATGGGTTCCCACTATCTCCCATTGTAGCAAACCTATTCATGGAGAAATTTCAAAATCAATCCCTTGAATCTTACCCATTAAAGCCCATTTGGTGGAAAAGATATTTTGATGACCCCAATGTCAAGTGGTCTCATGGTAATACTGAACTTGATAATTTCTCAACCACCTTAATACCATATCAAAGAACATTAAATATACCATGGAAATTGAAGAAAACAATAACATACCTTTCCTTGATGTGTTAGTCAATGAGAAATCTGATGGAACCTTAGGACATCAAGTCCACAGAAAAAGACTCACACCAACAATCACCTCCATGCAAATTCCCACCATCACCCCTCTCAAATTATTAGTGTTCTTAACATTCTAGCCAAAAGAGCCCTTAGAATTTCTAACATTGAACACATTTACCAATAAAAGAAACATATGATGATGGATTTCAATAATATTGGCTACAAAGAAGAAGAAATTAGAAAGGCTTTCAAAAAGGTTGAATGAAGAATACACCACCCATGAGAACCCCAACCACTATGAAAAAGAACTTACCTTCCATACATCAAAGGTGTAACAGATAGAATCACCAAAATCCTTAGAAAAAGAACTTATCCATTGCTTTCAAACCCATGTAAACCATACACCAAGAGATGAGATCCATTAAGGATCACATTGAAGCACATCAACACCAAGGAATCTATAGGATACCATGTTCTTGTGGTAAATGCTACATTGGGGAAACCAGAAGATCCTTTAGAATCATGATGAAAGAACATGCGGTTTACATTAGACATGAACATATTCACTCTTTTTCCCTCGTTGAGTACTCCATCAAAACCAAGCACCATATTAACCTTGAGAATGTTGAAATTATTGCCAAGGAAAACCATTTCTTAAAAAGACATTTTAGAGAAGCCTTAGAGATTATTAAAAATCCTAACAATCTAAATAGAGAAAATGGCCATGAAATCAACCATCATTGGATTCCCCTCCTTAAGTACTCTTAACGAATTTCTAGATACTACTTCCCTTAACTCCTACCTCCCTTACCTTTTCCTAGAAATTATCCTCCCCCTCCTTTCTCTTCTTCTTTCCCTCCCCATCCTACCTAATTTTTGAATTAGCATTTCAATAATACTATTAATAAATATTAATAAGAATGTTAAATAAGAATTAATAATAATGACTATTTTAATAAGTATAATTCTAATAATAAAATTAGTACCTTAACTACTAACATTAGTATAATATTATTATCATTATAATATTATTATTTTTATAATATTATAATATTATAGCTATTATTTTCTTCCTAATTAATTAATAATAAGATAAAATAATTTTATCTTATTACATATAATTATCTTCATATTATTAATATTAACATATATATTAGTTTGTACATTATTATTAATTTATTTAATTTAAAATATATTAATAATTCATTTATAAATTTATTAAACATTGCACTATATAATATAATAAAAAGTAACAGAAAGAGGACAGATTATAGTTTGTTGGGTATCGTTTTCAAGGCCAAAGGTTGAGATAGTAACACGTGGAACTTCATACAACTAGTCTATAATCAGGGCATCGTGGGATATTTGGCTCGACTCAAGTCATTGTGGGATATTTGGCATACCTATTTCTTAAAGAATCTTATCTCAATCAGACCTATGGAGTTGGAAAGAGGACTCGGAGGGATACCATAGGACGAAATTTCAAAACTTGGAGATCCGAAATTACATAGTTATATTCGTTTCAAGATCAAGCTCAAAATCAAGAAAAAGAGACATGAGGAAGTTTGATGGCAGGGATCCTGTAACTTGGATATTACAGATGGAGCAATATTTTGATCTACATGATGTGAAACTGTTACAAAAGGTACGTATTGCATCTTTATATTTAGAACCAAATCAATTTGTATGGTATAAAGGGATTTGTTCTCATAAACCACTTGTCACCTGGTCAATTTTCACGGAGGAAATGATAGCACATTATGAGGATACAAAGAGCAACACCTTCTTTAGCCAATTGATAAATCTCAAACAAAATGGTTCAATAGCAGAGCACAATGGGGACTTTGAAAAATTGAATATAAGGGTAAATGATATTCCAGAGAAGTAGTGGATTGATGTCTTCATAGGGACTTTAAAGGATAACGTTCAACATGAGGTTTGTCTTTGGGGACCTGATTCATTGGAGAAGGCATTCAGGTTGGCAAGAAAAATTGATAGCAAAATTATGGCAACAAGGAATCCTACCACTCACAACTATAAAGATGGAAGTGTTGTTTCTCCTAGCCTTCCACAACCTACAAGGTTGACACCACAAAAATTGGAAGGAAAAAGAGAAAAAAGGCTTTGTTATAGTTGTGATAGAAAATATAGTAAAGGTCATAAGTGTGCTAAGAAGAAATTATTTCACATAGATTGTGAAGAGGAGGAAGAAAAGGATCAAGAAACTTCAAAAGAAGAGGATATACATGAGGAGCCAACCCTAGAGAAAGAAGAAATGAATATGACCATATCTTGTAGTGCATTGGCAGGAATTACCACTCCTCAAACTCTCAAGATAGATGGACAAACAGAGATAGTGAAAAAATGTTTGGAAGGATATCTTCATTGCTTTTTATTTCATAAACAAACACAATGGGTCAAGTGGTTACCTCTGGTTGAATGGTGGTATAACGCTTCAGAAAAATTGACCCCATTTATGACACTTTACGGATATCATACACCATCCATCACATAATCTTTAAGAGAAAATTCTAATATTCAAGAATGGAAGATCACATCAAGCATCAACAAAAAGTTCTCCAATTCTTAAAGGATAACCTCACTTTGGTGCAGAATCAAATGAAACAATAGGAAAATCAACATCGCAGCGAAAGAAGTTTTGATGTAGGCGACTGGGTATTTTTATGACTACAACCATACAAACAAATGTCCCTCAAGCAAGCTAAGAAGGATAATAAATTATCACCAAAGTACTATGGTCCTCATAAGGTGTTGCAAAATATTGGTACTATGGCATAAAAATTGGAGCTTGCTGCATCTTCTCAAGTGCACCAAGTTTTCCATGTTTCATGCTTAAAGAAGGTTATAGGTGACAAGCTCCCAATTCAAACAATATTGTCGGAACTTGAAGAGGAAGGAAAAATCATAGTGGAAATTGAAGCAATCACAGAAACAAGAACCCAATAGCTACAAAATCGATCAATTTCAGAGTATCTCATCAAGTGGAAGAACTTACCCGCTGAAGATTTCAAATGGGAGGATGAGAATTTTATACAAAAGAATCCATAACTACTCAAGCATTGAGGACAACACTTTTTGAAGGAGAGGGGCATGTTAGGTCCCTATACTGCTAGTGTAGCCCCTTATTGTTATTAGTGCAACCCCCTTATTGTATTTTTCTGCCCATGTAGTCCCCATATTGTTATTATTGTGCCCCATAGAAGCCCACTATTGTTATTGTTGTGCCCTTACAATATTATTGTTATGTTGGCTTTGATTATATTGTGACCCCTTAGACTCCTATATATAGAAAGGAGGTATTATCATTTGTATCATCCAAGAATTGTTCATTTGTGTAATGTAAAGGAGGTTTCCCCCTCGAAGAGGCTTATTTTGAAGTTGTTGATCTATCTCTTCTTCTATTTTGTGAGTTGGTTGCATAACAGTTAACTTGGCAGTGCCACTTGGGAGACTTTTTTCATGGTTATCAGAGGCTTTTCATGGGTTTTCAGAGGTTATAAAACATTAAGAGATGCCCCCCCAAGTAGATAAACAAGTCCTGGAATTTTGGAGTTGATAAGATGCAAGATCAGGGCTGCAAAACTCTTGAGAAAACTCAGTTTTGAGAGGCATACATGGGTCTTGTGAAAGAAACCCACATATACACAGGTTTTATGAAGGAAAGTCATGTATACATCCTGAAAGTGAATTTCTCTACATTCCTCACACAGATCAGGAAAAAATCGACATGGTAATTCACAGAAGCTTCTAAATTAATTAGTTAAGGTCAAAAATGGTTGAATAAGTCCTCCATTGGGTGTGAACACCTTTAGTGCACAAGTAGTGATGATTATGGTTGGATTTTTTCAAATTTGTGCACTCTTGATCCCAACCCAAAGATGAATTTCACCTAGCACATTTTATATACATCATTTTGGAGTTGAGTATTGGTTTGTTGAGTATGATTGTGTGTAAGAGAAGGATGCACGTAGTGAGTATGCTTCAGACCTATTGGAGAGCATAGATGCTTCAGTGAGTGAGTGTAATGGTAGTTAATGGAGCATATTTCTGAAGCAATGCATCAGTATCCAAATCAGATTTGAGGTTGTTGTAGAAGAGATTGTTTGGAGAGTTTTTGCATGTTGTTGGAGTATATTTTGATGGTGACTCTCACATTTGTTTTTGCCGGAGTTTATAATGCATTTGGCACATACCATAGTATCTTATGTTGTTTATTATATTGTACAACAATTATATTTTGCAATCATGGTTTTGATATTATGGTTGATGTATTATTCAATTTTTATTGGATAAATTATGGCCACTATTTTGTTGGAGTAGAGAGCATATTTGTGGTATTATTTTGATTTGATGAGATTGTCTTGTTGTTGGAGATCATATTGCAGAGTTGAATCAAGTTGAGAAGAAAGTCTTGGGATCCAATGTTAAAAGATATGAAATGAGGTCCACATAGAGTAGAGGAGCGGTGACTTGATGGATGTGGAGCAGTGATTGCGAAGTTTCAGCGAAAGGAATAGTTTCTCAATCCAAGAGTAGTTGGATATTCCAATCGGAGTTGGGTGAGGATTGATTGATCATGGTGACTTTTAGTGGATGGTAGTCCGTAGATCCATGGATAACATAGTCTTCTAAGCTAATCAATAGAATCAAGTCTCCAGGCTTATCAGAGTCAGTTGATTGTATATAAGGTCAGGTCTCCTGATTGATAGGAGTCAGCCATCTATGTAAAAGACATATTTTTCTTAATAGAAGATTCAAAGTAGTGCAATAGAAACAATGGTGGGATTTTTCCCCGTGAAGGGTTTTCCATCAGATATCTTATGTCTCATGTGTGATGGTGATTTTTGTGGTTGTGCTTTGATGGTTTGCATTTAGTATATGTTGATATTTAAATGTTTATTGTTTACTCATATGCTTCTAACATATTGTGAGTTGTTGCAATAACAAGTGTGTGATTCAGTTGAGAAGTAATAAAAGGAAAAAATTGATAATAAGTCACACTACTGATTCACCCCCCCCCCTCTCAGTAGTTCTCAAAGGTTTCCAACATTTAATTTTTTTATGTTTTTTTTTATTATTGTGATGGCGGTACCTTTATCGTTACAGATCACATAGTCATCTTTTAAATTTATTTAAAAAATAATAATTTTCGTTGTCACAGCTAAACAATTAAATGCCCCGTTGCATTTATTAAATTAAATGCACTGGTGCATTTATGCACATAAGTGCACTGATTACCATACCTCTTTTTAGCTGAAAATTATGTGATTTATTTATAAAATATATTTAATGCCTTTTGTATTGAATGGTATAGGTTGTATATTGATCAAAAAAAAGTATAAGAAGTGCTGAAGTAACAAAAATATTTATCAACACAACGATATCGCATCTAAAAAGGAAAAAAAGGCAAGTTCTTTGTAAATTATTTACAAAGCTAATATGTTTGAACTATATGTAAGTTATATAATATGTATTGGTTAGTGTGTGTCATGTAGAGCCACAAAATGAGGAAGCTTGATAAGCTTTTTTTAATGTAAGTGCAAAAGAGCGTAAAACCCTGATCAAAAAATTGCAGGATGAATCAAGTGAATAAAAAAGTACTATTCAATGTGAGTTTTTTCATTAAAATATACCTAAGAATATTAGATAACATATTTCAAACAAGTTATTAATTCACATATGTTTAATGTTCTACATGGACCAACAACGAAGGAAAAGAATGTCTTTCTAAGAAAATAAAAATTATAGAACTTGTAAATGGTGATGAATTGGTCCTTAGCTCATCTAAAGTGGTGTTGGAGGTTAATGAAAGGAGGAAAAACTTTTACAAAACTTTGAGGGATATAGTGGACGAACATATAGATGTATTTTCCACTTACAATACAAAAATCAATCTAGTGATTCCAAGAACCAAGTTATATTTAAACTATAGGAAGTGTTTCCATAGCAATGGTCAATGAGAATTGTCAGACTTGCAATAGCAAAAACATACAACAACAAAAGGAATAATTTCTAAAGTAATATTCCTAATTAAAATGTTTTTCTAGAATTATGTCTATATATATTACTACAAGGCATTCATTTATTAATATCAATATTGTTGTATTCAGTGTTCATATATCAATGCCAAAATAGTTTAGTACATTTTTAGGAAGACCATGAAAATCCCAAAGGATCAACTATTTGATATCCTAAACATGCCAATAGGAATGTCCAAAAAAATGTACAAGGAGATGGTCAAAGAAATGGACATAATTGCATCACAGGAGGAGCCATATCAACATAATGTGCTTCAAATGTATGTAATCATTAATGTTTTCTATTAGATTCATATAAATAAATAATTTAGCATTAAATATCAATTTTCAAGTATTTTCTTGCAAAAAAAAAACAAAATGGAACTCATTCAACACATAAAATAAGACGACAAGGAAGAAAAGGGTTGATATCAAATTTTGTGAGTAATTGTTAATATTTCCTTATAACAACTTAAGATTTCATTTTTCTATATTTTAAGTTGTTTTACAACAACCAGCCTTGAATATCTTCAAATAGGTGCTAACATCCAAAGAAGAGTCATTGGAAGAATTGATTGACATTGGGTTAAATATGGGTTGTGAGTATATGTTGGCATATCAAAAATTAATTATGGAATTTGTAAGTGTCTATGTTGTTTTACTTCTCTGAGTTTATAATTAATAGAACAAAAAACTTCCTTATATTAAATCTATGATTTATTATGGGGTATAAAACTTGCAAGAAATAAAGTATGGAACTACGCTAACAAAAGAGTTGTTGAAAGGAGGCATGAAATTTGGATTTGAAAGAATGTGTATAATTCGAGACTCACTTCTTGCTATTCTACATTTCTTTTTTATTTACATTGATATATATTATTTATTTCAATTTTCATTATTCTCACCAATGTAAATACACTCATTACACTTTATTTTCATAATTGTAGATAGAACTTGAAGGAGAGGAAAAATATCGATGCAATCAAGAAAACATTCTTCCAAATAACCCAAGTCGTGGAAGTAGCTCAAGCACTAACAACAGTTCCAACGAAGAATGATGATCTATTTGGATATCAATGCAGGCTATTGTATTTTTTGAAATAATTGTCTGTGAAAATCAGACATTTTGTTTAATGTAATGGACATAATGTCCCAATTCATGAAAGAGAAGGGCTTAACAATAATTATCCATTTTTTATGACAAAGAGCCTCATATTAATATATAATAAAATACATTTTAATTTTTCTATTGCATTGTCCAATGTCGCTGTGAAATGTTGCACCATTGATTAAATATATGGATGATTAAATATTATAATGAAGAGATGTGAAGTTTGATGATATAACAAATTAATCCAAACATCATATACAAATGCACTAATCAAAATTTATAAGATATATGTCAATTTTTTATGAATAACAGATTTAAAAAATCACAATAATTGCACTATAATGGGTTGATGTTTCTAAAAAAGAGAAATGGATACCAAAACATCCTATATTAATGGGCACCACTCTGAATACGATTTTTTCAACAATGATATTTACAAATAATAAAATGGTATCCCAGTCCATTTGTAAAAAAAATGCACCGGGACGATATATATTTCATGCACTGGTCTGATTCTTATTTAATACACCAGTGCATCGTTGTCTTTAACGCACCGATGCATTAGAATACGTAAAAAGCACCGGTACTGCAAGATTTTTTTTGCCTACCCCGATGTATTTTCTGAAAAGTATAGTATTGGCGCTTTTTCAAACACATAAGCATTGGGCATTACACTTTTGAAGAATCAGTGTTTTTTATACAACTCATCAACACCAGCGCATTGTTACCCGTTGTGTTGGAGAAGATAAGTGTATCGAGGCTGTAAGATTTTTTTGTCTGCCCTAGTGCCCTTCGTAAAAAGTACTACCCAAGGTGTTTTTGGAAGACATGAGCATCTAGGTAGTATACTTTTTAGGCACCGGTGTTGTTTGCATTCAACACCTCGGTGCATGGTATCATAGATTATATGAGCCAATGTTTTTAATTATTAAAGCACCAATGATTTTATGAATTTAATGCACCAATGCTCCAAAGGTTTGTCTCTAGTCTTGGTGCTTTTATTTAAATTTACAATACAAGTGCTTTTATATTAGTAGTGCACTAGTGTGATGTTTCTAAGAAGCGCAACGCTAAGAAAACATCTGCTAAGACCTTCGACCACCCAAATTTTTTTAGTTGTGATGAAGTTCTGTTATAAACTCTACTAAAACATCCGCTGCCACAAACAGATGTTGTAACAAAGGTTTTTTGACATTTTTTGCCAATTTTATAACACTAAAAACCTTCGTTATAACCTTCTTTAGAAGGCATTTTCCTTGTAGTGATAATTCAGTCTTAAACAAGTGTCCCGAGGAAAATCATAACTTTCTCTTCGAGCATCGAATTTGAATTTCGTAAAAAGTGAATGAAAGTGAATGGACTATAGTTTTTTGGGTAAGATTTTTAGGGCCAAAGGCTAAATCGGTGGCACGTGGAATCCCATACAAGTTCACTCTACTGAACCAATACATAATCAAGTCATTGTGGGAGATTTGGCATAACTTTACCTTGAAGAAGCCAATCTCAGTCTAACTGGTGCATTTGGAAAGAAGACAGAAAGGGCTACCAAAGGATGAAATTTCATACCTGGGGATGCTAAAATCACAAATATACAACAATCTCAAGGTCAGTTGTATCAACAAGTTCAAAGTCAAACTCTAAAAGGTGTATATTTTTAAATTTGCATAACTTTTGTTTGAAAAAACAGTTTGAAGTGATTCAAAGGGTATAGTGAAGCATATATATCATTAATTGGTTCCAAAAACACTACTAAACAAAAAAATACAACACCCATTAAGCCCCCAAAAATATATATTGTGACACATGAAGAAGAGGAAGAAATGCAACATGTTATATCAAAATTGCGGGAACAAGTGCAACCATTTTTACTCTCACAAAGAGAAACCAACAATGAATTGGGAGCAGTGAATTTTAAAGTGGATGGTTTAAAATGGGACATGGAATGTTCAAAATCATACATTTAAGGTTTGAAGGAAGGTTTGACAATGTTTCCACAAGAAAGGCTTCTTAATGGTGACAAGGTAGTCTATGAAACTCATGATGAAAACAAAAGGAATGTGAATCATGAGTTTAGAGATGCCAACTTTGAGTTTAGGGCCAACCACATTCCAAAGATTGATTGATATAGGTGGATATTGGTGGCCGCCCACCTATTCCACTTGTACCCCCACCATTGTTTCTTTCAGTTTCCTTGATTGTAGCACAATTTACTATTTTTGGCAGTTTTTTGGGTCCTAAACTTTCAGAGTCATTTTAAGGCCCTTGTTAGGTCCCTATACTACTAGTGTAACCCATTACTGTTATTAGTACAACCCCCTTATTATATTTTTCCGCCCATGTCGTCCCCATATTGTTATTATTGTGCTCCATAGAAGCCCACTATTGTTATTTTTATGCCCTTACATTATTATCGTTATGTCGGCTCTGATTATATTATGACCCCTTAGACTCCTATATATATAAAGGAGGTCTTATCATTGTATCATTCAAGAATTGTTCATTTGTGTAATTTAAAGGAGGTTTCCCCCTCGAAGAGGCTGATTTCTAAGGCGTTGATCTTTCTTTTCTATCTTTTTGTGAGCTGGTTCCATAACATTTGGTATCGGAGCTTTGGATTCTAGGGTTCCGCTGCTCCAAACAGGTCATCGTGGAATTTTCGCTATAAAGTTTTTTCTGCGACGTGTCAAAAGCTAAAAAATAACCCATTTGAGACTAAATCTTCTTGAACCTCAGGTCTGAATTTCAGATCTTGTCTCGCTATATTTTCGGAGATATGATTTGAGGAATTTAGGGTTTTTTAAAGCTCTATAATTCCATCTCAAACATGTCATTGTGGAATTTTTGCTATAATTGTAATTCTAAAAAGTTTCAAACTCTGAAATTAAAACACATTTGAGCTTAAAACTGGCTGAAGCTCGAGCCCGAATTTCCGATATTATTTTTTTATAGTTTCGGAGATACAATCCAAGACATTTAGGGTTTCTGCAGGCTCCCGAATTACATCCCAAATAGGTGACATTGGGAAAATCGTCATAACTTTCTCTTTGAGCATCAAATTGAAATTTCGTAAGAAGTTACAGAAATAGGACGGACTTTAGTTTTCTTTGTATCAATTTTAGGTCCTAAGGTTGAAACAGTGACACGTGGCACTTCATACAAGTTCACTCTACTGAACTAGTCTATAATCAGGTCATCGTAGGAGATTTGACATAACTCTTCCTTACATAATTCAATCTTGATCAGACTTGTGGGGTTAGAAATAGGACTCAGAGGGCTACTACAGGACGCAATTTCATAACTTGGAGATCTAAAATTACAGGTTTACAGTCGTTTGAATATAGAGCTCCTAAAATCGAGAAAAGGTGATATGAGGAAGTTTGATGGCAAAGATCCGTTAAATTGGATACTACAGATGGAGCAATATTTTGATCTACATGAGGTGAAACTGTTACAAAAGGTACGTATTGCATCTTTATATTTAGAACCGAATCAATTTTTATGGTATGAAGGGCTTTGTTCTCGTAAACCACTTGTCACGTGGTCAATTTTCACTTAGGAAATGATAGCACATTATGAGGGTACAAAAAGAAACACCTTCTTTGGCCAATTGATAAATCTCAAACAAAAGGGTTCAATGGCATATCACATTGAGGACTTTCAAAAATTGAATATAAGGGTAATAGATATTCCAGAGAAGCAAAGGACTGATGTCTTCATAGGGACTTTAAAGGATAACATTCAACATGAGGTTCATCTTTGGGAACCTGATTCATTGGAGAAGGCATTCAGGTTGGCAAGAAAAATTGAAGGTGAAATTATGGAAACAAGGAATCCCACCACTCACGACTATTATTATGGAAGTGTTTTTTCTCCTAGCCTTCCACAACCTACAAGGTTTACACCACAACAATTGGAAGAAAAAAGAGAAAAATCGCTTTGTTACAATTGTGATAGAAAATACACTAAAGGTCATAAGTGTGCTGAGAAGAAATTATTTCACATAGATTATGAAGAGGAGGAAGAAAAGGATCAAGAAACATCAAAAGAGAGGATATACACCAGGAACCAACCCTAGAGAAAGAAGAAATGAATCCGACCATATCTTGTAAAGCATTGGCAAGAATTACCACTCCTCAAACTCTCAAGATAGAAGGACATATCAAGAAGAAAAAGGTTCAAGAAGTGAAAGATCACATCGAGAAAGAAGAAATGAATCCAACCGTATCTTGTAATGCATTGGCCGGAATTACCACTCCTCAAACTATCAAGATAGAAGGACATATCAAGAAGAAAAATGTTCAAGAAGTGAAAGATCACATCGAGCATCAAGAAATGAATCCGACCATATCTTGTAATGCATTGGAAGAAATTACCACTCCTCAAACTCTCAAGATAGAAGGACATATCAAGAAGAAAAAGATTCAAGCAGTGAAAGATCACATCGAGAATCAACAACAAGTTCTCCAACTTTTAAAGGATAACGCCACTTTCGTGCAGAATCGAATGAAACAATGGGCAGATCAACATTGCAGTGAAAGAAGTTTTGATGTAGGTGATTGGGTATTTTTACGGCTACATCTCAAGCAAGCTATTTATGAGAAGGAAATGTTGGCAATACTGCATGCACTTAAGAAATGGTGACCTTACCTAATGGGAAGACACTTCAAGGTAAAAATGGATCATGATAGCCTTAAATAATTTTTAGAACAAAGATTATCTTTAGAAGAACAGAAAAAATGGGTCACAAATATGTTGGGTTACGACTTTGAAATCATCTACAAAAAGGGGAAGAAAAATGTTGTTGCAGATGCACTCTCAAGAAAAGATGAGGATGTGGAAGCATTGTTTTGTGTTATTTCTATTATCCAACCAGATTGGATAAACGAAGCAAGGGATGAATGGAAGAAGGATGAAGAAGTGTGGCCACTCATTCAAAAGTTGCAGAAGATCCTAGCTCAAACAATATTGCCAGAACTTGACGAGGAAGGAAAAATCATATTGGAACCTGGGGTAGTCACAGAAACAAGAACCCGACAGCTATGAAATCGATCAATTTCAGAGTATCTCATCAAGTGGAAGAACTTACCCGCTGAAGATTCCACACGGGAGGACAAGAATTTTATACAAAAGCAACAAGAACTACTCAAGCGTTAAGGACAACACTTTTTTAAGGAGAGGGGCATGTTAGGTCCCCATACTACTAGTGTAACCCCTTATTGTTATTAGTAAAACCCCCTTATTATATTGTTTTTCCCATGTAGTCCTCGTATTGTTATTATTGTGCCCCATAGAAGCCCACTATTTTTATTATTGTGCCCTTACATTATTCTTGTTATGTCGGCTCTGATTATATTATGACCCCTTGGACTCCTATATATAGAAAGGAGATCTTCTCATTTGTATCATTCAAGAATTTTTCATTTGTGTAATGTAAAGGAGGTTGCCCCCTCAAAGAGGCTGATTTCTAAGGCGTTGATCTTTCTTTTCTATCTTTTTGTGAGCTGGTTCCATAACAGCACTAAACAACTTTTTTTTTTATTGAGTGTGGAAAATGAGCATACTTGTACCCAAAGATAGGAGTCTACAATCGAAAGTTGATATCCTTGGATATATCTTTATAACGAGGTATTATATATATCAAAATAAGATCGTATGCCAAAGTTACGACCCTGGGAAGTTGATGTACCAACTAACCCCATCGAGGCCCACATACTTTTGGCGCTTTATCTCATAGGGTTAGGTTTTGCATGTTTATGGTTTTCCATTGTTTCTAAATAATAAAAAGGCCTTTGAGCCTCATTGTAACATAGTTCAAAAGGCATGTAGCTGCCACATCTCTTCTCAGAGATAAGTTATCATCGCTTGAGCTAGTTTATTTCGATTATGCATGTAAAAAAATTTTAGTACTCTATTATTAATGAATTTAAGTTATGTTTCCATTGTAGCTCTTTGCTTTCTATTTATATATGTATTTAAATTTTTTCCTTCATAAATCTAGATCAGTGTTCTCAGAGCAGTTTTATCTTTCTCTGTTTTTTTTTGCATGTCCCCAATGAGGTCGAGGTATAAGGAGTTTGGACTGGAACTCGTTGAGCCCTTACAAGACCATCCCCACTGACACCAACAACCTGCCATGGTGAAGAAAATAAAGATGAGGGATCAGGAGTTCCTATCAAACTGTTGCTCAAAGAACCCCTCGAGCGAGAAAGGAACGAGATGATGGACAACTTTGCCCAGATCCTTTCTCAGATGCCCATCGGTGACGCATCTTCATCCAGCAGTCACTTCAGAGGTGATCATTTTTTAGGTGATAGCATCCCTATATTTGAAGGTAAAATATATGTGGATGTTATAGATAAATGGTTGAATATTTTGGAGGGTTATTTTTCAATCCATAGTTTCTGCGATAGGGGGAAGATTACTTTTACACTACTTAAGTTTGCCCCTCATGTCAAGTAGTGGTGGGAAACTTACTATGATAAAAGGGCTAAGGAACCCTATTTGTTCACAACTGCACCCTCCTAGAACTCTTTTCGAGACACCGTCAAGGAACAGTATTACCCCGTGGGGAGCTATGAGGACAAGTACATACAATGGACCACACTACAACAACAAAGGGACCAAGATGTGCATGAGTTCACAAATATTTTTCATACTCTACGCACAAATTTGGGTATCAAATGCTCCGAGCGACATCTGGTGCTAAAGTACTAAATTTATATGCACAAATACATTCAGGAATAAATGGAGTTCCTGGACATCTCCTTGCTCGATTCAACATACTGATATTTTTTCAAGATTGAACAAAAATTTAAACAAAAGAAGAAGGACTTTGGATCTATGAATCGGAAGCAAGGCAAGAACACCCCCAAACCATAGAACAAAGGAAAAAGCCAAGGTGGAGTAGCCTAGGACAACCCATCGAAGCCACAAGCAAATAATGGCAACACGAAGACAAAGAAGGACACAAGAAAGTGGTGTGAGTTCCACAAGAGCCTCACTCACAACACAAATGAATGTCATGTCATGTAGCCATTGTTGTTTGAGTTGAAAGCTTCAGATTCCAATGCATGTTCTAATTATTAACTAGAACCTAACAAGGTGAATGGCAAGGGGAATTTTATTACTGATGCAGAAGCTAGTGCCACCATTACCACCACTGAAGACTGAGCTTGAAGCTTCAAAGGAGGGGTAACGTCTCTTCCACTCACATATGTGGGTGAAGGGTTTTCTGATGCAGTTCATTGTCAATAGCATGAGCCAAAGTAACCTCATTTCAGTAGATGTCATTAAGTGTTTGGGCCTACCGACCACACCACACCTGTAGCCATACACCATCAAGTGGCTCCACCAAGGACGAGATCTCTGCGTCATCCAATAGTGTCACCTCCCCTACAACATGAAGCCCTTCACAGATGAGGTAATGTGTGATGTTGCTCCTCTTGAAGTTTGTGATGTGTTATTAAGCCAACCATACTTTTGGAAGCATCATGTTGTGTATAATTCCAAGCCTCGTATTGTTATTACCACTTTGGGAAATAAGTTATACAAGATACTGGAGGTAGCTCCGCCTACTACCATCTCTTTGAACTTTTCTAAGTAATGTAGTAAGATCATCTCCCAAACCAGGAAATCTGTTTTCTTTTTTATTCACTCTCAAAGTAAGTGGAAGATAGTGGCCACATCCATGGCCCCTGGGAAGGGTTCCCCCATGCAACACAAGTAGGTGGATATGGTCGTGGATATATTTTTTAAGATGGCTATATTTGCGGCTTGCAAGAAGAGTATCATAGTAGAGGACATTGCCAAACTCTTCTTTGAATGAGTATGGGTACATTTTGGGATCCCACAAACCATTATATCATATCAGGATAGCAAGCTCCTCAGCACATTCTAGTTGAACCTCTAGACATTATCGGAAACCAAGCTCATCAAGTCCATTGCACTCCATCCCTAGACTAATGGTTAGGCATAGGTCATCAACAGGATTATAGTGCACGTATTATGCATGTACAACTCCAACCATCCATCAACCTGGGATGAGAGACTTCCTTCTACGCAACACAGTTATAAAAGAGCTCTCCATAGCTCGATTGGTCGCAGTCCTTTTCAAGTGGGTCTGGGATTTCAGCCATTGTGTCTGATTGATGTTGCCATGCCTCATGCAACTACACAGATAAAATATACACATGTACATTCTGAGGTTGATAAAGAAACTTGGTTTATTTAACACATCGAGCTCATCCACCAACAAGTGCACGACATCTTGGATAAGTCTAATGCCAAGTAAAATCAACGACATGATCAACATCAGTTGCAACACAACTTTCAGGGGGGAAACAAAGTTTGGTTACATTTGCATAAATAACGCATTATCATAGCCCATTAGAAGATCAGACCACTCCAATACGGGCCTTACAACATCACCAAGGTTGTGAGAGACAATTATTTTGAGCTCAACATTCCCCCACTCCTTATCATGCACTAGGTGCTCAATGTGGATCGCCTTTGGCCATACTTTCCACCATTTTTGGACACATTAAGCATTGCAAAACAACTAACAACAACAAAGATGAACCTAGGCTACATTGAATAGGCCACAACTAATCAGATCATGGACACATAGATCAAGAACACTTGCCAACAGAAGATCCAACTGTATCAAGTTGTCAAAGCTAGCAATCTCCTGCACCAAGGAAAGTGGATCACCAAAGACCAAGTTTAAAAAAAGTTTCCCCATCTCATGGAGGTACTTAATGCAATGGGGAGCATTGCTTCCTAAGGGGGGAGGACTGATGCAAGTGGATATTTGTGGCTACCTGCCTATTCCACTTGGACCCCTGCCATTGTTTCTTTCAGTTTCCTTTATTGTAGCATGATTTACTATTTTTGACAGTTTTTTGGGTCATAAACTTTTGGAGTCTTTTTGAGGCCCTAAAAGTTGTTTTCCTCATATATATCTTTCTAACGAGGTATTGTATGCATCAAACGACTATCATATGCCAAAGTTACGACCCTGGGAAGTTGATATATCAGCTAACCTCAATGAGGCCCACATACTTTTGGCACTTCATCTCCTAGGGTTAGGTTTTTGGATGTTTGGGGTTTTCCATTATTTCTCAATGATAAAAATCCCCCTGAGCCTCATTGTAACACAGTTCAAAAGGCATGTATCCACCACCTCTCTTCTCACAGATAAGTTACCATCACACGACTTAGTTTATTTCCATTTTGCATGTAAACGGTTTTCTGTACTTTGTTATTATTGAATAGAAGTTTTTTTTCATTGTATCTTTTTTTTTATTTTTATATTTGTATTTCATTTTTGTTCCTTCATAAATACGAATCATTGATATGACGAATTTCGATGGCAAAGATTCGGTAACATGGATACTACAGATGGAGCAATTATTTAATCTACACGATGTGCAACACACACAAAAGGTACACATTGCATATTTATATTTAGAACCTAGTCAGTTTGTGTGGTATTGATGGATTTGTTCTCATAATTCACTTGTCACTTTGCCAATTTTCATCGAGGAATTGATAGCACATTATGAGGATACAAAGAGCAATACCTTCTTTCGCCAATTGATAAATCTCAAACGAAAGGGTTCATTTGGGGAGCACATTGAGGACTTCTAAAGATTGAATATCAAGGTAACTAATATTTCAAAGGAACATCTAATTGATGTCTTCATAGGAATTTTAAAGGATTAAATCCAACATGAGGTTTTCCTTTGGGAACCTAAGTCATTTTAGAATGCATTCAAGGTGGAAAGAAAAGTTGAAAGCAAATTTATGGAAACAAGGAGGTCTAATACTCACAACTATAAAGATGGAAGTGTTGTCGCTCCTATGTTTCCACAACCTACAAGGTTGACACTTCAAAAACTAGAGAAAAAAAAGCAAAAGGGATTTTTTACAGTCGTGATAACAAATGCACTAAAGGTCATAAGTGTGCTAAGAAGAAATTATTTTACATTAATTGTAAAGAGGATGAAGAAAAGGAAGAAGACATATACCAAGAACCAACCTTAGGGGTTGAAATAGACGAAATGAATCTGACCATATATTGTAATTCATTGGAGGGAATTACCACTCCTCAAATGCTCAAGATAGAAGGATATATCAAGAATAAAAAGTTAATAGTGCTAGTTGATTCAGGTAGTGCCCATAATTTTATTCATTTTAAGATAGCCAAGGATTTGAATTACTTTCTATATCCAACATCAAAGTGTCAAGTGATGGTTGCAAACAAAGGAACTATAAATTTCTCAAGCAAGTGCCATAATATCAATCTAACCATGGGGTAATATGTATTGAATAGTCCAATGCTTTCCATTCCAATGGGTGGTGTTGATGTTGTATTAGGAGTCCAATGGTTACAATCTTTGGGGATGATAAATTTTAATTTTCAATAACTTTTCTTGAAAAATTTTTTGGGAAGGAAAGGAAATTGAATTAAGGGGTATCATAGGGAAACCTAGGAAGATAATTAGCTCTAATGGCATGACAAATCTTTTGAAGAAGAAACAATGAGGGGTAATTGCACAATTATGCTCACTAGATGTTCAAACATCTAAGTCATCCATTTCTCCATATCTCTAAAGAGTCCTTGACAATCATTCCAAGGTATTTGAGACTCCCAAAGGTCTCCCACCTATTTGCAATCATGATCATGTTATTCACTTGATTCCAGGAAGTGTTCCTCCAAACATCAAACCTTACAAATATCTCTATGCCCAAAAGAGTGAAATTGAATGCATGGTTGCAGAAATGCTAGACATAGGTATAATTCAACCTATCTAAATTTCTTTCTTTTCTTCAGTAGTATTGGTGCACAAGAAGGATGGATCATGGCGTATGTGTTCGAATTATAAAGAGCTCAATAAGATCACTATTAAAGATCAATTTCCCATTCCTATCATTTATGAATTATTGGATGAACTACATGGATCAATTTACTTCACTAAGTTGGATCTCCGTTCAAGATATCATCAAATTAGAATGAAGACAAAAGAAATTCCAAAAACAACATTTAGAACTCATGAAGGTCATTATGAATTTTTATTCATGCCTTTTGGCCTTACTAATGCACCTTCCACATTTCAAGGTTTGATGAATTCCACTTTCAAACTCTTCCTTAGAAAATTTGTGTTAATATTTTTTGAAGATGTACTAATCTACAACAAGTCTTGGAAAGACCATGTTCAACATGTTGACAAGGTGCTCAAACTGTTGGAGAAGAAACAATTGTATGCAAAACGCTTTAAATGTTTCTTTGGGGTACATGAAGTGGAATATTTGGGTCATATTGTATCTCATGAAAGTGTTAAGGTAGACCCTAACAAAATTAAATCCACAAAGGAATGGAAAATCCCCACAAAATTAAGGCATATTCAAATTTCTCAAGTTGACAAGGTATTATCACAAGTTTGTTAAGAATTATGAGAAAATAACAGCACCACTAACAACATTACTAAAGAAATATGAATTTTTTTGGACTCTAGAAACAACTAAGGCCCTTGAACATCTTACAGAGGAAATGTGCCAAGCTCCAGTTTTAGCTACAACAAAATTCACAAAAACAACCTTTATTTTGGAATGTGATGCCTTGGGAAATGGCATTAGTGTTGTTTTAATGCAAGAGGAAGACCCATTGCTTTGAAATTCGTCTAACCAAGGGAAAATATTTACACAAACCTATTTATGAGAAGGAAATGTTGGCAATACTACATGCCCTGAAGCAATTGCGCCCTTACCTAATGGCAAGACATTTTAAGGTAAAAATAGATCATGATAGTCTTAAATACTTCTTGTAATAAGGATTATATTCAAAAGAGAAACAAAAATGGGCCACAAATATTTTGGATTATGAATTTTAAATAATCTACAAAAAAGGGAAGCAAATTGTTATTGTAAATGCACTCTCAACAAGGGGTGAGGATGTGGAAGCATTGCTCTATGCCATTTCTATTATCCAACCTAATTGGATAATTGAAGTAAGGGATGAATGGAAGAATGATGAAGAGGTGTGGACACTCATTCAAAAGTTGCATTAGGATCCCTATGCATCTGATACATTTATCTGGAAAAATGATTCACCATGATACACAGATCGCTTATATCTATTTAAGAACTCCCAACTTAAACAAAAGGCTCTTTTGGAATTGCACACCTCTCCTATAGGAGGGCACTCAAGATTTTTTTTTAATTACCACAAGGTCAAGAAGGAATTTTTTTGGGATGGCCTTAAATCTGATATTCAGAAGTTTGTGGCAGAATGTTTGGTTTGCCAATAAAATAAAGTTGATACAATTAAGATGTTAGGTATTTTACAATCATTATCTATTCCAAGTCAGCGCTGGGAGGAGGTCTCAATGGATTATCATAGGTTTACCCAAATCCAAAGGAAAGAGTGTCATCATGGTGGTAGTTGATAGATTTACCAAGTATGCACTTTTTTATGGATTATCTCATCCTTTCAAAGTCAGTACAATCATTATTACATTTGATGAAATAGTTCAAAAGCGGCATGAAAACCCAACAATTATTGTAAGTGACAAAGATCCCATTTTCAGTAGAAATTTTTGGAAATAATTATTTTCTTGCCTTAGTACTCAATTAGCTCATATCTCATCTTATCATCCTCAATTTGATGGGGAAACTGAGACCGTGAACAAATGTCTGGAAGGATATCTTCGTTGCTTTGTATTTGATAAACAAACATAATGGGTCAAGTGGTTACCGCTCGCAGATTGGTCTTATAACACTTCCTTCTATATTGCAATAAAAATGACACCATTTATGACACTTTATGGATATCATCCACCATCCATCACATCACATTTAAGAGAAAATTCTAAGGTTCAAGCAGTGGAAGATCACATCGAGAATCAATAACAAGTTCTCCAACTCTTAAAGGATAACTTGACTCTGGCGCAGAATCAAATGAAACAACAGGTAGATGAACATCATAGTGAAAGATTTTTTGATGCGACATTGGGTATTTTTAACAACCATACAAAAAATGTCCCTCAAGCAAGCTAATAAGGATAATAAATTATCACCCAACTGATATGGCCCTTAAAACGTGTTGCAAAAGATTGGTACTATGGCATACAAATTGGAGTTTCTTGCATCTTCACTAGTACACCCAGTTTTCCATGTTTCATGTTTAAAGAAGGTTATAAGTGACAAGATCCTAGTTCAAACTATATTTCTAGAACTTAATGAGGAAGGTCAAATCATATTGGAGCCTGAAGTAATCCCAAAAAAAGAATCTGATAGCTATGGAATCAATCAATTTCAAAGTATTTTATTAAGTGGAAGTACTTACCTGTTGAAGATTCCACATGGGAGGATGAGTGATTCATACAGAAACATCCAGAACTACTCAAGCGTTGAGGAAAACACTTGTTTGAAGGAGAGGGGCATGTTAGGTCCATATAATACTAGTTTACCCCCCATATTATTATTGTTGTGCCCCATAGAAGCCAACTATTGTTATTGTTGAACCCTTACATTTTTATTGTTATGTAGGCTCTAATTATATTTTTACCCTTTATATTCATATATATAGCAAGGAGGTCTTGTCATTTGAATCATAAAAGAATTGTGCCTTTATATAATGTAAAAGGAGCTTTCCTCCTCAAAGTGGCTTATTATCTAGTCGTTGATATATCTTTTCTTATTTTTTTGTGTTATTTTTTATCTGTATACATAACAATAATTAGGCACATGGAGAAACTTAAGAGAATATGGGTATAATGTTTGTTGCAATTATGAAATTTGGCATGATTGCTAATATCCCTATGAATGGTTTGTCTCATAATTTTTAATAAACTATTTGTGGGTCATCACTTGCTCCTTACTATTAGTGCATTTGTATTTTGGTATTTCTTATTCCTTATTATATTTTTCCATGTGGCATGATCTAACAATTATGAGGGAAGATGTTTCTTTGAGGAAACATTTTTTGCTTGGTCCTCACTTATCTCCAGACATGTTAAAAAATCCCAATGTTTAAATTTTTTTATTAAAGGATTTAGGAACTTCCCATGCTAGGTTTTAAAACATTTACTACATGTTGCAACTTGTAGTTGTCATTTATCATTTTAACCCAAAATTCCACCTATATCATCCTACCATGTGGAAAGACTCCATTGATCCATGTGTCTTAATTGTTCATCATGCTAATGTTATTCATATGGGCATGGCACACCTAGATGAGTGTCATATGACCCTATGGATTTTCTCCTCACTTGTTGGATGATTGAAATGTGGCATGATTTTAAACATGTAAAGGATAAATGGTTCTTATTTATTAATTCTTTCATTTTGGTCCATTTTTTTAACCTATTAATTAGGTTTATCTTGGGTGGTTGGGAGGAATGATTATTATCCTCCTCACCCAGGTTCAATTCCTAAAAGTGACATGTTGAGACCATAACATGTATATTATTGTAATGCCTTTGATCCTTATTTTTGAATGGTATTATGCCCTAAAGAATATAGGGGTTCTCAGGAATGTAACCTGGAAAAATACTTATCCTTTAACCCAAAATATATATCAATTGTAAATTAGTTACAGGGTAGATGTCATGAGGAGGAATCAAGTGACAGAGTTTAATCACCCAACCTCTTTCAAAACCAAAATCTTATGAGATGAAACTAAATTAGACATTGGATGCTTAGACAATGTGTGAAAGGAAACCCACTAAGCTCAATTATCCCACCATGTGACACCCCTAACTCTTCCTTCCAACCTATACCCTATTGACATCATATCGACATGTGGCACACCATAGTTGATCCACATTTCCAAACCATTGTCCATGTTGATGTCGCCATGATGGCATGGAACATTTGGATCTTGTAATGTGTATTTCAACTATTTCCCTACCTAGTTAATCATCATCCTTTTCTTACTTTTCCTATCTGTATGACCCCCTTAGATTGGTTCTTTTAGACTAGTGCCATTAGCTCTGATAAATGGACCCCTTATGTGTTTGAATGTTTTTCGTGCCTCCTTGAAGCATTAGCAAACACAACATATTAGAAAATCAATAGTAGCATATGATAAGAATTTGCTAATTATGAAGCAGAGAATAAGGCCTCCCAGACCATCCACGGGTCTAATAATTTTATGAAATACAATCATGCAAATTTTTGGAATCCAAAAATGCACACAAGCCATCCAAACTTTTTATTTTAATGTGGTTAAGGGTATAAAGGAGCATTTCATTCAAACAACCATGGTATTCAACCAAAAATTGACTAAGCCAAAATCCACTTAAGACCTAAAGAGAAAAGAAAAAGAGACAACCCACATGGATTCAAGGCCGAAGACAAGGAGAAGACAAATGATGTTATAGACCAACTAAGAAAAAGATAGGAAATGAAACATAGACTTGTAAAGTAGGGAAGGGACTCATACTAAAGAAAAGGGGATTTTCAATTTTATACAATTAAACTTGTGAGAAATTTCAAAGACAAAAATATTCTAAAAAATTAAAGAAAACTAAAAATGGTTAACCAAACTTTGTTCAATGACTTAATAATAACACAACATTATGGATTATAAATATGGCTTTGTTCAAAAAATATAATTAACCACATAAAGGAACTAAGGGAATAGAAGGGTATAATGGTTGTTGTAGGCATGAATTTGGTAGAATTGCTAATGCATTTACTAATAATTTGTTTCATAATCTTTCAAATGACTATTTGTTAATATCATAAATGTGTTACAAATTGGTCCTTTTCCAATTGCTCAAAATAACATGAAGGGAAACTGGTACTTTTGTGCTTGAATCTAGCAAGAATAATTTTGTATTGTTCGAATTGTAGATTTTAGATGTTAACATTCTAAAATCCAATTATAATAAGGGTATTCAAATGTGATCAATACCTTTTTGCTTAAAAAATAATGATTTTATTAATCTAAAATTGTAATTTTGGCAAAAGTTACCTAATCAAATTCCAATGATGTCAAACAAAAAATGATCGAAAATTATATTTAAACTTCTTGTTTATTGATCATTGCTTCTTTTATGTTGGCACAAATCTTTCCACTTAACTTCAAAAAAGGAGAAATTAATAATTCAATAGTGTCTTTTCTAAGATAAGGGATGGGGAAAATATCCTTTAATACAACATGCTACTATAAAAACCTTCATGGTCATTACTTCTCTCACACTAGTAAAAAGCTTTTCAGCTAACTTCAAATATATGGGAATCCACAACTTAGTAATGTGTTTCCTAAGCTAATGGGTGAGGAAAATATCCATTAAAACATAACGAATAAAACTTTTATCTCTTATGCTTAATTAGATTTTCCTCTTTGTTTTACTCATGCTATTTTAGCAACGTCCTTGTATTATGGATCTATGTTAAACTTACATATATAGTTGTTATGCCAATAATTAATACTACCTTATTATGATTTGTATTTCTTTAATTACTTCATTTATACTAAAAGATATTGGAACTATTATACTTTTTAAAAAATCAGCATATAACTTGTAATAATTAAACCTAAATAAAAAAGATGATACCCTATCTCATAAACTCCAAATTAAACTTAATTAACAACCATTTTTCAAAATACAATAAAACTATAATTATATAAAATTGATAGATGTAATGTAATTGAAAAGGATAACATATCCCATTCACATTGTCTCATAATATAATGATATGAAACATTACAACATTATAATTATAATACAAATGATAAATATCAATAATTAACACTGCTATCTAGGAAGTATCATATCTATTTAACACTGGTATGGAGGAAGCACGACTTCACATGTTTTCATTGAGACCATACGAAACCTTTCCCTCCATTTGGCGTTTCTCCTTGCCCTCGGAAGAGCAAGACCTCCGGACCTTATGAGTGAGCACCATTTGTTGTTGGTTAAGAAAGACCTTGGAGTCATGCATAAAGTAGATTCAGAGTTGTTTCCTTGAGCCATGAGATGGAGGCACACATGGCTATCAAAGTCCAAGCCTCTAGATTAGATATCCTCTAAAACTAGTATATTGTATTCTCTTTTTAATTCTAAGTTTTTTAACATAAAATGGTGTAGTTTTCAGTGTATTGCTGATATGGGCCACCATTTTCTATTTGCTTTCAAGTTTCTTACCCTCAAATCATTTTGAAATTTAATAAAAGCCAAACATGGTGTAAAATCATTTAAATGCATATGATGTAACATCATTTGCTATTTTAGGTTTGTATTCGCAAATTAATAATGCTAAGTTGTACCATTTGTACATATTAAGATAATATTAAACATTCAAACCCAAAATCTTAAACAAGATATTGATACTTAATACATATATAGAATATAATGAAAAAAATGTCTCTCGGAGGTGATCTTAAAAAGTAATGGTGATGATAAGCTATAATGCATATATATTAAAAAATAAATAATAATAATAATAAATTAATTGAGTTTATTAATTTTATTTATTTATATTAAATGCTTTATATAATTTAAATTGATAAATTAATTCAAATTCATTTCACAATATATATTTATATTTTATAATTATTATATTAAATATTAAAAAATATTATAATTATAAATATTTTATTTATTTTACTCTAATTAAAATATTAATATTAAATTGTCAGAGTATATGGTATTTTATTAAGGTACTATGTGTTGTAAAGTTTATTGGTTTGAATATGTGGGCAAAAATCTATCTATGATAAGGGCTAGTGTGGCCCACGGCAGGTGTGGTCCTCGGGTGATTTTAATAGCTTAGATACCCCAGGATCATGGTTACCTAAGCGACACTTAAACGTCCCAGTTATCTCAAAACTCGCATAATTTAACAAACAAATAAAAAATATCAATATCGAATTTATTATTCATGAACATTCTTAAAATTTAAAAACTTTTCAACACTATAAAAGTGATTGTAATTTGTAACACATCATCAATTCTCTACAATAATAAACCTTTCTTCTTTTGCTTTGTGTTTTCTCTATTCCTACTTTTTGTTTTCCCTTTATTCCAACCACTTTTATTCTTACTTCTTCCCCATATATATATATATATATATATATATAATTTATTTTAATTTTGTAAATTTCTTCAATGTATTTCTATTGATAGCAAAAGATATTACATTGGAATCCCTTCATATCATCAGCTGGCCTGGAGGATCGTGAGTGTCCATCAAGATAAACTTAAACACAACAGGAACTATCTTTAGCAAAAAATTGCAAAATGTTACTACCCTACTGGACTACACGAGCATTGTGGACTATAACACAGTGAACCAAGATCCTCTAAATTCCTTAGATCCCTGACTGAGTCATGCAAAAATCCAGAGTTGTAGTAACATAAGAGACAAGCATTGACCTTAGGCAATATTGGCAAAACAAACTAAGATAACAAAAAACAAGTTCCTTCCAACATAAGAGACTAAAACAAATTGCTTGATGGACTTATTAGTCCAAAATGATGGTTGTTGAATGAGGAGAAGAGTTTGCATGGATAGTGTTCAGAGGTGGAGCGTTGATGACTGTTGCCTCCTCCTGATGATCATTGGAGTTAGTCTCTGAGTCTGAGACCAAAAAATATTCCACACGATTCAATCGTACCACTATATCATCCAAATTATACCTGATGTCCCTCAAGATTCTCTTAATCTCCTCCTAACCTACAAAAAGTTTGTAGTTATCCACCTGCTTATCACAAATTATCATGTTGAGTAGTGTTTCCATTTGACAGTGCAAGTGTAACAACCCTGGTCAAAAATCCATGTAAAAATTAATAAAGTTAAAATAAGACCTTGGTCATGGCACACATATTCCAAGTTGAATGTTGGGCAGAAACATAGTGATGGTGATCACTTGTGATTAATTAATGGCTATGAAAATTGGCAAAGGCAAGGGCTAAGGCTTTGGAAAGACAAAAATGGCATTTATTGGCATTTCTTTATGAAAATAATGAAAATTAGGAAAAAAAGGAAGGTGAAAGGTCATAGGTTGCATGTGAGGAGGAAAATGAAGGAAAATAATGGAAAATTGAAGAAAATAGAGACCTCATTAATAATAAAAAATTGCTTCTGAGGATCAGTTCATGGCTTTTGATTAGTTCAATTTTGGAGCTCTTATTCTATTCTCTCTCTCTCTCATACTCTGTGACACTTAGAGTTTTCTTGGAGCACTCTTGGAGGAGTGTGGAATACTTTGGATTTGGAGCAAGAAGGCAAAGGAAAAGTAAGAAAGCACAAGAGGACATCGGGATCAGCAGCTACAACGTATTTTGCTTGTAGGTATCTAGTTTCATGTATGATTTCCTTGCTAGTTTTTCCATGCATGGCATATGCATGTGGTTATTTGGTCATCATTTGTCATTGGCATGGAGGATTGCATGGATTAACAATGGTTTTTCCTAGCCTTGCCATTTCCTAGATAGCCATGGTGTTGTGGGTTGTACTTTGGTTTTCTAGTTGGTTCTCATGTTCCTTTGGTTGTGGGTTGAGTTATTAGTTCCTGGAAGCCTTGGTTGGATAAATGCTCTATAAGCCCTTGGTGGGTTGAGTTACTAGTCCTAGAAGCCCTGGCTCGACAAACGCTCTAGAAGCCTGGCAACATTTGTGGGTTGAGTTACTAGTCCTGGAAGCCCTAGTTGGAACAAATGCTCTAGATCCTTAGACAGCTTGGGTAGAGGCCAATCTGGTGATGGTCAATGATGTTTGAATGTGAGGTGGAATCACTGGTTGAGGGTTGAGGTGGTTTGGCCTCTGGAAGCCCTGGATGATTTTGATTGATTTGTTTTATGAGATCCCACATTCATGCTTGGAATATGACATGGGGGTGACTAGCTGAAAGAAAGATTTGGTTCAGCCTAGTCTATGGTCGGGTGGTTCGTGGAAGTCCCATACCTGGTCGGCCTATGCAATCATCAATAAGAGCTCTCTTTCTCCTTGGTATTTTATGGGTAAATATACTTGTTTATATGTGGCTTATATGGTTGTTATATCCTTGATATTTATGTTGGTTATATGTTGGTTATGAATGAGTTTTATGACAATGAAAATGTATGGCTCTCATCATGTTTTGGTTAATCACTAAATGTACAATGAATATATGGCTTAATAGATGGTAATGCAGTTATTGTGATGAGACAACAATGCTTCTTAGTGATTCTCATATAGGTGTGAGACCCCTATGCTCAAATCTATTGTTTAAACCTGTAGAATGCATATTTATGACATGTTTGACGAAATGTCTTTCATGGCTAGTAGGGGTCCAGTCAAGTCCTTGTTCAAGTATTTGTATTTGTATCATTGTTTTGATGGCACTTTTCATTTCTGGAAGTTTCATGGAGTTATGGGTAGTGCACTGAGTACTAGCCCTGAAAAAGTGGCACAAAATCTGGAGTCGTTGGCACAAAACTACCTAGAAAAGTACCCAGTCGCATGAATGCCTTGTTGTGGGAGCGACTGGAGGGTCCCAGTCGCATGCATGCCCATGTCAAGGGAGCAACAAAGGCTTTAATGCAGCAAAAGATCAATTTGTCACAGGGGTTGGTCACCTGGATGGGTTGGATGGCTCCTGAGGGTTTTGTTGCATGTGTAGGAGGTCAGTTTGGTTTTGTTCCGTCAGTTCCACTTCTTTAACTGATACATAGGAAGTTGAATCATATCATAGTAACTCTTCATCACATGTTTACCCTGATTGGCTAGTAAGTTGGCTAGATGTGGGAGGAAGGTGTTACAACAAGGTGATAGAGTGAAGGAAATGTAGTATTCTTCTTCGAAACTTCCTTGGATCGGGAACCCATTTCAGGTTATTGCCACCGATCTTTGAATCAGAGAAATATTTACAATCCTTGAACTTTGTGGCTTCTAAGTGTAGAATTTCCTTTTTGACCTCGAGAGGAGCTGAATCGAAAAAAATAGCTATTGATTCCCTCCCGAAAAGACGCTTATGTCTTGAGGAGGATGCCCCAAGAGCACCACCCCTGCGGCTGGGTAATTATTGGCGTGGATACATATAGGACCTACAAACAAAACACGCGACGACGACATTAGAGAACTAAACAACCACTTTACGACTACCAACACAATGGTGAAGCCCCGATATGACTCAAACCTTAAACTCAATAAAAACACCAAAAAGAAATATATATGAGCTGAATAATAACTTTTTCCCTAATCTTACTTTTTATCCAATTTTATTTCTTATAAAACTAATACATATTTTAAATAAAATTATATATATATATATATATTATTTTTTATTTTTATATAGATAAATATTTATTTTTTTTCCAATATATATCTATATATAATTGTTTAAATCCTTCTCGTGAATCTATAAAAATAGGCTGGGTAACCTACTCTTATGCCGGGATCCATCTACCTCTTATATATTTAAGAATTTAGCTACTCATTAATCGTTTGACTTGTATTGTCCTAAAAATAATTTATTACATTTTTCTTTCTTTAAATTATTACTTATTTAATATTTTATTCTCTGCACCAGCCTCCTAGTCCTTTATTTAGCTTATTTGGTCTTCCCTTCTTCGTGGTTATTATTTGTTTAACGACTTTGACCAACTTTTTTTTAATAATAACATTATTTATTTTTTATTGATATTATTTATTTAATTTTTAAATAATAATATTATAAAATTCTATTTTATTTTTATTTTTAATAAATTAAACATTTTTTAATATAATTTATATTTTTCTTAATTATAAGAGCAAAAATATTATTTTATTTAAAATCTGTAATTAAACTAACAACCAAATACAAAGTTACATTATTTTTTAATTATGTAATACATATATTGTTAAATATTACAAAAATGTTATTCTACTTTCTTACATATATAATTGTTTTACAAAAAAAATTGATAAATTATTGATTTTCTAAAAAACATAGTTATTAACTAAAGGCGAGCAAGCTATTAGTTTCATCCTAGCCAACATTTGAAAGAAGTGAGCATTATTGTTGAATATCCATTGGCATCTTTGAATAGTGTAGTATCTCTTCCTCTTTCAAATCAATATATTCATAGTGTGTTGGGTCTTCATCTTTGTGAAGGTCCAAGGCTTGGTTTTGCATTATGCTACATTTTTCTTATGGGGTATTGACCCTTTGCTTATGATGTGCAAATATATTCATGATTGTGTCGTG
Source organism: Pinus tabuliformis (assembly GCA_031772625.1). Lineage (NCBI taxonomy): Eukaryota > Viridiplantae > Streptophyta > Pinopsida > Pinales > Pinaceae > Pinus > Pinus tabuliformis. The sequence goes on from CM062816.1 coordinate 1,511,794,115, forward strand.
TTGAGACACATATCGATGCTTATTTTCATGCATTTTCGATGTGATTGAACATAGAGATTTTAAGAACCAAAGGGATTTCCACCTAGAAGGGTAATTCAACACGAAATTCAGCTACAACAAGATTGTCCACTACCAAACATCAGTATGTATCGAATGTCAATTCTGGAAAGTTTAGAAATTAAGAAACAAGTCCAGGAATTGTTAGATAAAGGTGTAATTCATCCCTCTACTTCTCCTTCTGGTTCACCAATTGTTTTGGTACCCAAGAAAGATGGAACCTGTCACATGTGTAGATTATCGAGCTTTGAACAAAATTACCATAAAGAATCGATACCCACTTCCCAGAATAGATGATTTGCTAGATTAGTTGAAAAATGCAAAATATTTCACCAAATTAGACTTGAGAAGTGGATATTATCAAGTTAGAATAATTGAGGAGGATATTTGGAAGACTGCATTTAAAACCAAACAGGGATTGCTTGAGTGGTTGGTTATGCCTTTCGGTCTTTGCAACGCTCCAGTGACATTCATGAGAGTTATGAGTGATGTTTTAAGATACTTTCTTGATGAGACTTTTGTAATTGTCTATTTAGATGATATTTTGATATTCAACAAATCACGAGAAGAGCATGTCAAGCATGTGAAGAAAGTGTTGGATGTTTTGAGAAAAGCACAGTTATTTCTGAAGATGTCTAAATGTGAATTCGGGAAAACTTCCTTATTGTATTTGAGCCACATAGTTGGAGGAGGTGAGCTAAAGATTGAACCCTCTAAAGTTTCGGTCATTATGAATTGGCCAATACCCAAATCAGTCACAGAAGTAAGGAGTTTTCTGGGAGCAACACAATATTTGAGGAAGTTCATTTCCAATTTCTCTTCCATAGCAGCTCCACTACATGCTTTGACCAGCGTGAAGGTTGTCTTCTAGTGGGGAGGCAAACAACAAAAAGCATTTGATTCTTTAAAACAAAATATTAGTTCAGCCCCAATTTTAGCATTGTAAGATTTGAAACAGCCATTTGAAATATAAACTGATGCAAGTGACTACATTATGGGTGCAGTTCTTTTATAGCATGGTAAGCCCATTTCATTTCATTATGAGAATTTTAATGGTGTTGTTATTAACTATCCTACATATGGTAAAGAGCTTTACGCATTAGTGCAAAGTGTGAAGAAATGGAAGCATTACTTGATGGATAAAGAAACCAGTATTCACACCGATCATCAACCTTTGCAAAATTTGCAATCTCAAACAAAATTGCATCAATCAAGGCACTTTTGTTGGATGGGATTCTTACAACAATTCCACTTGGTAATCAGGTACAAGAAAGGTATTCACAACAGAGTTGCCGATATGCTTTCTAGACCGGTTGTTAATGTAGCCATTTTACTCCAGAATAATTTTGTTTTACTTGAAAGTTATGTTGAACAATACGTAAATGATGTTGACTTTAAAGAGGTATATTAAAACTTGAGTCAAGGCCACCAAGTTGAGGAATTAAACTACCATGTACATGATGATCTATTGTATCATTTGGGAAAACTTTGTGTTCCACCGGGAGAGAGAGTAAATGTCACAAGGGAAGTACACACTTCTCTTATTGTTGGACACTTCAGTGTAAGTAAAATAGTGGCAAATCTTCAGAGGTATTTCTACTGGCCTCGTATGCTTGAAAGTGTGTTATGAAACCAGCTCAAGAAAAGATAGAAAATATAGATCAACGCCTTAGAATTCAGCCTCTTCGAGGGGGCAACCTCCTTTACATTACATAAATGAACAATTCTTGGATGATACAAATGAAAATACCTCCTTTCTATATATAGGAGTCTAAGTGGTCCCAATACAATCAAAGCCTACATAACAATAATATTGTAGGGCACAACAATAACAATAGTGGGCTTCTATGTGGCACAATAGTAACAATATGGGCACTACATGGGTACATCAATATAATAAGTGGGTTGTACTAATAACAATAAGGGGTTACACTAGTAGTATAGGGGCCTAACATGCCCCTCTCCTTCAAAAAGCGTTGTCCTCAATGCTTGAGTAGTTCTTGATGCTTCTGTATAAAATTCTTGTCCTCCCATGTGGAATCTTCAGCGGGTAAGTTCTTCCACTTGATGAGATACTCTGAAATTGATCGATTTCGTAGTTGTTGGGTTCTTGTTTCTATGACTGCTCCAAGTTCCAATATGATTTTTCCTTCTTCTTCAATTTCTAGCAAAATTGTTTGAATTGGGATCTTTTGAAACTTTTGAATAAATGGCCATACTTCTTCGTCCTTCTTCCATTCATCCCTCGCTTCGTTTATCCAATCTGGTTGGATAATATAAATAGCACAAAACAATGCTTCCACATCCTCATCCTTGAAGAGTCTTCCCATTCGGTAAGGTCGCCATTTTTTAAGTGCATGTAGTATTGCCAACATTTCCTTCTCATAAATAGCTTGCTTGAGATGTAGCAGTAAAAATACCCAATCACCTACATCAAAACATTTTTCACTACGATGTTGATCTACCTGTTGTTTCGTTTGATTTTGCACCGAAGTGGCGTTATCCTTTAAAAGTTGGAGAACTTGTTGTTGATGCTCGATGTGATCCTTCACTGCTTGAACCTTTTTCTTCTTGATATGTCCTTCTATCTCTAGAGTTTGAGGAGTGGTAATTTCTTCCAATCCTTTACAAGATATGGTCGGATTCATTTCTTGATGCTCGATGTGATCTTCACTTCTTGAACATTTTTCTTCTTTATATGTCCTTCTATCTTGATAGTTTGAGGAGTGGTAATTTCGAACAATGAATTACAAGATATGGTTGGATGCATTTCTTCTTTCTCGACGTGATATTTCACTTCTTGCACCTTTTTCTTCTTGATATGTCCTTCTATCTTGAGAGTTTGAGGAGTGGTAATTCTTGCCAATGCTTTACAAGATATCATCTGATTCATTTCTTCTTTCTCTGGGGTGGGGTCCTGGCGTATATCTTCTTCTTTTGTTGTTTCTTGATCACTTTCTTCCTCCTCTTCATATTCTATGTAAAATAATTTCTTCTCAGCACACTTATGACCTTTAGTGCATTTGCTATCACAATTGTAACAAAGCCCTTTTTCTCTTTGTTCTTCCAATTGTTGTGGTCTAACCCTTGTAGGTTGTGGAAGGCTAGGAGAAACAACACTTCCATCTTTATAGTTGTGAGGGGTACACTTCTTGGTTTCCATAATTTTGCTTTCCACTATGTCACAAAGCCCTTTTACTCTTTCCAATTGTTGTGGTGTTACTCTAAAGAAGGTGTTGCTCTTTGTATCCTCATAATGTGCTATCGTTTCCTCCGTGAAAATTGACCACGTAACAAGTTGTTTACGAGAACAAAGCCCTTTGTACCATAAAAATTGATCTGGTTCTAAATATGAAGATGCAATACATACCTTTTGTAACAGTTGTACACCATGTAGATCAAAATATTGCTCCATCTGAAGTATCCAATTTACCGGATCCTTGCCATCATACTTCCTCATCTTGCTTTTTCTTGATTTTAGGAGCTCGACCTTGAAATGACTGTAACTCTGTACTTTCGGATCTTTAAGTTCTGAAATTGTGACCTGTAGTAGCCCTCTGTGTCCTCTTTCCAATGCCACCAGTCTGATCCAAATTGGATTCTCCAAGAAATAGTTATGCACAATCTCCCAAGATGACCTGATTATAGACTAGTTCAGTAGAGCGAACTTGTACGACGTGCCACGAGTCATTGTTTCAACCTTTGGATCTAAAAAATGCATACAAGAAACTGCAGTCCATCCTCTTTCTGTAACTTCTTACGAAATTTCAATCCGATCCCCAGAGAGAAATTTATGACGATTTTCCCCAGGTCACCTGTTTTGAATGTAATTCAGGAGTCTGCAAAAAGACCAACTTCCTCAGATCATATCTCCGCAAATATCGTGCGAAAAGCTCTGAAATTCGGACCCAAGGTTTAGCGCGATTTCTTCTCAAATGAGTTTTTTTGCGACTTCTGAAACGTCACAGAAAAAAGTTATAGCGAAAATGCCACGATGACCTGTTTGGAGCAGCGAAACCCTAGAATCCAAAGCTCCGATACCAAATGTTATGAAACCAGCTCAAGAAAAGATAGAAAATATAGATCAACACCTTAGAATTCAGCCTCTTCGAGGGGGAAACCTCCTTTACATTACATAAATGAACAATTCTTGGATGATACAAATGAAAATACCTCCTTTCTATATATGGGAGTCTAAGTGGTCCCAATACAATCAAAGCCTACATAACAATAATATTGTAGGGCACAACAATAACAATAGTGGGCTTCTATGTGGCACAATAGTGACAATATGGGCACTACATGGGTACATCAATATAATAAGTGGGTTGTACTAATAACAATAAGGGGTTACACTAGTAGTATAGGGGTTTTACTTGAAAGTTATGTTGAGCAATACGTAAATGATGTTGACTTTAAAGAGGTATATTAAAACTTGAGTCAAGGCCACCAAGTTGAGGAATTAAACTACCATGTACATGATGATCTATTGTATCATTTGGGAAAACTTTGTGTTCCACCGGGAGAGAGAGTAAATGTCACAAGGGAAGTACACACTTCTCTTATTGCTGGACACTTTAGTGTAAGTAAAATAGTGGCAAATCTTCGGAGGTATTTCTACTGGCCTCGTATGCTTGAAAGTGAGTCACATTTTATCAGAGGTTGTTCATTGTGTGCAGTCAGTAAGCCTAGTAATAGGAAACTAGGATTGTACACACCACTTCCAGTGCCTTCACGTCCATGGGAAAGTTTTCTATGGATTTTATAGGAGGTCTTCCTTTATCAAGAAAAGGTTATGATTATTTTTACATAGTTGTGGATAGGTTTAGAAAGATGTGCATGTTAATGCCTTGTAAAAAACAAATTACAGCTGAACAAACAGTTCAATTTTTCTTTCAAATTGTATAGGTTCATTTTGAATTACCTACTTCTATTGTAAGTGATCGTGATTCCTGATTTGTTGGGAATTTTGGTCAAGTTTATGGAACTTGATGGACACCAAGTTGAAGAAAAGTATAGCCTTCCATTCGCAAATAGATGGTCAAAATGAGATGGTTAGAAGGACATTTATTCATTTGCTAAGAGGATATTGTAGCAAACATCCTAAGTTGTGGGATGAACAGTTGCTTAATGTTCAACATGCTTACAACCGAGCAAAACATTGTTCTACTCAAACTTCACCTTTTGAGGCATGTCTTGGTTATTTGCCTAAATCGCCTTGGATTTCATCTTTGAGAAATATGTAGTTGTAGATGGACATAGCGACATAGACAAAGCAAAGAAATTCATTGAGAAAATTCAGTTGATTCACCAAACAATTCAAGAACAACTAGAAAAGAGTCAAGGCAAGTATAAGGCAAGGCATGATAAACATCATGTGGATCATCAGTTTCAAGTAGGTGATGAATTTTGGCCATACATTAGCAAGGAAAGGCTTCAAGGTGAAGGTAAAAAGATGAAACCAATCCATTATGGTCCATTTAAAATTTTGGAAAAGATTGGTAATAATGCTTTCAAACTTCATTTGCCTTCATATATGCAAATTTATTCCGTTGTTAATTTTGAAAATTTGAGATTGTATGAGCCTCCTTTGATTGAAGATCAACGAGAAAGTGTACAGATTCCATCAATTGAATATTTTTCTCCATAATTTCTTGATGAGCTTCAGGAAGACACCATACTTGACAGAAGAATGAGGTCATCAAAAAGGGGAAATCTTGATTATCTTCGAGTGGGTCTCAAAGGTTCAAATCCATCAAAGGTCAAATAGATTGAAGAGGGGAAGGTGAGGGAACAATACCCTCATCTGTTCAATAATTGAATATAATCTTTTGGGGTCCAAAAGGCTTCCAGTGGGGAGGAGTGATCAGGTGCTCACGTTTATGCTCAAGAATTAAAGTGTCATAATTTTTTCAAACTCGGCTTCAGATCAAAGAGCTCGTCATTTTGAATCCAATGATGTGAACAACACTCAAATCCGAGCTCGTATGCAAAAGTTAGAGCAAGTCAAAGTTCAAGTTTAACTTGTCTACATGGCAGGATTGGATGAAGTGGCAAAGGTCCCAGCGAATGAGGAGGCGCCAAGTGGCAGGATTCCACTGGCCCTAGCATATCACATATCGAAGGTTGCAGGTGGATCAGGTTAAGAATCGGCCCCCAAGCAATGCTGATTGTTATTTGCGATATCGCATATCGCAATCACAAGAAAGGAGGAGTTATAGAATCGGCCCCCAACACATTCATGGTTGTGATGCAATATATCGCAATTGCATATCACACCTAGTACCCGCCGATATATATGTGTTTCAATTTATATGTCATTGGGTCCGTCGATACCGCTGATTAATGTTCCCATGCCGATTGCCGATTGCGAAATGCGATAGTTCCCGGACGTGATACATTTATGAGACACAGAGTAAGTTCGTGTCGGGTCCACCAATATCACATTGCACAACCATACATTTCCGTCATGTTCACAGACTTTAAGCCGTCGATCCTTGTCGATTACAATTTGCGATATGGCCGACAGGTTATGGCCCACAACGTGGCCAAATTCTCGCTCAGTTAGCGGATTTTGGAGCGAATTTGCGTGATTATGTCATTTTTGGAGCAATTTGTGGAACAAATAGTGGGAGAACTAGGAGAAGTCATAACTTCTTCAGTTCTTATCCAAATTGGATGAAAAAAGAGGCTAGATAGCCATTTTTTAGTATTCTGAACTCATTGAGACAGATTTCAGAGGAATTTGAGCACTGTAAACACACTTTTTTTTGTAATTTTGAACATAATAGAGAGACCCAAGCATTGGAAGGTGGACCAAGGAGACCTAGCCCAGGAGGGATGAACTCTTCATCAAATCTCTGTGTTGTGTGTTGTATTTTGATGTTCTTTGTTATTATTTTGCTGTTGTTCAACATATGTTTTATGTGAAATTGTTTATAACATTTACATAAGAAACTCTCATGGGAACCAATTATTTAAGCAAACATGGTGAATCCTTAAGCACTTGATAATAAAATGATAAGCATCTTGGGTTTTATTCTGAATGGGGAATTAGCACAACATTACTAATATGCTCCATTTCAGATCAATGATGTTGACTTAGGAATGTCTTAATCAATGAATTCCTTCAAGCCATTATCCTCCAACACAAGCTCCATTCTGTCCCTATAGGCTATATAATTTGAGCTTCCTTCCAAGGCATACTCGAGCCACAAACTGTAGAACGCCATCTCTCGATCCTAAAGTATGTATTGCAAATTCGAATTTCACTTGTAACCCAAAACTCAAAACTTTGAAATATCCTCTAATATATTGAATTCAACTCTGGTACCATGTAGATTTTCCTATAGATTCACAAGCTCATGTAATCTACTAAAACAAGATACAAGAATCTACTTCTACTTTCAACCAGCAAAAGCCAATAGATCAATGAAAAAAATATGAACAAGAAGAAGACAAATCAATGGCACATAAAACAATAAGTTTTCTTGGGGAAATCCACTACTCAAAACCCTGCCTATCTGTATCTCATTAATAAGAAATATGAGTGAAGATAAAAATCTTGTTCTCACTAGAACAATTCTGCGCAAGTATGCTCAACTCTTTGCCTCACAAGCCCACTATTAGCCAAACTTAGCCAATTTTCACTGCCTGCCAAGCCCATATTTCCTTGCGCAATTCCTAGGATGAAGAGCCTATATTTAAAGTGAATCCATGCTTCCAAAACTATGCATCCTAATTAGGTCCTATTCCTAATTGCATGCATGATATTTACAACTTAGTAAATCATACAACTGATAGTACATTGTCCTTGCACTCTAGTATGAATTGGGTCTTTCTCAGAACTGGCATGCACAAGTTTTTGATGAGTGAAAAATTAGTTATCTAGAGTAGCACTTGTGGATGCACCAGTGCACTAACTGACTTCTAATCCTCTACTTGTTCAACAAACAATTAGAACTAGTGTAACTGACTATAACTCACTGAACTGAGTTATCTAATTACAACTCAATCTAAACTCATACTAGACCCCTAACATTTAGGGAGAACACTTACATGACTTCCAAAAGACTTCCAACTCGAAATTCCTAAGATAATTGAGTTAATTAAGCTTAATTATCTATTTACAAGTTTCTATGAGAATAGAATTCGATTTTAATTCACAGTTTGATTCAAGGACAAATTAAACTGGAATTTCTTGTTGCCATTTCTCAATACATGTTAAGCTTTATAATCATTCCTTTTTTTTATTCTCTTTACTAGAGTGAATGGCCTCTTAAACTAACACAATATTGTCCATTATTTGTTGGTTCTACATGAATCCATCTTGATTGTCCAATATGATATTGGGCAAAATTTTCTTGAGCCTAGAAGTATAATCTCAGTCATTATTTTATAAATCAAGTTGTAAAGAGATATGGGTTTAAACCTAGAAAATGAGGATAGATTATTCTCCTTTGGGGTTAAGGTGAGGAATCAAGAGTTGGCATTTCCTCTTGTTTTATAAGTATTCTCCACAAATTGAAGCATTCTTTTAAGATATGTTCTAATTAGTCTCCAAAGAGATTTGAAAAAATAAATGAAGAATTTGCCAAAGCATGGAGCCTTGTCAGGCTCAAGGCTCTATATGGCATCCATAGTTTCTTTTTATTTATTTGGTTTCATCAAACTTGGCGTTCTCCTTAGCTGAGACCACCTTTGTACTATTTTCTTGTATAACTACTAAAGCAACAAGGTTGACTCTATTTTTCTCCAAGAATAGGTTGATGAAATAAATGAACATTGCATTCTATAACTCTTGAAATCCTTAATCATGGAGCCATCTTCCAACATTACCTCTTTGACATTTTAACTTATATTATTATTATTATTACTACTACTACTATTATTATTTGGGATTTTGCTTGTTTATGAAAAATGGTTGTAATTATGTCAAAGGATATTACTAGTTATATTTATGAAAAGTTGTATTTGGTGTAATAGTGGCATCCGATATTTCGAAGTTACAAATTCTTTAAAAAATCTCATTACTGTAAAAAAATAATCTTGTAATTATGTTCCTCAATTTGAGCCACAAGCTTGATGAGTTCAATCTCCATAACTCTTCTTCATTCCTTATAGTTGTTTGAATATTTTTATTGAAATTTTTCTTCAACAACCCATAAATAAAATGTACTTTCATTCGATTGAATATCACTTAACTAGTCTCTTAGAAATTTCACATCTAGAACTAGAGTTGAATAAGACTCCTTAATTCGTGACTTTAGGGTTGAATTCATTGATTTACATTTTTGTTTACAAATAAAAACTAATGATTTCGAAATCCATACCTTTGAGGATTTAGTGACAATGAATGAAACAACCAATTGTGTAGTCCAAAACAAGTTGTTGTAGGTATTAATCTTGTACAAATAATACCCACAAACAAATTATATATATATATATATATATATATACAATGGCGAGAACATAAAATATACACATATTTTTCTCTTGGAACCCAAAACTAGGAAAACTAGATTGATTTTTTTCTTTATATTCCTTTCAATGCTACATTACAATACATTACATACATGTTGGAGCATTCATAAACCCCCAATCCATTAACCTTGGATTAGAGCATAATCGTAGTTCCTTTGACCAGATCTACAAAACCATGGGAAAAACGATCATGCATAAAACCATGTGTAAAAACGACAAAAAGAAAATCTTTTAGGATGTTGCCTCGAACCCCACGAAAGGGGGGCTAACACCCCCAAACATAGGGGGGATGCCAAGCCCCCCTCAAACCCCTATTTGTTCATAGTGCATATAATTCATGCAAAGAATATAACACACACACACAACAGTTGTATGGAAAAGGAAGCCTCCCATACTCAAGTACTTATTGTATTTAGAGGTTGGTTAGATTGTGATATGAAATTGTTTATGGGATGATTTGGTATTTAATTGAGAAACTCTAAAACATGATGTTGTGCACAAAAAATCTATCTAGATATGCTACTATGTGTGTATGACCCAACCTCTTATTATTCCAAATGAATATTCCTCTTGTTGGCTTGATATTTGATCAAATCCCAATCAAATATTAGATTCTCTATCCTCTCTCTAAAAGGCTTGCTTGTACTACTTCCCCCATTTTTTCCTTATTGTTGAGTATTACATTGAAATCCTCAGTTATAATAATGCCTCCTACGTATTCTACCTCCTTCAAAGTTTCTAAAGATATCCAAACCTTTATTTTTCTATGAAAGTACTACAATATCAATGTTGAAAATATTAGTATGCTCACCAGACTATAGATGGAGGAATTTATAAAGAATCTAGTGTTGTGTTTGATGGATAAAACTAAACTACATAATAGAGCCATTCCAAAGGGCAGATAAACTTCTAGATGCTCCTCTAGAATTCATTGTCACTCCTTCTCTTTGTATTTATAGCTTCTTACCTATGTTCAAATATTATTTATACTCCATATTGGTCTCTTAGAGTAAAACAATATAAGTTTTGGTGCTTATTAGTTCCTTTAACACTACTTCTTCATTCTTGCCCCCTAATTCCCTATAGTTCTAGGAGATAATATTCGTTATTTAAGAGGAGGAATTTGGCTATTTCCCCTTGATGACTGATCCAGGTGGATATTGGTGGACACCCGCCTATTCCACCTAGACCCCCCAGTCAGTTCCATATGTTTCCTTGTTTATTTCAGCATTTACTATTTTTAGCAGTTTTTCGAGTCCTGAACTTTCAGATCAATTTTGACCCCCTAAACAACATTTTTTTAGGTCCGTTGCAAGCCCATAGTTGTAGGTAAGGGCCTGTGGTGAAACCTTTAGTACTCAGAAAGACCTTTCCAACAGGGTTGTACATGCCAAATGGAGATAATATGACCAAGTTACGACAACGGGAAGTTGGTTGCCCAACTAACCCCAACGCGACCTACAAACTCTTAGTGTTACATCTCCTGGGGTTAGGGTTTTGGTTGTTTAGGGTCTTTCAATAATAAATATGCCCTTGAGCCTCATTGTAACACTATTCAGAGGCATGTGGCCGCCACATCTCTTCTAAGAGATAAGCTATCATCACCAGAGCTATCTTATTTCCATTCTTTTTGTAAGCATAGTTTAGTATTTTTCTATTAATGAAATGAAGTGTTTTTCTGCTGCATATTTGTATTTATGATTATATCTACAATTTGTTGTGTTCATGTTTAAGTTCGTATTAGTGGTATCAGAGCGGCTTGCTCTTTCTTTATTTTTCTTTGCATGTCCCCAATGAGGTCAGGGTATAAGGAGTTAGGGCTCGATCTGGTTGAACCGTTGCAAGATCAGCCTCGCAAACCCTGACGACCTCCCATGGCAGAAGAAAATAAAGATGAGGGGGCAGGAGATCCTCTCAAAATGTTGCTTGAGGAAGCCCTTGAGTGACAAAGGAACGTTATGATGGATAAATTTGCCCAGATCCTTCGACAGTTACCCGTAGGCGATGCATCTTCATCCAACAGCCACTATGGGGGCGCCACTCCTTTTAAGGTATACGTTAACTTCGATATTCCCATATTTTATGCCCTAATAGATGCAGACACCGTAGATAAATGGTTAAATCTGTTGGAAGGATATTTTTCAATTCATGACTTTTCTAATCAGGAAAAGATTACTTTTGCACTTCTCAAAGCTGCCCCACACGTCAAGGACTGTTGGGAAACCTATTGTGAACAAAAGGAAAAGAGTGAACCTTGGTTGTTTTCAGCTACACCCACTTGGGATTCTTTCCAAGACGCCCTTAAGGGACAATATTACCAAGATTACCCTGTCAGGAGCTATGAAGATAAATACATAAATTGGACCACGCTATGGCAAGGAAGGGACCAAGATGTGCCGAAGTTCACAAATATTTACATACCCTTCACATGAAGCTTGGTATCAAGGATACTGAGTGGAATTTCGTGTTGAAGTACTACAGATATCTACGCAAGTACATCCACGACGAGATGGAGTTCCTGGACATTTCCTCGTTTAGCACAACGTACCATTACACTGTCAAGATTGAGCAAAATTTTAAATAGAAGAAGCGGAAATTTGTACATACAAATTCAAAGCAAGGAAAAGGCGCCCCCAAACCACAAAGAAAAGGACCAAGCCAAGGTGGGGCTACTCAAGATAGCCTGTCGAAGCCGCAAGCAAAGAACAACGCCACGAAGACAAGGAAGGACATGGGGAAATGGTGTGAGCTCCATAAGAGCTCCACTCACAATACAAGTGAGTGTCGGGCCAAGCAGTCATTGGTGGTCGAGCTGAAGGCTCCCGAATCAGATTCATGTTCCAACTTTGAATCAGAACCCGATAAGGGAATTGACAAAGGGAAGCAAATCATTGATGCAGAACCTAGTGCCACTGTGGCCATCACTAAGATCCAGAAGATTGAGCTTGAAGATCCAGAGGAGGGGGAACACCTCTTCCACTCACAGATGTGGGTGAAGGGTTCTCCGCTACAGTTTATTGTCGATAGCGAGAGCCAAAATAACCTCATTTCAGCAGAGCTCGTAAAGTGGTTGGGCTTAAAGACTACATCACATCCACAACTGTACACCATCGAGTGGCTTCACCAAGGAAGAGATCTTCATGTCAGCCAACAGTGTCACCTTCTCTGTGCCATCAAGCCCTTCACGGATGAGGTATTGTGTGATGTTTCTCCTCTTAAAGTTTGTGATGTATTGTTAGGACAACCATACTTGTGGAAGCGACATGTTGTATATGAGTCTAGACCTCGCTATGTGATTATTACTTTGGCCAATAAATAATACAGGATACCATAAGTAGCCTTGCCTACCGCCATTTCTTTGATCACTACAAAGCAATGCAGTAAGGTCATTTCCTAGACCAGGAAATTCATTTTACTTATGATTCGCCCTTAGGGCAAGAAGAAGGTTATGACCACGGCTTTCAGGCAGGGCTCCTTTGTAAAGCAACAACAGATGGACAAGGTCGTGGAGGAGTACAAGGATATTTCGCCTCAACTACAGGGGTACCTTAGCACTGTCAGGTCAAGCACTCCATCGATCTAACTTCGGGCGCGTCGCTGCCAAATGGACCGATCTATCAATGCTTTGTTTTGGAGAACGATGAGATCAAGAGGCAGATTCAGAAACTATTGCAGAAAGGGAAAATCAGTCCAAGCTCATCACCTTGTGGAAGTCTGATTATGTTGGTACAGAAGAAGGATAGGACCTAGGGACTTTGTATTGACTATCGGACACTGAACGAGATCACTATCTGGACTAGGTACCCAATTCCGCAAATTGATGACCTTCTAGACTAGCTCAAGGGAGCTAAATATTTCATCAAGATTGACTTGAATTTAGGTTATCACCCGGTGCCTATCGAACTCTCCAATGTGTGGAAGATTTCCTTCAAATCCAAGGAGGGCCTTTTTGAATGGTTGGTCATGTCGTTTGGATTGACGAATTCCCTGCAAACTTCATGAGACTGATGGACAACATCTTGCGACCCTTCACCAATGAATTTGTGGTGGTGTATTTAGATGACATCTTGATATTCAGCCAGAGTTGGGAAGAGCACCTCCACCATATTCGACAGGTCCTTCAAACCTTGCGAAAACACAAGTTATGCGCTAACTTGGATAAATGCAATTTTGGCCTAACCCAGGTTCAATATCTGGGGTACATCATTAATGAGCAGGGTGTACATGTGGACCCATCCAAGATATAAGTCATTCAGGATTGGCTAGCCCCAATCACTCTAACAAAACTCTACATCTTTCTGGGTCTTTCCAATTTATACCACAGGTTCGTGTTGGGATTCTCTCATATCACTTGGCCTTCATGTCATCCACACAAACCACCGACCCCTGCATTTCATACAGACACAAGGGAAGTTTCCTAAAGATCACAATTAGAAATGGTCCACTTACCTGCAACAGTTCCATTTGAACATTAAGTATAATAAGGGAAACACCAATAATTTCACTGATTGCATCAACCGAACACCGGTCATGGCATTGATCACTGTGCTCGACTCTTATGGGCACGAGACATCAGAGTGGTCGCATCTTTACAAGACCAATCTAGAATTCGACATCACATACCATACACTCCTGGAAGGGAAGAAATTTCCCAATTTTCAGCTTCAGGATGCACTGTTATGCCACCAGGGACACATATGTGTTCCTTCAAGCAAGCGTGCCAAGATTATTTGGGAGGCGCACTACAGTCGGGTCACTGGACATTTTGAAGTAGAGAAAATAGTGGTTGTATTGCAAAAATATTTTTATTTGCCGAAACTTCGTTAGGATGTTGGGAAGTACATTAGATCCTGCACCGCGTGCGCCATCGCCAAACTAACCATCAAGAAGAAAGGCATGTATACTCCTCTATCTACTCCTAGTTAGCCTTGGAAATCTGTCTCCATGGATTACATGTTGGCCCTTCCTTATACTAAGCACGACAACAGTTGCGTTTTTGTAGTCGTTGACAGATTCTCTAAGATGACCATCATGGCAGCCTGCAAGAAGAGTATCACAACAGAGGCCATTGCTAAGCTCTTCTTTGAATGAGTGTGGGTACACTTTGGGATCCCATAGTCCATTGTCTCAGATTGGCACAACAGATTCCTGAGTGCATTTTGGTGAAGTCTCTGGTCGATGTTGGATACAAAACTTACTAAGTCCATGGATTTCCATCCCCAAATTGATGACCAAACAGAGGTTGTCAATAGGATGATTGTACACATTCTGGCATGTACAACACAAAGCATCCACGCATGTGGGATGAAATTCTCCCTTATGTCCAACATAGCTACAACAAAGCTCTCCACAGTTCAACAGGCCACATCCCCTTTCAGGCAAGGTTAGGATTTCATCCATTATGTCCCATTGATGTGTCCATACCATTTGCAGCCACTCAAGAAGATTCGGCTCACGTCCAGCTAAAATGGCTAATAGCTTCATTGAGTGCATTCAACACATCTTCCAACAGGTCCATGATATATTGTACATAGCCAATGCTAAGTACAAGCAACACCATGATCCAGGTGGGCGACAAAGTTCCAGGTGGGTGACAAAGTTTGGCTACATTTGCAGAAGGAGTGCCTCGCTGGACCTCATCACAAGCTTCGCTCGCTCCAATATGGGTCATACACCATCACTAAGGCTGTCAGTGACAATGCTGTCGAGCTCAGCATCCCACCGTTCCTTGGTTTGCACCTAGTGTTCAATGTAGACTGCCTTTAGCCATACTTTCCCCCATTGTTGAACACATCTGAAATTGCAAAACAACTCACACCAACAAAGCTCAAATCGGAATGCATGGAATAGGCCACCACTGATCAGATCATGGACACACAGATCAATAACACTCGCCAACATAGGATACAACTATATCGAGTTGTCAAAGCAGGCTAGCTCCTTCACCAGGGCAAGTGGTTCACGAGGGATCATGTTCAACAAAATATTCCTCACCTCATGGAGGCTCTGCACGTAATGGGTACCATTGCTTCCTAAGGGGGGTGGAATCATCTAGGTGGATATTGGTGGCCACCCGCCTATTCCACCTAAACCCCCCATTCAATTTCATTTGTTTCCTTATTTATTTCAACATTTACTGTTTTTAGCAATTTTGACCCCCTAAACGACGTCTTTTTTTAGTACTACAGTCACATGGCCATAGGCAAGGGTCTACAACAAAACCTATAGTGCTCTAAGAGACCTTTCCAAAAAGGTATCATACGCGCCAAACAAAGATAATATGACCAAGTTACGACCTTAGGAATTTGGCTGCCCAGCTAACCCCAATGGGGCCCACAAACTCTTGGTGTTATATCTTTTGGGATTAGGGTTTTCGTTGTTTAGTGTTTTACAATAATAAATAGGCCCTTGAGCCTCATTGAAACATAATTCAGAGGCATGTAGCCACTACATCTCTTCACAAATATAAGCTATCATTGTCAGAGCTATCTTATTTCCATTCTGTTTGTAAGCATAGTTCAATATTTTTCGATTAATGAAATGAAGTGTTTTTCTGTTGCATCTCTGTATTTACGATTATATTTGTAATTTGTTGCGTTCCTGTTAAATTTCGGATCAATGACACACTTTTTCTGGGAATCATGGCTAACCTTGTTGCTACCAACATAAAATTATCCTAAAAAATGAGTTCCCGTCATTTTTTCCATGTCCATTGCTTCCTCCCTTTTCTCTTTTACAATTTTCCTTCTTGGTATTTTGTGGGTCTTTTCATCTACAATGTCTTCCTCTTTATCCTTTTTCTTTGATGTTATTTTTTCTTTTCTCTTAGTATTTGTAATAGGTTTCTACTCAAGAATATTATCGATTTCCTTTAGTTTGTTTGAAAGCATTCCCTCATGTTCTAAAGTGGGGAATTCCACATTTTGGACCAAAGGTTGCTCCAAGGGGGGTTTGATTGGTGTTGTTAAATTTGAGAATGGGTCTACCAAGAATCTCGTATAGGGAGCATGCTTCTTCTTAGATAAAATTTTGAATCTATTATGAAGCATAACAAGGTTTCCATTCCAAACATGGTTTGAAGATTTAATGGGTCATTCAAGTTAAGAGCTAGAAGGACTGCTTTTTGTTGGAGGTTGAGCCTTAGGGGAATTGGGTCTAGGAGGTCTAGAAGGTTTTGTTACCAAGGATTGAGGTGTGGATTATTAAGTGTTGTTTGGAGCCATATTTTTCTTTAACATTTTCCATTGCTTCTCTTTATCTGATGTAACCTATGGGTTTTGTGGTTTATTCTTCTTTTAATCTTTGGCAAAGTGACCACACTCCTGATATGATTAATATTTGACGAGTTTCTCATACTGAGAGTTGTCTAGGGTTAATGTAATAGCCTCTTGTAGGCATTTTTCTATGTTTACCTCTACACATGTTTGAGCACAAGGAAACATATTTTCCTTTGGCTCGTCCTTGTCACTATAACATACAAGGGTGTTCCCTATATTTCTTAATGAAAAGGAAGATGTGGGAGGCACATCCAACACATGTACTATTGATGGCACATTACTTTTTGGATGGAAGTCTAGAACCCATTTGTTTAATTATTTTCCCTTAGACCTAGAGAGTGAGGACCACTGCTAAATATTATGTCTCTATCTTCCTTGGATTCAAATAGAAAGGCATTGTACTTCCTTATAAAAAAAACAATAAATCATTTTCCATTTTATGAGAACTTGCCAATTTTTTAAACCTAATTGGCCATAGTTTAAAGGGATGACGAGATACTTGTAAACTAGCAAATAAGTCCCCATTGTACTAGAGTTAGGGATTTCATCTTAGAGGAAAAATGGGCCATTTGAGATACTAGGATCTTCCTAGTTCTTCTTATGAAATGGCTCTACTAAGATTGTATTGCTTTGCTCAATGATGATATCATACCCTAAAATGCCAACACATCAGGGTCTAGAGTGGGGAAGAGACCCCTCCAAAGTCTAGATCCATAGCTATTATTAAACAAATCTTAAGAGCTCTCATGCATAAGGTTCTAACTATCAACTCACTCTATTTTGTTTTCATTATGTTAATATAATTGTCATGATTGATTGGTATTTACTTTATTAAATTTACTCCAATTATATTTTATTTAATTTATTTAAATAAAATAAATTATTGAGCTCAATTAATTATAAAATATAATAAGACACTATAATAAATATATAAGATAATGTTTATTATGTTCTTGTGTTTGTCTTACTATTAACAACAACCATATTTCCACCTCGATGGGGTGTCATACGCTGGTACTAGGACACTCCCCACATGCCTAATGGAGCACAGTTGCATACTAGCACATACTAGCATTATGAACATGAGAGGAATGAAAATGATGAAGGTTATTAGAGTAGGGTTAATGCATCTAACTTACAACTTGGGGACTGAGTTGGGAAGGATGATGGAACAATGTGCCATCATGGAAAATACAAGAACCTGGGTTTTTAGAGCTTATTCCATTACTAAATACATAAGGTTTGTGGTAGCAGAAGAAGATGTTGGTGGTTTCCTTCCTAGTCATGGCTCTCTAGGTTCAATTTCAAATTTGCTAGTTATCTTGGTTTTTTCTTTCTGTATATTGGTTCAAACCCTCCTAGTTTTACTGCATCAAAAGCTTGTGTACATTAAGAGGAATTCACGAGTCTAAGAGAAATTTTGTGTGAAATCTAAGTGAATTCACTGGTGCTGCCCATTTTCTAGTATAAGGGAGCTAGCTTACCCTAAGTTCCTTCCCCTAGTTAAATTTTGTTGAATTAGTCTTCTGTGACCTATGTTTTTTAATATGCTTATCACTCAGGGACCTATTTATCAATGGCTACTACCCTCCTGTTTCTTTGGATAAATAAAATCATCATGCTTTCTTTTGGTTTGGTTCTTCTCGATTTTCTATATCCGCCCTTTTAATATTTGGGAGTTGGTGTAGTCTTTGGTTTACCTTAGAAACATGCTAGCCTTTGTGAAGGCTCCCCTACTTGCTTTTAATATAGAAAATATATCTTTCATTCTTAACTCTATTCATTTTTCCCAGGTTTTGTGCAACCCCACTCCTCCCCTCAAAGCTGACCTACTATTTGTTTTTGTTAAGGGTGAACTCCCTAAAATGATGATTGCTAGTAAAGTGTCTGGCCTTGATTTAAAAAAACATAGCCATATTAGAGGTTGAGCAAGTCTTAGCATTTGTAGGTACTGCAAATCATATTCTACTAGATGATGAAACTGATTCTCATATGAACAACCATTATTAGCATAATCAAGCACATAGTCCATAAGGTTAATGCACTATGTTTAACTAAGTTTATGTTTGTCAAAAGCATAAAAGGACAATAATAACCTCCTTAAACACGTCATATGTTTTCTTTCTTACTATCGAGAGTTCAATCCAAATATAACTTCTTAAATACTTTAAAAATATGTAAACAATTTTCTAAACCAAAATTAATAGTATTTTTGAATTACCATATTCCAATTTTCAAAATAATAAACCACATACAATATTATGTTTACTTTAATTTGTAATACAAAAATACTATTATTAATTTAAAAAACAAAACAAAACCATATTTTTTCTTTATTAACCAGAAAAATACTTAGATGTTATAAGACCAACTAAGAAAAAGACTGGAAATGAAACATAGATTTGTAAAGCATGGAAGGGACTCATACTAAAGAAAAGGGGATTTTCAATTTTATACCATTAGACTTATGAGAAATAAATTTCAAAGACAAAAATGTTCTAAAAATTAAAGAAAACTAAAAATGGTTAACAAAACATTTTTCCCTGAGTTAATAATAACACAACATTGTGGGTTATAAATATGGATTTCTTTAAAATATATAATTAACCACATAAAGGAACTAAAGGAGTAGAAGGGTATAATGCTTGTTTTAGGCATGAATTTGGTAGAATTGTTAATGTATTTACAAATAATTTGTTTCATAATCTTTCACATGATTATTTGTTGGTATCACAAATGTGTTACAAATTGTACCTTTTCCAATTGCTCAAAATAACATGAAGGGAAATTGGTACTTTTGTCCTTGAAACTAGCAAGAATAATTTTGTATGGTTGGAATTGTAAATCTAATTACAATAAAGGTATTCAAATGTGCTCGATACCTTTATCCTTAAAAAATAATGATTTTATCATTCTAAAATTGTAATTTTGAAAAAAGTTACCTAATCAAATTCCAATGATGCCAAACAAAAAATAATCGAAAAAATATATTTAAACTTCTTGTTTATTGACATTGCTTCTCTTACGTTGGCACAAATCTTTCCACTTAATTTCAAAAAAGGAGAAATTCATAATTCAATAATGTCTTTTATAAGATAAGGGATGGGGAAAATATCTTTTAATACAACATGCTACTATAAAAACCTTCATGGTCATTGCTTCTCTCACAATAGTAAAAAGCTTTTAAACTAACTTCAAATATATGGAAAATCCACAACTTAGTAGTATTTTTCCTAAGCTATGGGGAGAGGGAAATATCCATTAAAACATAATGAATAAAAACTTTTATGTCTTATGCTTAATTAGATTTTCCTCTTTGTTTTATTCATGTTATTTTAGCAACATTCTTGTCTTATGGAACTATGTTAAACTTACATGTATATTTGTTATGTCAATAATTAATACTACCTTATTATGATTTGTATTTCTTTAATTACTTTGTTTAAGCTGAAGGATGTTGGAACAATTATACTCTTTAAAAACTCAACATATAACTTGTAGCAATTGAAACGAAATAAAGAAGATAATACTCCATCTTATAATCCCCAAACTAAACTTTGATTAATAACCATTTCTCAAAATACAATAGAACTATAATTATTTAAAATTGATACAAAAAATGAACATTAAATCTAATGTAGTTGAAAGGCATAACATGTCCAATTCAAATTGTCTCATGGTATAATGATCTAAAACACCATAACATTATAATTATAATACAAATGATAAATATCAATAATTAATCTTTGACACTATAATTTATTATTAAAAAACTATCTTTTCATTCTTATTATTAATTAAAATTTACAACATAATTTAATTAAAAATACTATTTTATTTTCATTAATAAATATAATTCACACTAAAATTTAATATTAAAAAATTATTTTTATTCACACTCTCTTGCCACATCCTTTAACAAGATTTAGGATATTCTTGCATTAAGTCCTTCCACAATAAATTTGAGGTTTTACCAAATTCAATATTTCATAAAAGATGTTGTCTTTGTTTACCATATCTATTTAACACTGCTATGGAGGAAGCACGATTTCACATGTTTTCATTACACAATTTCAGAGTTGTTTCCTTGAGCCATGAGATGGAGGCACACATGGCTATCAAAGTCCAAGCCTCTAGATTAGATATCCTCTAAAACTAGTATATTGTATTCTCTTTTCAATTCTAAGTTTTTTAACATAAAATGGTGTAGTTTTCAGTGTATTGGTGATGAGGGCCACCATTTTCTATTTGTTTTCAAGTTTCTTAAACTCAAATCATTTTGAAATTTAATAAAAGCCAAACATGGTGTAACATCATTTGCTATTTTAGGTTTGTATTCACAAATGAGTAATGCTAAGTTGGACCATTTGTAAATATTAAGATAATATTAAACATTCAAACCCAACATCTTAAACAAGATATGGATACTTAATACATATATAGAATATAATGAAAAAATGTCTCTCAAAAGGTGATCTTAAAAAGTAAATGGTGATGATAAGTTATAGTGCATATATATTAAAATAAATTTAATTGAAAATAAAATTAACGTGTTTGTTTTATTATATTAAATGCTTTTAATAAATCAAATTGAAAAATTAATTCAAATTCATTTTACAATATATATTTATATTTTATAATTATTATATTAATTATTAAACAAATATTATAGTTATAAATATTTTATTTGTTTTAGTTTAATTAAAATATTAATATCGAATTGCCCATGGGACAGAGTAGATGGTATTCTATTAAGGCACTATGTGTTGTAAAGATTATTAGTTTGAATCTATGGGCAAACATCTATCTATGCTAAGGGCTAGTGTGGTCCAAGACGGGTGTGGTTCTTGGATGATTTTAACAGCGTAGATACCTCTGGATCGTGGTTACTCAAGCGACACTTAGACGTGTTAGTTATCTCAAAACTCACTTAATTTAACAAACAAATAAAAGATATCAATATCGAATTTTATTATTCATAAACATTTTTAAAATTTAAAAACTTTTCAACACTATAAAAGTGATTGTAATTTGTAACCCATCATCAATTCTCTACAATAATAAACCTTTTTTTCTTCTACTTTGTGTTTTCTCTATTCCCATTTTTTGCTTTTCCTTTATTCTAACCACCTTTATTCTTACTTCTTCCCTAATTTTTTGTTGTTGTAAATTTCTTCAATGTATTTCTATTGATAGCAAAAGATATTACATTGGAATCCCCTCATATCATCAGTTGATCTCGAGGATCATGAGTGTCCATTAGGATAAACATAAACACAACATAAACTACCTTTAGAAAAAAATTGCAAAATGTTACTACCCTACTGGACTACACAAGTGTTGTGGACTATAACACAGTGAACCAAGATCCTCTAAATTCCTTAGATCCCTGACTGAGTCATGAAAAAATCCAGAGTTGTAGTAACATAAGAGACAAGTAGTAACCTCTGACAATATTGACAAGGCAAATTAAGATAACAAAAAACGAGTTCCTTCCAACATAAGAGACTAAAACGAATTGCTTGATGGACTCATTAGTCCAAAATGATGACTACGAATGTGGAGAAGAGTTTGCATGGATAGCGTTCAGAGGTACAACGTTGATGATTGTTGCCTCCTCTTGATGATCATTGGAGTCAGTCTCTAAGTCTGAGACACAAAACATTCCACACGATTCAATTGTACCATTATATCATCCAAATTATACCTGATGTCCCTCAACATTCTCTTAATCTCCTCCTTACCTGCAAAGAGTTTGCAGTTATCAACCTTCTTATCGTGAATTACCATGTTGGGTAGTGTTTCTATTTGACGGTGCAAGGTGTAGAGGGAAGCAAATGTAGTCTTCTTCTCTGAAACTTCCTTGGATCGGGAACCCATTTGAGGTTGTTGCCACCGATCTTTGAATCAGAGAAATATTTACAATCCTCAAACTTTGTGGCTTCCAAGTGTAGAATTTCCTTTTTGACCTCGAGAGGAGCCAAATCGAAAAAAATTGCTATTGATTCCCACCTGAAAAGACGCTTGTGTCTTGAGGGGAATGCCCCGAGAGCAACACCCCTACAGCTAGGTAATCGTTGGCGTGCAACCATATAGGACCTACAAACAAAACACACGACGACAACACTAGAGAACTAAACAAGAAATAACTCGAACCGTAAACTCAATAATAACACCAAAAAAATATATATGGGCGGAAGAATAACTTCTACCCTAATCTTACTTCTTATCCAATTTTATCCTTTATAAAATTAATATAAAACCATATATATATATATATATTTTATTTTTATATAAATAAATTTCTAAATTTCTTTCCTATACATTCCATTTTTTTAATTGTTTAAATCCTCGTCCTAAATCTAAAATCTAAGCCGGGTAACCTTCTCTTATGCCGGGACCTATCTACCTCTTATATATTTAAGAATTTAGCTACTCATTAATCGTTTGACTTGTATTGTCCTTAAAATAATTTATCACATTTTTCTTTCTTTAAATTATTACGTATTTAATATTTTATTCTCTCCACCAGCCTCCTAGTCCTTTATTTAGCTTATTTGGTCTTCCATTCTTCATGGTTATTATTTGTTTAACGACTTTGACCAACTTTTTTTAATAATGATATTATTTATTTGATATTTTTATTTAATTTTTAAATAATAATATTATAAAATTTTATTTTATTTTTTCTTTTTAATAAATTAACAATAAATTAAGTATGGTTTAATATAGTTTATATTCTAATAATAACGACTTTGACCAACTTTTTTTTAATAATGATATTATTTATTTAATATTTTTATTTAATTTTTAAATAATAATAATATAATTTTTTTAATAAATTAAGTATTTTTTTAATATAATTTATTATTTTATTTAAAAATTGTAATTAAGTTAGTAAAAATTATATTATTTTGTAATTATATATATATATATATATGGGGTTAAATATTACAAAAATGTTACTCCATATTCTTTTTTCCGGAGAAAAAAAGCGAACTTTTTATATAGAAAAGATAAAAAGTTACAAGCAGATGCAGATAGCATTCAGTTCCTGTGAGGACTTCTCCCTCAGCAGACCCAGAGAAGGATAAAGCTTCTCTGAAACTAGCCATAGTCTTCAAAAATTTTCAGTTCCCCTGTACCAGGTACAGGTTGCTTCCCCTTTGGGATCCAAGCGTAAGCCTCAGTCTTTGTGTTTACAGACCACGACTTAGACCAAAACAGTACAGTTTCCGTGGGCCTCCTTGAAAGGAAAACAGCCCACCAACAAAAAGACGCCCGCAAACCTTGGGCAGATCGCTCATAGTGTCCAGCATTAACTTGTCCATTACAAACAAAAAGATACATGCGACTATATACAGAAAGAGAAAATAAACAGCAGCAGAAATAAGTAGAAACATTTAAGCATAAGGAGGGAGATCCGACACACGGATCTGTTCATGCACTTTTTCAGTTAATTTCCAAATGCCCACAGCCTGCTGCAGACCATCTTTAGAAAGTTTATCCGCGGCTTCATTTCGGTCCCTGTAGATATGTTCAATTGAAAAAACATTAAAGGACTGTTTTAAGATCAAGATCTCTTCAAGAAGTGGCCTCAACATGTAATTAAGACATCTACGGTTACCATTTACCCACTTCACTACATTCAAGGAGTCTCCAAAAATCTGAATTGCGAAGATGTGCCTATGGACAAGCCAACAGAGGAGAAGTTTTAGAGCTGATAGTTCAGCATAATTATTTGATCCGGATCCAATACCCACTGAAGCCATTAAGGAGTGAGATTCGTTTAAATGAATGATTATCCCTGCCCCAGCTGAGTTGTTCTGTGAGGCCCCATCAAAATAAGCCCACGGGATGCCTGCTCTTATTTGTTCCTCCCTGCTCTGTGGCTTTTTCCTTGAGTCCTCTGGATCAGGGATACTGGAAAAAATAGCTGAGCTTTGAATGGCTATAGCTTCTGCTGAAGGAGTACTGTCATTGAAGAGGCTTCTGTTCCTGGCTATCCATACTCCCCAGCAGATAATGGGAGGGAGATTCCTCAAGTTCCCTTCTGAAGAATGGTTCCACCACTGCTCCCAAGCAGTCAAAATGGTTCCCCCATCCCAACTTAGTTGTTTCTTCAGTAATTTTTGAACCTCCTCCCACACCTTTTTAGAGAAAGGGCATCCCATGAAAAGATGGAAAATGGTCTCCGAGTCATCTTTACATAGAGGACATCTTCCAGGCCCTTGTTTGAATCTTGCTTGGAGAACGTCCCAGGTTGGAATCTTCTTTTTCAGCACACACCAAAAAAACAGTCTGGCTTTTTTAGGACATTTTAATTTCCACAAAGGTTTTGCCCACCAACCTGGGTCTTCCCATCCTTTTTTCGACATTAAGAAGTTGTAACCTGCTTTCGGGGAATAGGATCCTGAGTCAGCATGGGCCCAGACCAACTGGTCAGGTCTATCTCTTATTCTTACATTGGATCTTGATAATTCTTGAATGAAAGTCTGCCACTCATTCCGCCAAAGAGGACTGATCTCAAGGTCTTCTCCCGATTTCCAAGCTTGCCCCCAAATGGAAGACTGCCCTATTTTCTCAATCTGATGTAGATGAACAATGCCTTTAGAATCCAGATGTCTGATGAGCCCAGGGGACAAAGCAAAGAGTTCATTACATCCCACCCAGGGGTCCCTGCCTATCCTTACATTTTCACCGTTTCCCACCTGCCAAGCCAGACCTTGCTCTATGACTTTAAATGCTTCAGTGGTGGCCTTCCAAATCACTGAGACATTCCTTCCTTTCTTATTTTGGTTACGGATCCATTCTTCCAGAGGAACTGGATCTATATACTTGCGCTTCACTACTCTTGTCCACAGATTCTCAGAGGTTATGAGTCTCCAACCGGATTTAGCTGCCAGTGAAATACTGAAGTCATTGAGATTCTTTATACCCCAACCACCCCAATCTTTAGGTCTAGCTATCTTATCCCAGGCTGCCCAGGGAAGTACAGAATCCTCCTTGGACCCAGACCAAAGAAACCTACTGCAAAGCTTTTTTATCTTATGGAGGATCCCTTTTGGAATCCAAGTCAAAGCTGCCCAAAAGACTGGCATGGCTTGCAGTACTGAATTTACCAAGGTCAATCTGCCTGCCCTAGATAACCACTTGAAACTCCAGTGATTGATTTTTGCTTCAATTTTGGCCACCAGCCAATTCCAGTCCTGCTTTTTGTAAGAATTTGGTTTCAGCCAGAATCCCAGGTACTTGAAAGAAGTCTCCATATTGTAGACCTCAAAAGGAAGAATAGCTGTGATGTGGGTACATTCATTTCTGCTGAAACCTTCCATTATTAGCTGGGACTTCCTGAAATTTATTTGCATTCCTGTGGCTTTCATGAACAGATCAAGAATACTCTTTAGTTCTTTCAATTCATTCAGGCTCCCATTTGTAAATAATAAAATATCATCTACAAAAAGGAGATGAGAGATGAACATATTTACAGCTACTTCCAAACCTTTTATCAAACCTGTTCTTCTTGCCTCCAAGATCAATCTGCTAAGCCCTTCTGCCACTAGGAGAAAAAGCAATGGGGATAGTGGACATCCTTGTCTCAGTCCCCTTTGCCCTTTGAAGAACTGAGATGAAGCCCCATTTATTAGGACTGCAAAACTTACGCTGGTTACACATCCCATTACCCAATTTATAAATTCCAGCTTGAAACCCAGATGGGTTAGCAGCATCCTGAGATAAGTCCAGCTGATCCTATCATATGCTTTGGACAAGTCTATCTTAATCACAGCCCCTTTCTTGATAGACTGTCTTAAGCTATGTATTGTCTCCTGAGCTACCCCTATAGCTTCATGGATTTGTCGACCATCCAAAAAACCAAATTGTTCACTTGATATACTTCTTGAGAGGACCGGTTTCAGGCGCACAGCAATAATTTTTGCTATAATTTTATAAACACAGTTACAGAGGGAGATGGGCCTGAAATCTTCAAAGGAGTCCGGGTCCTCCTTTTTTGGGATGAGGGCTATAAAGGTAGCATTGAACGAGGGGTAGATCTCACCTTTTCTTCTTGATTCTTCCACAACCTCAGTAAGTTCTTCTCCAATTGCATCAAAAAAATGACTGAACAGTTCAATAGTCCACCCATCTGGGCCTGGGCTCTTATCTTTTGCCATTGATTTTACAACATTTTCAAGTTACTCCATATTCTTATATATAATTGTTTTACAAAAAAAAGTTTGATAAATTATTGATTTTCTAAAAAACATAGTTATTAACTAAAGATAAGCGAGCTATTAGCTTCATTCTCACCAACATTTGAAAGAAGTGAGCATTATTGTTGAATATCCATTGGCATCTTTTACTAGTGTAGCATCTCTTCCTCTTTCAAATCGATATATCCATAGTGTGTTGGGTCTTCATCTTTGTGAAGGTCCAAGGCTTGGTTTTGCATTATGCTACATTTGTCTTATGGGGTATTGGTCATTTGCTTATGATGTGCCAATAGATTCATGATTGTGTCGTGTTGAGACACATATCGATGCTTATTTTCATCCATTTTCGGTGTGATTGAACATAGCGATTTCTTGTGTGAGTGAATGAACTCCCCATGCTTTCACAGGGTCTGTCTAAACTATATAACATCCTATTCTCCATGTTTACTACACAGAGGACTAAACTTGCACAAAATGATTGCCGCATAGAAACAAAATGTTGTATACTAAAATCATACATAAGATGAAGTTACATATATCACCTATAGGGTTGAGACTAAGAACTAGAAAAACCAAAAACTTATCACTAATAAAACCAATCTAGTAGATAAGAGTGTCAAAACTACATAAAACCCTTGATATTGTGCAACTAAAGAGACATAGAAAATAAGCAATATCTTGATGACCATAAAGAGCCAAAACTGCAATCCTTGCACTATTTAACAAAGTGCCCATAAAACCAAATCTTTTAATTAGAAGTTCTAACCAAAAATTAACCAAAAAATGAAGCCACATAAACACACAAACTAGAGTGCAATAGAACTAGAAATACAAAGCAACTTCCTTCCTCATACGATGCTAAAGATCCAATAGGCTTAGGAATAAGGCCCCAATCATAGGTCCCACAATCTAAGTCCTCTTTACCATTTCAAACACAATCCCCATTTTAAACAACAAAATACCAACATTTTAGACCATTCTCCCAAAAATGCATGCTTGTAGTCTTGGCACATTCAATTTACCACTGTATATGCTTAATGTTCCCATCATCGTGCATATGTTAATTCCAGAATTTTGACACAAGTGATTGCCATTGCATTCATTAGCTAGAGTTGAGAGGGGGTTTTATGTGAGAAGGGTTAAGAATCATCCTCATATTATGTGGAGATTCATGTGAACATTATATTCTAATTAACACATATAAACCACCATTATGGGATTTGACATATGGCTCTTTCCCCATTTTTAATGAATAGACCTATGCTGAGGTAGGAGGCTAATTTGGCCCATGAATCTACTTCTTGATTGTTCTCATGTTTCACATGAAAAAAGGTGATCAAATTAAATGCGTTAGACTCATTATTTTCTTGAGAAATCATAATGGTAAGATCACAATTCACTAGAATAAATATCTTAATCATAGCCATGATCACAACCAAGGAATTTCCAAAAACAATGAAAGATCTAATCATCATTTCTTTGTTTATATGAAGACCTCTCAGAAGGGTGTAGGCCTATGGTAGATTCTTAGATGCTATCACTATCCTTGAGCTAAAGTTACTATAAATGTTCATCAGAGATCAAAGAGGATCCCCTTTGCTCCCACTACCCCAATTTTTCTTCTTAAAGCTCCATCAAAAAATAACCTATAAGAATTTTGTTGATCTCTCAAGTCTTGGAATTCCTATGCTTCAATTCACCATGATGAGTTTTCTCTCTAATTTTTCTTCTAAGGCATGGGGATGGTGTTTTGAACTTCATCATGTTTAAGACATGCCTCCTTACTTTTATCTAGTAATTTTCATCTTAGTAGAAGGATTGAACTTGGAGTTGATGTGCTCCACCAATAGTCCATTTACTTTCATCGCTGCAACATGTGGATGGATAAAATATTGACTAAAAAATAGCCATATCTCTGGAAAGTCATATCTTCTAATAGATATATTTTGGAATAACATTCCATATTGTTTGAAAATGACTTTATTTCTAAATGCACCCCTATAAGAAGAATAAGCTGATAACATTTCCTTCCATGAACTTGGCCATCTCACTTGAAAGCATAAACTATGAAAAGCATGACATCAAACTTCTATTGTGAAATGAAGGAAAAGGTGGAAAACCATCTTCTCATCCTTATAACACAATCCACACTTGTATGGTCCTTGTAGACCTATTTTTTTGCACATTTTAAGTCATTAGAAGTTTATAATGCACTATCAATCAACAAGAGCGTTGATCTTCGAAAGTCCATCATTATGCAATAATTCATTCCAAATCGGAATTTTTTTGTGAGAGAGGTAGAAATAACAATGATACAAATGTCCATCTTTCACTCTAAAGAGAGCGAGTCACCCTACCCCCTTTGGTCTCTTGATTGAAGATCAATGGGAGTGCACCCACACAAATCAAAGAATTGTTTTTTGGTAAATGTTGAAGTTTCTTAAGGGGATCTCTTATGTTCCATCCCAGCCATTAACATAAATGTTCTAACCATAGTGAAATCTCATGCAAGTAGATGGAATTTTGATCATTCATTCAAAGCTTGAGATTAGATAATTCAAGATCCCCTATTAATGGTAATTTTTCCATGATGTTATTATTCCAAACTGTATATATTTACCATTACATGGTACCCAAATGCATTTTGATTGTATTATGGCAAAAACCCCCCTGAAGTATTTCCTCGAAAGGATATTTTTTTCCACCATTCAGCTCTACCTATCATGAGTTTCCATAGGAGCTTTGCACCCATTATTAGGTGGAACTTCTTGACATTAGATTTCCCTCCTTTCCATAAGAAATTTCTGATATCCCCCCCAATTTGCTGCATTATATCCATCAGGGCTAATGCAACTAAGACTTTTTAAATGGGATGTGATAAAAGCAATGGTTTTACTAAGATCACTACACATGTAAGGTTGAGACATTACAATCTCCATTGACCTATGTTCGCTTTGATTTTATCTATCAATCTTTTACAAAACAAAGGAGATAGACTACTAAGAGCTATAGGCATTCAAGATATCTAAAAGAAGACCAATTTTCAATGAAGAAATTGTAAAATTCTAGAAATTAAATGCATCACTTGAGAACTTGTATTCCATCCCAGCACTTGACTTTTACGATGATTGATTAGCTGATTAGGAGCTAAAAAATTGCCAAAAAAAAATCGAAGTGTTAGAATATTGATAAGATTAGCTTCAGATCAAAGAGATCATCATTCTAAATCCAAAGGTGTGAACGACACTCAAATCCGAGCTCATATGCAGAAGTTAGAGCAAGTCAAAGTTCAGGTTTGACTTGGACACGTGGCAAGATTGGATGACATGGAAAATGTCCCAGCGAATGGGGTAGCGTCAAGTGGGAGGTTTCCATTGGCCCCCGCATATCGCATATCAGAGCAAAAGGCAGGTCGGCGTTAAATAATCTGCCCCCAGCAGTGCCGATTTGATGTTTGTGATATCACATATCGCATATCGGAGGTATTACAAAATCGGCCCCAGACGCAGACAGGGTTATGATGTGATCACAGTCGCACATCACTTAATGTTATGGTAATCGACCCCCAGAGCAGTCAGGGTTGCGATGTGATATCACATATCGCAATCGCACAGTCAGGTTGCAATTTGTGATAATCACAATCACATATCACACCGTTAGCCCGCGCATACACACACACACACATATAGTTACCGAGGTTATTCACCGATTGCGATGAGCGATAAGTCCCAAATGTGATATGTTTTAGAGTTGTAGTTTATAACACATCGGGTCCGCCACATCACCAGATCTCATGTCGCAATGCGTTAAGTTCTATATATAAGAATCACCCCCGACAAAGTCAATTGTGATATCTGAGAGGGTGTGAAATCATCGTCTTTACCGCTGGGAAAGCCACTCCGCATGTGACCACTCGACACTTAATCACGAGATAGGCTTGAAATTTGGCGGGACCGTTGAATTCGGCGGAACTTCCAGTTTTAACTGTGGATAATGAATTTAACTGGCAGTAAGCCAGATTTGGAGGAGAAAATTGTGGAAAGACTAACAAAAGTCATAAATAAGGCAATTTTTGACTAAATGGGATGCAAAAAGAGGCTAGATAGCCATTTTTGGACATTCTGAACTCATTGGAACATGTTTCAGGATCAAAGGAACACTTCTAGATAGGATTTTTGAAAAGTGAAGCCTATGGGTGCTCTAGTCAACCAGAGTGCTAATTTAGTTTATGAAGTATGAAGATGGAGATGACCTTGCAGGGGTCTTCCAGCCTCCATGTGTTTTCTGCAGCAGCCATTACAACAATGTTGTAGCTTTATTTCTTCTTTTCTCTATATGTGTATGGAGAAAGAGACTTGTTTAAGTACTTCAAGTGGATTGTAGTATTGTTTATGCTCTTAGAAGTTGGAGTATGGGGTCTTGATTTGAGAGTCCTTATCTTGCTGATTGTTTCATGACTAATTGTAGGTTGTCATGTGTTTAGAGTGAGAGTTCTTTGCAGAAGAATGTTTCCTTGAAGGGGAAACTAGCCACTCTTTTTGTCAGCGCACATATGTACTCTTATTACTGAAGAATTTTGAGCATAATAAGAAGGGGTCATGCCTTTAGAGCTGATCCAAGGAGATGTAGCCCAGGAGGGGTGAAATCCTTTATCAATGGCTGGTGTATTATTGTTTGATGTATGCTTCCATTCAATATTATGGTTTCATGGTTTAAGTTTTCTTCATGAAACTAACTTAAGTAAACACATATAAAATTCATGTTTTTACTTGTTATTTTGGAGTACAAACCTCAAGCACATTTTTATATTCTGAATGGGGAATTAGCACATCATTACTAATCTACTCCATTTCAAATCATTAGCCCACCTAAATAATTGTGAAGAGGTCTAATTCATGCATGAATATGGTAGTGATTATTGCAAAGGATCCACCCATTAAAAGGGTGCCTTCAATAAACTGAGAATGATCCAAACTCTTTACTTCTCTTACAATTTTATACTTGGTAGGTTTCCAACTATTATTTCAACCTCTAGCTTCCTACTCAACGAGTTGGCCATAATAATATAGAGGATAGTGTAAAGGGGACATCCTTTTCTTAAACCTCAATTTTAAAGGAAGGAGAAGGATTGCATACCATTAATAAAATGAACTCTCCATAGGGCACTAATGCAAGGGAAAACCCAATGAATGAAGGAAGAATTGAACCTAAATTTAGCCATTACCTCAAAAGGAAAAGAATGCCTCATACACTTGAATGTGTTGGCCATGCTAAGCTTTATAATCATTCCTATTTTTTATTCTCTTTACTAGAGTGAATGACCTCTTGAACTAACACAATATTGTCCATTATTTGTTGGTTCTACATGAATCCATCTTGATTTTCCAATGTTATATTGGGAATTTTTTTCTTGAGCCTATAAGTATAATATTAATCATTATTTTATAAATCAAGTTGTAAAGAGATATTAGTCTAAACCTGGAAAATGAAGATAGATTATTCTCCTTTGGGGTTAAGGTGAGGAATCAAGAGTTAGTACTTCTTCTTGTTTTATAGATATTCTCCACAAATTGAAGAATTCTTTTAAGATATGTTCTAATTAGTCTCCAAAGAGCTTTGAAAAAATAAATGAAGAATTTTCCAAAGCATGGCGCCTTGTCGGGCTCAACAACTAAAGCAACAACGTTGACCCTATTTTTCTCCAAGAATAGGTTGACGAAATAAGTGAACATTGCATTCTTTAACTCTTCAAATCCTTAATCATGGAGCCATCTTCCAACATTATCTCTTTGACATTTTAACTTTTATTATTATTATTATTTGGGATTTTGCTTGTTTATGAAAAATTGTTGTAATTATATCAAAGGATCTTACTAGTTGCATTTATGAAAAGTTATATTTGGTGTAATAGTGGCATTCGATATTTCAAAGTTACAAATTCTTTAAAAAATCTCATTATTGTAAAAAAAATGCTTGTACTTATGTTCCCCGATTTGAGCCACAAGCTTCATGAGTTCAATCTCCATAACTCTTCTTCATTCCTTATAGTTGTTTGAATATTTTGTTGAAATTTCGCTTCAACAACCTATAAATAAAATGTAATGCGAGATGACTGAATATCACTTAACTAGTCTCTAAGCAATTTCACATCTGGAACTAGAGTTGAATAAGTCTCCTTGATTCATGACTTTAGGGTTGAATTCATCGATTTAAGTTTTTATATGCAAATAAAAACTAGTGATTTAGAAATCCATACCTTCTAGATTCAGTGACAATGATTGAAACATCCAGTTGTGTAGTCCAAAGCAATTTGTTGTAGGTTTTAATCTTGTACGGATAATACCAGCAAACAAATTATTAAAAATAAATAAATAAATACACACACACACACACAATGACGAGAACATAAAATGTACACATATATTTTTCCACTGGAACCCAAAATTGGGAAAACTAGATTGATTTTTTCTTTGTATTCCTTTCAATGTTACATTACAATACATTACATACATGTCGAAGCATTCATAAACCCCCAATCCATTAACCCTTGATTATAACATAATCGTAGTTCCTTTGACCAGGTCTACAAAACCATAGGCAAAACCATCATGCATAAAACCATGTGTAAAACTGCCAAAAAAATCTTTTGAAGTGTTGCCCCGAACCCCACGCAAGGGGGGCTAACACCCCCCAACTCGGGGGCGATGCCAAGCCCCCCTCAAACCCCTCTTTGTGTCGTAGTGCATATGAGTCATGCAAAGAATATAACACACACACACCAATTGATATGAAATTGTTGATGGGATGATTTGGTATTTAATTGAGAAACTCTAAAACATGATGTTGTGCAGAAAAAATTTATCTAGACATGCTACTACGTGTATATGCCCTAACCTTTTTATTATTTCAAATGAATATTCCTCTTGTTGGCTTAATATTTGATCAAATCTCAATCAAAGATTAGATACTCCATCCTCTCTCTAAAAGGGTCGCTTGTACTACTTCCCCCATTTTTTCCTTATTGTTAAGTATTACATTGAAATCCTCGGCTATAATGATTCCTCCTACATATTCTAGCTCCTTCAAAGTTTCTAAAGATCTCCAACACCTCTCTTTTTCCATGAAAGCTACTACAATATATATGTTGAAAATATTAGTATGCTCACCAGACTATAGATGACAGAATTTATAAAGAATCTAGTGTTGTGTTTGATGGATAAAACTAAACTGCATAATAGAGCCATTCTAGAGGGCAGATAAACCCCTAGATGCTCCTCTAGAACTCATTGCCACTCCTTCTATTTATATATATAGCTTCTTATCTATGTTCAAATATTATTTATACTCCATCTTGGTCTCTTAGAGTATAACAATATAGGTTTTGGTGCTTATTAGTTCCTTTAATGCTGCTTCTTCATTCGTGCTCCCTAATTCCCTATAGTTCCAGGATACAATATTCATGATTTAAGAGGAGGAATTTGGCTACTGCCCCTTGATGGCACACTTTTTTTGGGAATCATGGCTAACGTTATTGCTACTAACATAAACTTCTGCTAAAAATTGAGTTTCCATCATTTTTTCCATGTCCATTGCTTCCTCCCTTTTCTCTTTTACAATTTTTCTTCCAGGTATTTTGTGGATCTTTTCATCTAAAATATCTTCCTCTTTCTCTTCTTTCTTTGATGTTATTTGTTCTTTTCTCTTAGTATTTGTAATAAAGTGCTACTCAAGAATGTTATCGATTTCTTCTAGATGGTTTGAGAACATTCCCTCGTGTTCTAAAGTGGGGAACTCCACAATTTGGACCAAAGGTTGCTACAAGGGGGGTTTGACTGGTGTTGCTAAAGTTGAGAATGGGTCTACCAAGAATCTCATACAGGGAGCATGCTTCTCCTAAGATAAAAGTTCGAATCTATTATAAAGAATTAGAGGGTTTCCATTCCAAACATGGCTTGAAGATTTAATGGGTCATTCAAGACAAGAGCTTGAAGGAATGTTTTTTGTTGGAGGTTGAGCCTTAGGGAATTTGGGTCTAGGAGGTCTAGAAGGTTTTGTTACCAAGGATTGAGGTTTGGATTATTCTGTGTTGTTTGGAGACATCTTTTTCTTTACCATTTTCCATTGCTTCTCTTTATCTTATGAAACCTATGGGTTTCATGGTTTCTTCTTCTTCTTTTAATCTTTGGCAAAGTGACCATACTCATGACAAGATTTCCACTTGAACAACATTTATTAATATTTGACTAGTTGCTCATATTGAGAGTTATCCAAGGTTAACGTAATAACCTCTCGTAGATCTTTTTCCATGTTTACCTCTACACATGTATGAGCACAAGGAAACATATTTTCCTTTGGCTTGTCCTTATCAATATAACATCCAAGGGCGTTCCATATATTTCTTAATGAAAAGGAAGGTGTGGGGGGCACATCCAAACATGTACTATTGATGACACATTAATTTTTGGATGGAAGTTTAGAACCCATTTGTTTAGGTATTTTCCCTTAGACCTAGAAAGTAAGGACCACTCCTAAATATTATGTCTCTATCTTCCTTGGATTCAAATATAAAGGCGTTAACTTCCTTAAAAAAAAACAATAAATCAATTTCCATTTTATCAAAACTTGCCCATTTTTTGAACCTAATTAGCCATAGTTTAAAGGGATGATGAGATACTTGTAAACTAGCTAATACATCCCCATTGTACTAGAGTTAGGGATTTCATCTTAGAGGAAAAAGGGGCCATTTGAGATACTAGGATATTCCTTGTTCTTCTTATGAAATGACTCTACTTAGATTGTATTGCTTTGCTCAATGATGATATCATAGTCTGAAATGCCAACACATCAGGGTCTAGAGTGGGGAAGAGACACCTCCAAAGTCCAGATCCATAGCTATTATCAAACCAATATTAAGAGCTCTCATGAATAAGGTTCTAAGTGTCGACTCACTCTATTTTGTTTCCATTGTGTTAATATAATTGTCACGATCGATTGATATTTACTTTATAAAATTTACTCCAGTTTATATTTTAGTTAATTTATTTAACTAAAATAAATTATTGAGCTCAATTAAAAATAAAATATTATAAGACACTATAATAAATATATCAGATAATGTTTATTATGTTTTTTGTTTTGTTTGTCTTACTAACAACAACCATATTTCCACCTCGATGGGGTGTCATACGCTAGGACTAGGACACTCCCCACATGCCTAACGGAGCCTAGTTGCATACTAGCACATACTAGCATAATGAACGTGAGAGGAATGAAAAGGATGAAGGTTATTAGAGTAGGGTTAATGCATCTAACCTACAACTTGGGGACTGAGTTGGGAAGGATGATGGAGCAATGTGGCATCCTGGAAAAGACAAGAACCTGGGTTTTTAGAGCTTATTCCATTACTAAATACATAACGTTTGTGGTAGTAGAAGAAGATGTTGGTTGTTATGATGTTGGTGGTTTTCTTCCTAGGCATGGCTCCCTTGGTTCAATTTCAATTTTGCTAGTTAATATCTTGGTTTTTTCTTTCTATATATTGGTTAAGACCCTCCTAGTTTTACCGCATCAAAATCTTGTCTACATTAAGGGGTTGTGAGTCTAAGAGAAATTTTGTGTGAAAGCTAAGTGAATTCATTGGTGGTGCCCATTTTCTAGTATAAGGGAGCTAGCCTACCCTAAGTTCCTTCCCCCAGTTAAATTTTGTGGAATTGGTCTTCTGTGACCTATGTTTTTCAATATGCTTATCACTCGGGGACCCATTTATCAATGGATACTGCCCTCCAACTTATTTGGATAAATAAAATCATCATGCTTTCTTTGGGTTTGGTTCTTTTGGATTTTCTATATCCACCCTTTTAATATTTAGGAGTTGGTGTAGTCTTTGGTTTACCTTAGAAATATGAAAACATCTGTGAAGGCTCCCTTATTTCCTTTTAACATAGAAAGGATAACTTGCATTCTTAACTCTATTCGTTATTCCCACGTGCAGGCCCACTCCTCCCCCTCAAAGTCGACCTACTATTTTTTTTTGTTAAGGGTGAACTCGCTATAATGATGATTGCTAGTAAAGGGTCTAGCCTTGATTCAAAAAAACATAGTCATATTAGAGTTCCTTTATCCTTTGTCAAGTTATCTCCTTCATGGCAAGCACCCTATTGCATTACCAAAGCCCATTTCAAAGTCGTAAGAGAAATTATGGATTTCCATTACAAATTCTCTATATAAACCAAAGTCAAGGTGAACATTATGTAGTAGTCTATCAATCAAAAAAGGTGAACTCTTTCCAAGGATCAACTAGAGGCATAGTATAGGAAATTGTCCCACGCACTGCATACACCATAGTAAGTGATACCAAGATTTTCAATCTCATTGAAATTTATTGGCTAAATAAAGTGTGCATCACTTAGGTGGAGGAGGAGAAAGGCATCCAACACTAGAACGTTATGCAAAAGCTGACTGTGTTGGACAAGAAGTTTGATTCTAGGTGTAGAGAGAATTTTAATATTGAGATTACAATTAATGACTACTCAGAGGCTCAACCAAATTCAATGGATGAGGTTGAGCAAGTCTTAGCATTTGTAGGTACTCCAAATCACATTCTACTAAATGATGAAACTGATGTTCATATGAACAACCATTATTAGCAGAATCAAGGACATGGTCCATAAGGTTAACCAACTATGTTTATCTTTGTATAAGCATAAAGGGACAATAATAACCTCCTTAAACACATGTCATATTTTTTTTTTTGCTATAAGATAGTTCAATGACATACTCCAAAGGGTTAACCAACTATGTTTATCTTTGTCAGAAGCATAAAATGACAATAATAACTTCCTTAAACATGTCATATGTTTTCTTTCTTGTTATCAATAAAATAACTCAATCCAAATAAAAATTCATAAATACTTTAAAAAATTGTAAACTATTTTCTAAACCAAAACTAGTAACATTTTTGAATTACCATAATTCCAATCTTCAAAATAATAAACCACATACAATATTATTTTTACTTTAATTTATAATACAAAAATACTAATATTAATTTAAAAAACAAAAAAAACCATATTTTTTCTTTATTACCTAAAAAAAATACTTAACACATTCAATAAATTAAATTAATTTAAATAAAATTTATTTTCATTTTCATTACAAACATATATCATAAAATCAATATTCTTTTATCCTTTCATTACATAGTGAGTCATCTTTAGTGAGTTTTTTTGGAAGCTTTTCCGGTGGGTTTTTCCGGTCTAATTTCTCTAAAATTTGGTAGGAATTTATTGAAATCATAAGTTTGATGGGTAGCCCCTCCATAATAGAAGTGCCCTAAGGGTTTTTAAGGGTGTTGAATCCATATATATAGTAAAAAAAATCAGTTTAAATATCACAAATCAAAATTTCACCTCAAAAATTTCCACCAAATTCCGACACCACAAAATCCAAAAATCAAACTCAAAACAACTCCTTCTATATATCATAAAATATATATATCATAAAATATAAAATCAACAGAAATATTTGAAGAAATTTTTAACATTTTAATCAACACAAAGTATTTATATATCAAAATTTAAACTCAAATCATAATCATAACAAACATTTCAACTTCCCACTTATCCACATCTCAATAAACTAAATTGATTTTTTATTAGTACTAATGAATGCACCTTTATTAAACTGATATCCTTATTTTAAAGTGAAAATGAAATGCTTCCCTTAAACTCGGACATGTGTCCCACCCGGGGGAGTAAGGCGTACATGCGGAGAGGAAACACCTTGAGTGGGTGGTGGATCCCCCACCATAGAAAAACTACACTCAAAATAAAAATGAGGTCCTATGGTTAAATGGGAAGTCCAGTTATAGCACTGCCCAATATAAAAGAAGAAAAGCTCCACTCAAATTTAGATGAATGTCCTTTGCAAAATTATTATATGGTGAAATGGGATGTCCAATTATGGCACTCCCCAATACACTTTGGATAAAGTTACGTGAATAGAAAGGTAGAGAAGGCATTGATGTGCATCCCTATGAGGCTGCATGAATGGACACATATGTTGGCATAAGTGCACTTTCACATAAAGAGAATCAAAGTGGGGACATGGCTCCCTCAAAGTATTCAACTTCTGTTATTCTCCATTATGCCTCTCTCCACTTGCATCATTTGGGCATGAAAGTGTCAATTCAGGGCAAAGTGGTGGTGGGAGTTCCTAGGGTGGGTAAATATTTTTCACTTGTTTATATGAGTAATAAAGTGGAATAATGGTTGGTTTGAAATTGTTTTTCAATTTTTTTAGATTATTGAAATAGTTAATAATAATAATAGAATTGATAATTATTATAACCATTAAAAATTGAAATAAAATGATTATAATTTTTTATTAAAATATATATATTTTTAATTAATATATTTTTAGTTTTTTTATTTATATATTTAAAATATATTTATAAATAATTATAATAGTAAAACTTGTTATTATAATAAGGAAAAAAATTGTATGAAATGATTATAAAAATTTTATTAAAAAATTTCTTCATTCTTATTTTTATTTTAGTTATAATTTAAAATATTTAATTAAAATTAGAGAAAAATACAATAAAATAATTTTAAAGAATTTATTTAAAAGATTTATCTATCTTTTTATATAAAGAGAAATATCTTCATATTTACAAATATATATCTATAACTAACTATATAATATAATTAAATTTTACAAGTTATAATGAAGAGGATACTAGAAGAATTCAATCATGATAAAAAAGGAGAGAAAAAAATACACTGAAGTAATTAGTTAAGAGGATTTTTGAAGTTAGATGAGATTTTTGAAATTGATTTAGTAATAATTATGTTAGTAAAAAGAGGGAGTTAACGTCTTTTTTATTTAATAAAAGTGTTATTTTGATGAATGAAACAGAAAGAGAGTGAAATATTATATTGATTTTTCTTTTTATGGCTTAATTAAAAGAAATGACAAATAAATAAATAAATAAATACATATATATATTATTAATCTCATTTCTATAATATAATTTAAAAATTACAATGATTAAGGTTGGTGTTATATTCTATATCATGGACTTGATATATTGGTTTTTAAGTTTTTGTAACAATTTACTTTTGTTTATATCATTTTTTTTCAACCAACTTTATTGTTTGCTTATATCATTTTTTTCAACCAACTTTATTGTATCTTTTATTAAATTTATGTAATCTTATTTTTTAATAAATAAATTTGACTTTTTTGTTATTTATTTTTTATTTCCACACAAACACTTATATTCAAACACAAATTCAAACGCAATTTATACTTTATAATATCAAGATTAAAGGAAATACTCCTTATCCTATTCTTCTGATTGAAGCACACCCTTTCCAGGTTGAAATCATGCCTATGCCGCTATGACTAGATATCTTATTTATAAGAAGAAATTAAACAACATGGAATCCAAATGGTTTCATAAAATTGCTTCTAACTCTAGCAAAAAAAAATCCTCACCTTTGGCTCAAGTGAGAATGACGTAAAGATGCATAGTTGTGGCTTCATCATTGAGGGATAAAGGAGGGGATCATCTTGTAGAATAAGGATAACATTAAGAATATTATTACTTCAAAATTTAAGGAGAAATTGTGGGGTGGTAAAGAGTTAGGGAGAAAGAAACTAAGATAATATAAAGAGGTGATTAACCTCAATCTCAAAAATCTAAAGCATCTCTTTGTCTTGACTAATGTTAAGAAGAAAATGAACATTGTCCAAACAAAAACAAATTCCCATGAGCTTCATAGTGAGTTGATCACCATGGCATGAA
Organism: Pinus tabuliformis; assembly: GCA_031772625.1. Classification (NCBI taxonomy): domain Eukaryota; kingdom Viridiplantae; phylum Streptophyta; class Pinopsida; order Pinales; family Pinaceae; genus Pinus; species Pinus tabuliformis. The sequence goes on from CM062816.1 coordinate 1,511,834,953, forward strand.
AGAGTTTGCCGTCTTTGGAACACTAAATGAATTGAAAATAAAAAACACTGAAAGAAGGCCTAATAACCTTAATATAGACAATGGTTGGAAAATCAATAGGGGTTGGATCCCCCTCCTTCCTTCTCAAGGGCTTAAGGTTTTTGGTCCTTGCCTTTCTTTTGGTTTGACTCTTCCTAATTATCTTTATTCTTTTATTAATTATTATTATTATCCTCTTAATCACAATTGTTATTTATTTTTATTTTTATTTTTATTATATTTTTCTAATTTTCTCTATTTATTATGATTTTCATTGAATTTTTTAGTTTTATTATTTTCTCTGTAAAATTATTGATAATTTTCTAAAGTATTAGTTTAATTTAGTATCTTTTTAATTTTAATTTTAATATTTATTTATTTACTACCATTTATTTTTTAATTTTTGGAAATTTGATAATTTATTCATTAATATATATTTAGTCCAATTCCTCTCATGGTTTACTAGTCTAGTTTTCTTTAAAATACTTTAGAGTTATTTGATTTTTATATATTTTTAATGTTTTCGTTAATTTTTATTTCTTGACTTTATTCTATTCTTTTTATATTTGTATTTAATTTTGTTTTTATGATTCTATTGTTATGGTTATGTTTGCTTTTAATAATATAATTCTTTTTAATTCTTATTTTATTATTATTTTTTAGAACAATTAGTTATTTATTTATTTAATTTATATTTTTAAATGTTAGTATAAACAATTTTTTATTAATTTTTAGTCAATATATAAACGTTATATTCTAAACGTTTGAATGATTGTTCTTTATCACTTTCATTATTGATTCTTATGCCTGGATAAGACTCTTATCTTATCTTAGTCTTGATATGAACCTCACTGAATGGTTCAAAAAACGTAGACTGAACACATATAATGTAGTTTCTACCCAAATTTTTCTAATAAAAAAAACCAAATAAACATTTTTCATAAATTATCTATCTTTTGTTATACCAGGAAACGTTTGACCTTTTAAAGTGGCAAAATTACAAAAATATTAAAATTGTTTTATTGAAAAAAATAATATTAATGATTTAAGTAATATACACTATGTAAATGGAGATAAATAACTGAAATCGAGCATGTGAACTCAATATTAAGAGGAGATTGTAAGAAAGTATTTAAAAAAGAGGGAGGAGATTTTAGTATAGTAAAGGACTTCCGAACATTGAATGGGACAAAGTAAAGTGGATGAGAGTAAACACTAATGTCAATGAAATCTCATCATAGTAGTATGGCACTGAGTAAGATTTGGTCCACTCTTCAGTGAAAAGATCCTGAGGGGACAAATAATGGAAACATGAAAGAAGTTGTCCCACCATGAGAGCAATAGATGTGAAGAGAGAATCAAAAGAAAGATAATGGGGCCGTGGGTTTCATGGAAGGCTGTACTTCATAATGAAAGGAAGCTCCTCCACATGTAGTCTGATTGCATAGAATGTCATGTCATTCGGATGTGATATGCAGAGAGAGATGGGGAACAATGTGCAAAAGCTTTGTATACCATCAGGTTTTTGGCCCGAAGCAAATTGAACCCACAAACGCCGCTCCATTCTTTCAATCTTTGTTCATTTGGGTCTCTTCGAATAGCGCTTCTGACAAAACCCAATTGACAGCTTTTTGTTGGTAATCTGGACAAAGTACAGTTCTGGTAATTGGTATCTGGAATGCTGCATCCCATATAGGGGACTCCAAGCTCTGGTAGGATTATTGGGTAGATTCAGATCGAGTTTCTTGGTGCAATTGGGCCATTGCAATTAGGGAACCGTCATTCTAGAGAATGCCAAGGCCAGGACCCAGGCCTTATGAGTGTATCAGGAGAGCATGGCATAGTGACAGCCACCATCCCTTGAGGGGAAGCCTGATACAGGAGATATTCAGGTATTTCTCCTATTCTACTTTGTGCCATCTGATGAATTTTTATGTTCATTATGCACTTTGTATGAGACATTAAACAGAAGCTGATGCTACTGCATTGCATTCTGGACAACTTTTGAAACGAGCACAGGACAACTTTTGAACGAGCACACAACTAAATAGAAGTTAGAGATATGTGCTCTTAAGCAAATGGCGACTCCAAAGCTGTGTGTCTGAATGGGTGTGTCTTTGTATTCCCAATAATGAGCATATATTTATAATAAAAATTTGTGACAAAATCGGAGATGGGAATATTATGGAGTACAAATTTATAATAGAGATTTGTGATAAAATTGTAAATTTAATATAAAATAGATTTTGATTTATTATAGAGCTTAGGATAAACTATCTCCTCGAATAAAATTGCCTGAGAAAGTAGATTTTGCTCTATACCTTATTTTGTACTTGTGGATGTAAGCACGTTTATTTTTTAAATCAAAACCAAGGCTCATAAATTCTCAGAGAAGAAGGTTTCTCGGGTCTGTGTTTTTGATACAAGACGCTTGTCGAAATTTTTAGATTGAAAGAATTTACTGAGGACCATCTGCACTTGTTATATCTTTGTTAGAAAGTTAAAGTAACTCGAGAAGGAGGTCAAGAGAATGCATAGTTCAGTAATTTCCGAAATTATAGTCTAAACAAGAAAACTCCTCCAACACTTAAATTATTACACTTGTCTGAAGTGGTCTTAGGTTTTTTACATTTCCTGACAGACTTTGATTTTTAGTTGACAAAGCCCAGGGTTCAAACTTAACTTTATGCTCAAGGGGCACACTTTATGCTCAAGGGGCACCTGTGTTCTCACCATATCTTGGGAGGTATGCATCTAACACTTGCAAATTTTTGTTTATTACAATCTATTTGTTTACAATTTCACTCGTAATGATCTTGGTGACCCAATGCTTCTTCAAAAGCAAAGAGTAAAGGTTGAATAGCAAATGCCCATTAGACCACCTCCGTATGCCCCTAAAAGAGGGCAATTCCTACCTTTCTAGATGCCATGTTAAAGTGCCTGATGACCCGATTTAAAGAAAAGAAATTAGGTTAACCTGACTATCAAAACCGGTTTTATATATATATGGGTTATTTCGGGTGGTTGGGAGGAATGACTGTTATCTTCCCCACCCAAGTTCAAATTTTCGCTTGTGACATGATGAGCTATAATGCTTTGATAAATATTGTTGTAATGGCTTTATTGTTCTGTGAACTCTTAAGTGAGTATACTTGTGGGCTGGCCTGGTACCAACAACCTCACTCTAGCCCTCAGGCTCAGAGAGAAGCTGATTTCTTACCTTGGAAATATATATATATATATATAAAACAAAGCTCTTAATAGTTTTCAAGTTAATTTATATTAAATTTTTTTATCTATCTTAAGGTCACTGACTATCAATAATGAAAACAGTTTTCAAGTTAATTTATATTAATTTTTTTTTATCTATCTTAAGGTCACTGACTATCAATAATGAAAACTAGCTAAATTGAGTAAAGTTTTAAGTTAACTTCTTATTTTGTACTGAAATAAAATCCGAGCCAATAATTTCTTTAACGTGCCCTGAAAGGTACTTCAAAAAAAAATGCAGAATTGAGATATGTTAAGTATTTTGACACATATTAGTATGGCAGACTGCAGTTGCCAAGGATAAAATATGGCATTAAGATCCAACTTAAATTACCCTAATTTGTCAATGTGGCCCATACTGGAAGACATGGATGAATGTGGATTCTGGAATTATGGTTATTAGGCAGGATGAATATAATAAATTGAAGCCAGAGTACCAAGTTAATCAATTAGAAACGCCTCTCCTACGAGTAGCTTATCACAATGCCAAATATCAGACTTTTAACACCAAGGTGATGGCAGATTTATGTGCATTACTATTGGGGAAGTCATGTTGGAGAATGATATCTCATTTACAAAAGGAAGCAGTAATGGAAGAATATCTTTAGTTCTCAGATTATCTCTTTGCTGTACATTTTCCATCAAAGACATGCTTCTATCGAAAGTGGTTAAGGCCACTGCTTCTACATGAAAAATAACAAGTAGAACAGTCATTTAACATGCTTCCATAGACTCCGGAGTCTGCTTTCGTCATTATAATTGCGTGGATATCCTACTAGACTGCAACAAATCCAGTGGATATACTCTGTAGCAGTGATTATCAGTTTGTGAAAACCTAAGATCTTCCACAAATTACTTCTTCCCTAGTGATGTCCTATGCACGTTATGGATTCATTCCATGAATGATTCGAAAGAGAAAGTGCCTTGTTCAGCTTAAAATAGACAAACATATTTGAAGAGAAGACAATAGTAAATACCAGGTACTACGTCCTGAGCATAAAGAAGGCATGTAGTTCCATCTTGTCGGCTTGTAGAAAGCATGTGTTACAACAACCAGATCTGGAATAAGGGAATAAACAGCTACACAGAATTTGAAATTTGAAAAGACCAGGAAAGCTAAGCAAAGACAATATTTCCAGTCTGTAGATAAGCAGGGGCAAAGACAATCAGAGTGTAAATCTTAAATTTCTATTTAATTCTGTTGTGAGCTGCGTTGCTGCAAATAATCTTTAGACAATACAGGAATATCTTTAATTACCCATTCTATCTGTGTTCCGTTGGTGCTTTTATACTTGAGGCCCAATTATGTTTAGTTTATTCCTCATTTAGATCTCGAATTTCTTTTAGGCTTTCTATTCTCCCATATATACTAGTCAAAACTTCATTCCATGTTGTACGTTTTGATAGCCTTTGACTCAAAGTATTCTGCATACTGTGATGATGAGGGGCTAATAAGATGTTTTTTCGGTCCCCAGGGTTGCACCTTAAGCGGGTAACTACTTCAACAAAAGGAAGTATTCTGGTTTAGTGTGGCTTATCATATTATTTTCTCGTCTTTGGGTTCATTCAAGTTTCAACATTATAGGTTTACATATGAACATGCCTCTCTCATTGAAAAGTGGTGATGCTGTTTGTGATGTGTGAGGTCTTAATCTCTCTTTCAAGGGAGAAACCTGAAAAACATTGTGAAATTTTGAGTTGAGGGTGATCGGAATCTGGATTAGGGGCAAGAAATAGCTCAAAAATCAAGTGCTCGGAATCGTGCGAAACCTGAACGATCGCATCCGTCTCGTCAAAACGATCCCAATGCAACTCGTTTTGTTCAAAATGGAGCTCGTATGAAGAAGTTAGAGCCCGCTAACTGTTTCACCAAACATGCAAAATTAAAAAAAAAAGGTTGATTGGGCATCCGTACAACCCAATCAGCGAGGAGAATATTCCCTAGAATATTCTTTGAAATATTCCCTAGAATATTCCTTGGAATATTCTTGTACAAGTGGATGTGTCATATGTTGACAAGTGGCAACGCTGCATTGGGCAATTGGTGTTGAGTTGGTCTAATCAGAAGGCAACACGTGGCAAGGCCGGAGGCTGCCACATGCCCCTACAGTGGTATATCAAAATTTTGTTGGAGGCGCCGGGGTTCGACCTCCCCTCCACTAGCCGTGCGCCTTACCACTCTACCCACACCATTGGTTCTTAACCCATAAGCTTTCTACGCATATATAAGTTTTTAAATGTTTTGGGTTGGCGGTTAGGGAGGGCCAGCCCGCAGGCCAACCCTCCCCATGTGATCACACCCATTACCACGCGGTTAATGTTACGAAACCGCCGGCGGCTCCAAAGCATGATAGTTTAGCGCATGACATGTGATTGCAGCAACGGTTATGCAAATGGTTTGTGGTTATGGTTAGTTGGACCGACATACAGTTAACATTTAATGCCACCATGCGACATGTGTCCACCCAAAACAGTAAGCTCCAACGGTTAGCAGGAAAACTGTGCGGTATTTGCGTTAACTTTGGATTAGCACTTAACTAATCCGGATTACCGCTAATTAACCCAACTTAAATCTAATTAACTCTGAGTTTAATTCGGTAAGATTTATGGCGGAGCCACCAAATTTGGGCCTGCCACCAAACTTGGTGGACTTAATTGGAGTCTTTCCAATTTTAGCAGAGGTTTTCTAGGTCAAACTGGAGAAAGCCATAGATTGCTCAATTTTCGACCAATTTTGAAAAATGAATAGTCATTCCTAGATGATTTCGACATTCTGAACTCATTGGTGCAGGTTTTAGGAGCAATGGGATACTTCTGTATGTGATTTTTCCACATTGAAGTTTTATGAAGCCTAGGGCCACCAGGGAGGAGGTCATGCCCAGAACAGCTATGGTCCATTTGCAGAGTTTAGAGAGTCAACTTAGGGGTTTTGGGATGCTCTGAGTCCATTGAAGCAGATTTCAGGAGCCTCAGGAGCCATTGCAAACTGTATTTTTTGTGTTTTTGAGAAAATACAGAAGCCCAAGCCATGGAAGCTGGACCAAGGAGATATGGCCCAGGAGGGGTGAACTCCTTTATGAAAACCTTGTGTTGAGTGTTTTTCTTGATGGTTTGCTATTCATTTGCTTGTTGCGGTTCAACACTTTACTCTCATGATATTCTGCTGGTGATTTCACATAAAATTTACCTGTTTCCAATCACAAACAGCTTAATAGAACCCTGCACATGAAGCAATAGACAAGCATGTGTTTTTAAATCTGTAAATGAAATTAGCACAACAAAACTAACATTCAACTACAGATCAAGTTGGTATCAGAGCAAAGGTTTATTTGCTTGATTGCTTGAGATTTGTGCAAGGAGAATTAACAGTGTGCAAGTTTATGTGATGGCAGCTTCAACAAGTGATGTCTCTAATCTCTCTTCCTTAGCAAGATTCTTTGATGAAGAGATGTTGCAGGAGTTTTTCATCATGAGAGATATGGTGCAAGAGATGATTGAAGATAGGAAGGAGAACACTATACTTCAAGAGGAGTTGATGGCCATGAAGGAGGAGAAGCAAGAGCTTCTTGAAAAGATGCATGAGATGGAGATTTTACTCCATGATGCCAAGGAAACCCTAACCAAGTATATGCATGAACATGAGGTATGCAATTCAAGTTTATCTTCAGTTTCCTCTCAAAATGAATGTTTTGGTGCTTTTGAAAGGCATACTAGAGGAATAGGGTCCAAATTGTTGATGAAAATGGGCTATGAAGGTAAAGGGTTAGGCACACATGCACAAGGCATAGTTGAGCCAATTGTTGTTGAGGAAAGGCCTAGGTATTTGGGTCTTGGTTATGCAACATGATGGAGAATGCTCCAATGCCAAGGAGGCACATGAAAGTGTTCCAAGAGGGAATTTCATTACATGTTCATACCCTCAAACTTGTGAAGTTTGTGTTCATGAGGACTGCAAATGCTTTATACCCACTTTGCAAGAAAATGCTCATAAGCATGCAAACAATGGTTTCAATGAACAAGAGGATGTTGAAATCTCTAAGGTTATAAACACCATTGTTGGTATTTCGAAGAGAGCCACTACCTCGTCAAATTCACCTCCTTAAGAAGGCGACAAAGGTGAAAGTGCAAGGTATAAATCTGCCTTTAATCAAGTTTCTTTTGATTATGACAAACATGGTAAATCTTCACATAAGAAATGCAGAGAATTTAAATGTTCTTTTTGTGGTTTGAATAACCATAAAGTTTCAAGATGTTGGAAGAAAATGGCCACATACAAGAAACTTTCAAAGCAAAAGCGACAGAAAACTAGAGGACCATTGGATAATGGAAACCATGTTGTAAAGAAGATGCAATCGTTTTGCACTCATTTCCATAAGCAAGGTCATCTCATAGACAAATGTTGGACCTTGTATCCAACAACTCATCCACGACATTTGAAGAAGGTTTAGAGAGACTTTGACAAAGATGAAAAATAGGATTCCATAATTGATGTGGGTCAAGATGATTCACAGGATGATGTGCAGCTGCAAGAATCACCAATGAAATGGTTTGGTAAGAGGTGGTTTGATTTCTTATCCAAATAAGGCTTACATTACTTTTGTTGACAAATGCAATTCTTGGCCTTAAAAATGCATTTCTTTGCCTTATGAATGCATTACTTATCTGTTGAAAGTATGCTGCAACTTGTATGATGCAAGATGTTGAAAGTGGAGTTCTGTTTGACTCACTTTAATGCAGAAAAGAAGGCAATTTGTGGTTACAAGTTTGTATGTGAATGCATTTCTTTTGAAAGCATTCTTGTTGTTGCATATATTTGCCAAGAAGGTGTGTGAAAGTTGGGTATGTTACTCACTTCATTTGCAGCAAATTAGTCATTCTTGTTGTTGCATATATTCTCCAAGGTGTGTGAAAGTTGGGTATGTTACTCACTTCATTTGCAACAAATTAGTCATTCTTGATGTTGCATATATTCGCCAAGAAGGTGTGTGAAAGTGGGGTATGTTACTCACTTCATTTGCAACAAATTTGTCAATTCAGCTCTTTATGTACCCATAAATGTTTTTTGGCTTATTGTACTTGTGTTTGTACTTGTGAGAGAGTTGAAGAATTGTACACATACATGAGAGTTTGTGTGTGTGAACAATGAAACTAGCAACATGCATGAGTGATTGACTTGTATCGGTCGATTGCTTTGTTAACATGTATGATTGACAACTTGAGAATTTTCATTGTATTTGGATACATGCATGAGTGTCTACTTGTGTTGATTGTTGTCACATGTATGTCATATTGACTTGGAAGAGTTGATTTTATCTCCAAAGATGAAAGGGAGATGTTGACGGATTGTTGCATGAGATGTGAAATTCTTGTTGTTTATGCAAAGAATCGTCAAGTTGTTATACGTGCATTTACTTGACTTGAAAGTCAGTGGTTTGATGTTAAAATTGGCAACTAGGGCCAAACTCCATGTGGGTCATCTTATTTATGACAGTTGATATTTTTCTTGGATCCCTCTCATTGAGAGGTGTAGGATTGATCTAAAGATCATCCGATTCGATAAGTATTCATGGAGTTATGAATTTATTTGTGTTATAAGACAATTCGTCAAGGTCGGCCAGCAACCAAATAAACCCCACATGTGCTCAACATTTTAGTATAAAAGGAGATGACTTGAGAGTCATTTCTCACACACACTTCTATCTTGATTTCTCTCTCCACTTGTCTTGGGTTAGTGGAAGAGAAATCTAGGAGTGGAAGCCCTAGATGTATGGAGGAAAAGAGGTAGCCGTAGATGCAGATGGAAGGCAACCCTAGACACAGATGGAAGACAACCCTAGACGCAGACTAAAGGGTGCCCTAATGCAGACCTAAAGGCTGCCCTAAATGCTAGTCTAATCCAGCCCTAAACGCTGATCTAATTCAGCCCTAATGCAGTCAATTTTATGGGCTGCAGTGAGGGTTTGCTGTAGGTGACAGCGTGGTAAGGGCTGTTCGAAGTGCATAATGCTGGGTAGATTAGGCCGAGGAACAGCTGTGTGTACAGCGGAGTTATAGCCGCAATATAAGAGGTCAAAGGAACGACGTGGACGCTGCCCTAGACAACGTAAAGGGGCTGAAGGGACAGCGTGACCTTAGCCGCAATTTGAAGGACCAGAAGGACAACGTGGAGGCTGCCCTAGACAACGTGAAGGAGCTGAAGAGACAACGTGGCCTTAACCGCAGTTAAACAAGGCCTAAAGAAATAGCGTAGGTATGGAGGGTTATTCCCTTGCTTAACCGTAGTCTTTAGAAGGCTGCCTTGCTGATTTGTATGGAAGATAAGGGCTGTAGGGTGATGCCCTATCCAGTGATGTAGTGTAGTAGTGCAACGTGGTGAAACAACACATGGTAGCAAGGGTACATGGTGCTGCTCAACAAGCAAGGCAACTAGTACAACAGTGCTAAGGTTACATGGTGCTGCAAACTAGTGCAACAAAGTAAATAGACAGTTGGGCTACATGGTGCTGCCAAGATGCATGGACAAGCAGGCTACATAGTGCTGCAAAGTCACATAGGACAACAACAAGGTATAGCAACTATGTTGGGACAACAACTGTGATGGGACAACCCTATGACATAGGACAACAGACATTGTACAACAGTTGTGATATGACATGGCAACAAAGTGGGACAACAACTGTGACATGACAACAACAAGCATGGACAACAACAAGCATGGTGCAGCATGGCAAGTTTGGACAGCATGGGCATGGTGCTGCAAGCACATGAGACATGCAGTATGACAACATGATTCAACCATGGCACATGGGACTGCAGTGCAGCATTGGGTACAATAGTCATGAGGTCCAACATTATGATGATGGGTGCAACATGGTGTAGCACGGTGAGGTGCAACATGATGACGAGATGCAACACGATGATAGGTGAAGGAGTCACCTTGGAGAATCAGTTGAAGCAACATGTCTTCAACTGATCTCATCTTCTTAGAGATGATCTATGTTCTTATCTAGATAAGTCAGAGTGTTGACTTCTATTGTAAATGTACTATCTCTCTCTCTCTCTGCTGAACTATTGAAGAACATATAAGAAGAATTGATCAAGGGTTTCCCACGTTGGGGTTTGTCCCTGGCTAGTGCCACATCTTGTGTCCTCTTGTTTTGGCTTGTCTTCTGCGATTTATGTTTATGTTCTATCTGCAGTTTACTTTAATGCTGATGTGATTGCTAATCTGGAAAAGATATTGAGCTAACTATGAAAATTGAAATAAATTGCTCTAAGCATAGAACATACCTAAACTTAACATGGTATTAGAGCTGAGGTGAAGACAAAGCCCAGGCAAGAGTGAAAGAGCAATCACCGAAGACAATTGGGAAAGGACAAAAGGATCAATGGATTCCTCATCCCTCTTCAAATTCACCAAGGGTGAAGTCGAAGCAGAGAATATTATCAGAATGGCGTAGTGGAAGTTTCTGATGGCCTACAAATCACTTCAATGTGAAGTTCGGATCTAAGGGTAGAAGGAAAGGTAGATGCCTTGCTTGTAATAAGTTCGGCCATTATGTGAAGGAGCGTCTGAGGTAGGGACACATCACTTGATGAAGATAACAATCAGTCTAGGGACATCTTCAATGATGGGAGGAATTACAGGTAATGCAGGTCATCAAGGAAACGACTGACTCTTCAAAGAAAGCAAGGAACCCCATGTATGAAGAATCAAATGTTGTTTCTGATAAGATAAAGAAGTGTTATCTTGTATTGGCCCTCTCCTTCCGATTCTTTGGGAATTTGGCTTATTGAGTGTAGTGCTTCAGGGCACTTCATCAGATAGAAGGGTGCTCTCTCTAATTTAGTAGAGATGGAAACAATCGTGGGATGATACTTAGAGCCAATGCCACCTATTCCGGAAAGGGTGTAGGGAATGTTACCCCTCAATTGAATAAGGGTAACTCGATTCATTTACAGAATCTCTTTTATGTACCTGATCGCAAGAAGAACCTGGTGTCCATTTCGGCAATGGAAGTCAAAGGTTACAGGGTGGCATTCATCGATGGAAAGGTACGAGTTTAAAAATAAAATTTTCTAAGATGCTTTTGAGTTCAGGGTTGGCAATTTGTATCAAGTTGCAGGATGGTCCATTAGGGACCATGTCAGTTGACACATCTCATCGGAGGTCTACTTTATGGGCCCCTACCCGATGTGAGTCAGATGGTGACAGGGATGCCTGAATTCAAAAAGAGCATGAAGGTACATTTCTGAGATGTACTGAAGGAAAATCTTACAAGGGGACTATTCCCCTTATGTAGTAGGTCCACAGGTTTGGAACAACTCGAGGGGTTTGAGATTCATGATCGAGAGTCTCATGTATGCAGGTGGAAGAAAGCCCTCTATGGCTTGAAGCAAAACACCCCGGGCTTAGTATGAGAGGATTGATAGTTGTCTGATGAAGCTGAGATCCACTAGGAGTGAAGCCGATCCAAACCATTGCTTGAAGGTTGTGGATGATAGAACTCTCATGCTGACATCTTCTGAGGACGACCTATTTATGACAAGTGCAGACCCTCTCATTTGCAGAAGTAAGAGGGAGTTGGATTCCGGATGTGGAATAGTAAATTGCGAGCTCGTGACTACCTTGAGGATCTTAACTTTCAGAAGTTATATGGTAGTGATGCCGGACCAGATTTGGGAAATGCCTCTGAGTTTCACAAACTCATACTAGCGTTGATGTTCTTGGTGAAATTCCGTCTGGATATATTTTTTTGTAGTTAGCATGGTGAGCTCATATATGGTTGAGCCTCACTAGATTGGTGCCAAAGATCTTCTGAGACATCTTCGGGGCACAATCTCTCATAGATTGAGATACATTGCCGGAAATATGAAGTTGCATGATTATTCGAACACTGACTGGGCAGGCAGTGTGGAGGATCACAAGAGCACTTCCGAGCGCTGGTTCTCTTTGGGTTCTATTCGATATCTTGGATGAGCAGGAAGCAAAAGTCGGTTGCTATAAGCACCGTTGAGACCGAATACATAGCTATGAGTATGATCTCGTGTGAAGCTGCCTGGTTATGGAAGCTTTTCAGCGAGCTGTTTGCACACATGATGAATACCACCGTGATCCTCTGTGTCAACAATGGGGGGGATTCGATTGTTGAGGAATCCCGTATTCTATGATTGCTCCAATAGATAGACATCAGATACTACCTTATCTGGGATATGGTACGTCGATGAGCGAGGAGGCTCCATTACATTGAGACTGATGTACAGGTCGTAGACATTTTGTCAAAGTCCCAGGGAAAGGTCAACTTTGTGACTTTCCCGAATGACTTGGAGTCCTTGAGAGACTCTCTTACGAGGGCCCTGCATGTTGCATGCATTGAGCTCTGGGAGCTCCGGGGGGCTTGGGGTACTTATTGGAGCAACTAGCATCCATAGGGCGACTCACCCTCCCCTAATGGTGCGCAGTGTACAGGGTGAATGGCTTAGCCTTCCCCTGTGATACCCCGAGTCGACTTAGGGATAGGATGAATGGTTCTCCTGTCAAGGCATCCTACCCATGCAGTCTGGGACTCATGGGAAGTACCTCTCGTTTGGTCAATGAGCCGGGAAATGGGATTAGGGACCATAGTAGTACTATCGATGGATGCATCGTTGTATCTACTATACTCCCTATGCTAGGATGACCTCCATTGATCTGGGATCAATGAAACTGATTTGGGATTAGTATGAGTGGTTTGACACTCTCTTGTGATATTGATTTGGGATCAACAAAACTGACTTCGGGTCAGTAGAGAATGGTATGAGACATTCTCGATCAATTCTTCTTCTTCATGGTTCAGCAGAGCAGAGCAGAGTAGTGCAGGGCACTGATGGTAGAGATAGTATAATCAGACAGATGGATCAACAGATGGAGTTCTCCTTAGTTGAGAGGGAGTGTTAAAATTGGCAACTAGGGCCAAACTCCATGTGGGTCATCTTATTTATGACCACTGATATCTTTCTTGGATTCCTCTCATTGAGAGGTGTAGGATTGATCTAAAGATCATCCGATTCCGATAAGTATTCATGGAGTTATGAATTTATTTGTGTTATAAGACAATTCGTCAAGGTCGGCCAGCAACCAAATAAACCCCACATTTGCTCAACGTTTTAATATAAAAGGAGATGACTTGAGAGTCATTTCTCACACACACTTCTATCTTGATTTCTCTCTCCACTTGTCTTGGGTTTTAGTGGAAGAGAAATCTAGGAGTGGAAGCCCTAGACGTATGGAGGAAAAGAGGCAGCCCTAGACGCAGATGGAAGGCAGCCCTAGACGCAAACTAAAGGGTGCCCTAACGCAAATTTGAAGGCTGCCCTAAACGCTGGTCTAATCCAGCCCTAAATGCTGATCTAATTCAACCATAATGCAGTCAAGTTTATGGGCCGCAGTGAGGGTTTGCTGTAGGTCACAATGTGGTAAGTAAGGGCTGTTCCAAGTGCATAATGTTGGGCAGATTAGGGCAAGGAACAATGGAGTTATAGCCGCAATATAAGAGGTCAAAGGAACAACGTGGAGGCTGCCCTAGACAACATAAAGGGGTTGAAGGGACAACGTGACCTTAGCCGCAATTTGAAGGACCAGAAGGATAGCGTGGAGGCTGCCCTAGACAGCGTGAAGGAACTGAAGGGACAGCGTGGCCTTAATCGCAGTTAAACAAGGCCTAAAGAAATAACGTAGGTATGGAGGGTTATTCCCTTGCTTAACAGCAGTCTTTAGAAGGCTGCCTTGCTGATTTGTATGGAAGATAAGGGCTGTAGGGTGATGCCCTATCTAGTGATGCAGTGTGGTAGTGCAGCGTGGTGAAACAACACATGGCAACACGGGTACATGGTGTTGCTCAGCTAGCAAGGCAACTAGTACAACAGTGCTAAGGTTACATGGAGCTGCAAACTAGTGCAGCAAAGTAAATCGACAGCTGGGCTACATGGTGCTGCTAAGATGCATGGACAAGCAGGCTACATAGTGCTGCAAAGTCACATAGGACAACAACAAGGTATAGCAACTATGTTGGGACAACAACTATGATGGGACAACCCTATGACATAGGACAACAGACATTGTACAACAGTTGTGATATGACATGGTAGCAAAGTGGGACAGCAGCTGTGATATGACATGGCAGCAAAGTGGGACAACAACTGTGACATGACAGCAGCAAGCATGGACAACAACAAGCATGGTGCAACGTGGCAAGTGTGGACAGCATGGGCATGGCGTTGCAAGCACATGAGACATGTAGTATGACAACATGATTCAACCATGGCACATGGGACCGCAATGCAACATTAGGTACACCAGTCATGAGGTCCAGGATTATGATGATGGCTGCAGCATGATGATGAGATGCAACACGATGATAGGTGAAGGAGTCACCTTGGAGAATCAGTTGAAGCAGCATGTCTTCCACTGATTTCATCTTTTTAGAGATGATCTATGTTCTTATCTAGATAAGTCAAAGTGTTGACTTCTGTTGTAAATGTACTATCTCTCTCTCTCTCTTTGCTGAACTATTGAAGAACATATAAGAAGAATTGATCAAGGGTTTCCCCACATTGGGGTTTTTCCTTGGCTAACGCCACATCTTGTGTCCTCTTGTCTTGGCTTGTCTTCTGCGATTTATGTTTATGTTCTATTTGTAGTTTACTTTAATGCTGATGTGATTGCTAATCTGGAAAAGCTATTGAGCTAACTCTGAAAATTGAAATAAATTGCTCTAAGCATAGAACATACCTAAACTTAACATTTGAAGAAGCATATCTTGTCGACTTATGTTTAGTCGATGATGTTTGTCGATTTGTGTTAAGTCGATGATTTGTACACCGAGATGCAAGAGTACATGGTGATGTTCATGATGTGACAATTATTGCTTTGAAGGAGCAAAAGAAGAGGTCGTTGATTTGCATTTCTTGCATAATGTGTTTTTCCATTTAATGGTGTTTCTTGTGACAAGATGTTGTAGGATTTTGGAAGGTCCATTATTGAGCAAGATGCTCATGCTCAACCTTCATTCTCAAATCATGACATGAGCAGCATGTTGAACTGGAGGATGACAGAGGCAAGAAGCGAAAGTAGACGAAATGCCAAAAATTTGCAGCCATTGTATGTGTTGACACCAAGATTCTCAATGGGAAGGCTATCAAATTGTATCAGTGTTCCAAGCACCGAGGGATCGATGTGGTACAACAAAGGTATTTTGCAGCCAGAAAGTGTCCAACAAGTGTTGGATTGGGTCAATAGCAAAAGGAGAACAGTGGTTGAGGGACATAGCCATTTGCAATGCAAGGCATGTTAGTGTACCCAAGTGGTTGTCATGGAGACTTTTCAAGTATAATCAGTTGATAGAACTCAGGAAGGAGAAGAGTATTCAACTTTCATTAGATAACCAACTTTTGTGGGTCCAAAAGCCTGTTAGTGGGAAGGAGTGATCAGAATCTGGATTAGGGGCAAGAAATAGCTCAAAAATCAAAGTGCTCAGAACCGTGCGAAACCTGAACGATTGCGTTCGTCTCGTCAAAACGATCCCAACGCAACTCGTTTCGTTCAAAATGGAGCTCGTATGATGAAGTTAGAGCCCGTTGACCGTTTCACCAAACATGCAAAATTTTGAAAAAAAGGTTCACTGGGCATTCGTACAGCCCAGTTAGTAAGGAGAATATTCCTTGAAATATTCTTTGAAATATTCCTTGGAATATTCCTGTACAAGTGGACCTGTCATATGTTGACAAGTGGCAGCGCTGCATTGGGCAATTGGTGTTGAGTTGGTCCAATCAGAAGGTGACACGTGGCAAGCCCGGAGGCTACCACGTGCCCCTACAGTGGTATATCAAAATTTTGTTGGAGGCACCGGGGTTCGACCTCGCGACCTCCCCTCCACTAGCCATGCGCCTTACCACTCTACCACACCATTGGTTCTTAACCCATAAGCTTTCCGTGCATATTTAAGTTTTTAAATTTTTTGGGTTGGCGGTTAGGGAGGGCCAGCCCTCCCCATTTGATAACACCCATTACCACGCGGTTAATGTTACGAAATCACCGGCGGCTCCAAACCACGACAGTTAAGTGCATGACATGTGATCGCAACAACGGTTACGCAATCGGTTTGTGGTTATGGTTAGTTGGACCGGCGAACAATTAACATTTAATGCTACCATGCGACATGTGTCCACCCAAAATAGTCAGCTCCAATGGTTAGCAGGAAAATCGCGCGGTATTTGTGTTAACTTTGGATTAGCGCTTAACTAATCCGGATTACCACTAATTAACCCAACTTAACTCTATTTAACTCTGAGTCTAATTCGGCGGGATTTATGGCGGAGCCACCAAATTCGGGCCTGCCACCAAACTTGGCGGACTTAACTAGAGTCTTTCCAGTTTTAGCGGAGGTTTTCTAGGCCAAACTGGAGAAAGCCATAGATTGCTCAATTTTCGACCAATTTTGAAAAATGAATAGTCAGTCCTAGATGATTGCGACATTCTGAACTCATTGGTTCAGGTTTTAGGAGCAATGGGACACTTCTATATGTGATTTTTCCACATTGAAGTTTTATGAAGCCTAGGGCCACCAGGGAGGAGGTCATGCCCAGAACAACTATGGTCCAGACTCCATTTGCAGAGTTTGGAGAGTCAACTTAGGGGTTTTGGGATGCTCTGATTCCATTGAAGCAGATTTCAGGAGCCTCAGGAGCATTGTAAACTGTACTTTTTGTGTTTTTGAGCAAATACAGAAGCGCTGGACCAAGGAGATGTAGCTCAGGAGGGGTGAACTCCTTTATGAAAACACTGTGTTGAGTGTTTTTCTTGACGGTTTGCTGTTCATTTGCTTGCTGCTGTTAAGCACTTTACTTTCATGATATTCTGCTCATGATTTCACATAAAATTTGACATAAAATTTCCCTGTTTCCAATCACAAACAACATAATAGAACCCTGCACATGAAGCAATAGACAAGCATGTGTTTTTAAATCTGTAAATGAAATTAGCACGGCAAAACTAACATTCAGCTACAGATCAGAGGGGAAATTCGAACACATAAGCAAGATACCCACTCTGCTAATAACTCCCATACTTCCTAAAAAATGAGCTAAATTTCCTGTATTCCTGACTTCAAGGGCAACTTCATGTAGGATACATCAACCTATACCCTTTCTGGAAACTCTGTCTCATATTGGTGTAGATCCTTGTTTCAATTTTCAATGTATTTTAAGGAAGAGCTAAGTCTTTGAGGGCCCTCAGAGTGTCATATGCCTTCTGCAAGTAATTGTTGGTATCTAGAACATGATTTTCTCTCTAAAGAGCTTTTGAGATGTTAGAGCTGTTACTCATTCAATGCTGCTGTAAAAATCATAAAATATTTCACATTATCGAGGATAATCACTAACAGATAAATAGTTCCATCTCTAGTACATAATGTGAAAGTCATGGGATTGTACATTGCCAATCTGTTTTTCTTTCAGTGAATGCAAGTTTCACTGATATATAAAAGACTGCAAGACTGTCATGATCGCCATGAACTTCACACTTGTTCCTAACTAATATTCTCTCTCATTTTCCTGGCATGAGCAATAGCCAACATTTCTTTATAATATCTGTTAGGTCTTTCTCCTCTTATTATTGACATGCCTTAAGTAAAATTGGTTTTCTCATTGATCAATTGGGTCTAGCTTAGGTGGTTAAGGGGAGAAGTTGTTATACTACCCACCTAGGTTCAAATCCCACTTGTGATATGTTTAACCCTCGTGGGCTGATTGGCAAGATACCAGCAATCTCACATTTACTTACGAGCTTAAGGGAGGGAAGTGACATTTTCAAACATTTATTGGTCAATGGGTTAACAAAATTTATTTCCCTGGGGGTTAGCTCAACCAGTTGTCAGTGGTTGCCAATGTTGCTGGGATTTTGGCTGGTTCTGTGCTGGTAGGTGCCCAATTCAAATCCCCCTAGGTTGGATTGGACATAATAGTTGATGCTAATGGATTTACTAGGGATGTCGTCCATGAATGTGAGGAAGCATCCCTTGGGTTTTTCCACAAGGTTTTCCTTGGAAAGAAAAAATATGGTTTGCTCAATGCAGGAGGATAAATCTCATTCGATAACAAAAATGTATGATGTTCTAATAACCATAATCAGTTTTCCAATATGCTAAAAATGGAACAGATCAAATTATTTGTTTCAGTTTCTGGAAACATTTTTCCTAATAATTTGTCAGTCCTTTTGATTAATGTTGATCAGGTTGTTTGTCAAGAGTTTATAAGAAATTGTGTATATTGAGGTACTTTTATGGTTATAACTTATGTGTAATACTGAGAGGTGAAATTTCCACTTTTTGTAGAGATTCCTGCATGCAAAGTCTCTTTCTAGCTTTCTGTATTTACTTTGGACGCGTTTTTACTTCAAGTGCACTTTTTCTCTTGTCTGTGTAGTTTGTACTTTTATATGATGTGCCCAATCCAACATAAGAATCGATAAGATGTCAATATTAACAGTAAATTTATTCAAGAGTCTCTAGGGTACACACATTTGCAAGTAGCCTTCTTTCTTATCCTCCTAGTTGATTGGTCTAGACTTTTGCTGTGAGTGATAGAATCTAAGATTTTTTTTTCTCAATCTTGTTAACTAGGACACTTACAGAGCTGCTTTAAGTTCTTGATGGGAGTCATGCCTTGCAAATATTCAATAATATGCTCCACATCTTTTTCAGTTATGGGGTTGTAATTGTTTTGATTCCTGAAACATATTACAATTTTTTTGAGAACGGAGTTTGTTATTACAATTTTTTTGAGAATGGAGTTTGTTTCCCCCTCATTTCGTGACTAGTAGCATGCCATTTTGTCTTTTCCTTATCAGCAAGCTATCTTATCTGGGAGATACAATCTTTTATGTTAGATGTATGATCACTTGCAGTTTGACTTCTTTCCATTGGTTTGAAAATGTCATCTGCAATTATAGAAATTTAAGTTGATTTATCCAAATATTTTCAACGATTGGAGTTTCAAAATTACCCGCTCATATAGATGCAAAAAATATTGTACTTTGAAGTTTAACATTTTCCGCATACACCTTTACCTTGCATCCTAACTGGCCATCATAACATAAGAAAAGTCAACTTGGAAATGGATAGGGATAGCCTCCTATCTATTATCACTGAACTTATGATGACTGTAGGGATTGACCTGTATGTTATAATCTCTTTTTTAGTATATCCTTAGTGTCTGTTGTAAAAAATGTTTCATTCTATTTATCAGTAAAGAGACTTCTCTAAAATACCTTTTTTGTGATTTGATCTTGATTCTCTGATTTTCGTCCAAATGATTGCTGGGTACAGACTTCGCTTATATGAAAGCAGAGTACCTTGCATTCCTATATTATTAATCTTTCTTCTACTCTTTTTCTTTCTCAGTTTTTTCTCCGATTCTTTACAAAGTTGTAGCATTTTTTCTTAATGGTGAGCTAATCTATCGTAACACTAGGTAAATTATCTCTTATGGGTTCGTAAGTCACGAATTTGATCAATGGATTCATGAATGTATAGATAAATGTTTGTCACAAATCTCTTACCAAAGTGAAAGCTTTAGTCACGATCCATGGTTAGTGCCCATCTGCCTTAATTACAAACCCCACTGAATATTCTTCCCACCTTTTTGTTAAATCTACTCAAATGAAACCGATCACAAATTCAAATCAGCTACAAAGCACTTTATTATCTACCTTAATGTCATTCATATTAATACTCTCATTCTAATTGTCCATGTGTGTGTTGGATCTGTGTCATGAATAATACCATATGCATAGCAATTACAAAACCAAGGTGGTTTATAAGGCAATACCCATAAACCAAAAACTTTGTCAACCGTGGAAACTGGCTTTGGAATGCAAGTCCCCCAGGTTGATGTTACAGCATCCTTCATCACCTCGGTGTTAACATAACTAGTGGTTTTGGCGACGTGCATTGTGGTTTCTCTCTGGCTTGTGGATTTATGTATGGGATGTACATGATAATTGGATTCATGAAGGTATAGAGAAATGCGTGTCATAAATCTTTTACCAAAATGAAAGCTTTGTTTAAAAATAGTTCCCATCTGCCTTACGTTACAAACCCCACTGGAATATCCTTCCTACTCTTATGCTAAAGCTATTCAAATGAAACTTTAAGCTAAAGCTATTCAAATGAAACTTTAAACACCATAATGTTGTTAGTGCTTTGTCATCCACGATAATGTCATTTTACGGTAAGCACTCTTGTTTTAATGGTGTGTTTGTATGTTGGGAATAATCCTACATGCATAGCAATTGCAGAAAGAGATGGTTTATAAGCCATTACTCACATCAAAAGCTTTTTCAAGTTTCAACCATGGAAAGATGGCTTTGGGATGTGTAATGCCCCGTATTAATGATATTAAAAATAATAAATGAAATAATATTAATATATAAATAAATAAAACAATAAATAATAAAGAAAATATAATAATAGCAAATAAATAATAGATAAAGAAAGAAAGATAATAATAGTAAAGAAATGAGAAACTGAAGTTTTAAATAAATACATATAAAAATAAACTATAAAAATAGTAAGAATAAGTAAAGTTAACAAAAAGTAAAAAGGAATAAAATAAGCAAGAGTTAAATTAAGAAAAATGTAGAGTTAACTAAAACTTAAGACAAATAAATAAAAGTTGGCATGTTGACACATGTATTGTGTGCATGTGGATCCCTTTCCAATCCCCTTCCATTTTTTGGAATAGTTTCTTCCATTTAATGGACGAAAAGGGAAATGAGAAGCATTCACTCTTTCGGGAGGAGAATGTTGTGAGACAAAGGATTCCCTAGCAGTAGTAGTTGATTGAGGGCTCAGGGGTGGCTAGCTGTAGAAAGAATCTGTGCAGTTGCGCTTGTGGTTGGGTGGGGAGTTGTCCTCAAAACTTTGTTGTGGTTAGCAAGATCTGGGTAGCATTACAACTCTGAAATTACCAGTGAGGTATGTCGTCGCCACATGTAAGTCTTCTTTACTAATGGTTTCGAAATTCTATGCTAATTACTTGAATAGTTTGTGTGTTGAATGATTATTAATCGCATAAATTGATGTAATTAGTTGTATGTTTGAATTCTAGGTCGTTACGTATGGTATTAGAGTGAGTTTCAAACCCTTAGGGCTTATGGGCATTTAATGTATAAAACTTGATTTTTTCTCGAATTTCCATTTACTACTTCCATGAGAGAATACTCCCCAGAAATTTAAAAAAGCGTGTTGGATTTAACTACTATTCACATAAGTGTGTGTAATCACTGGGATTGTTTATATGCCAAATATACACCCTCTACTTACATTTTATTGATACTTTATGGTGCTATGTATGAGCTTATGGTTTCAATTATTTATTTATGTCAACATGGAAACGTTGAAGTATAATGTTGTGATGATGTTTCACGATGTGATGTTATGTGGTAGTTGGACATAGTTTCGATGAGAGGCTAATGATGTCATACATATGTGGTGCTTATTTATTTATTTTGTTGTGATAATGATGTTGTATTCTCATGATGGATCTAGTATGCTAGATAGGGCATATGGATTATTTTCTACGATGTTATGATTATCACTAATGCATTGGTTGCATGTTGAGATGTGATGATTGACAAGAAATCCACAAATGGGCCAAAAGGGCCAGTTTATTTGGTGATCTCATGGGAGCCCATCCCTGTGAGGGAGAATATGTAACACCATGTGGGCTGGGCACAGACTCAATCAACACTACATATGCCAATGGTTCTTTTGCCATGGGACCATCTTGAGGGGCTATGGGACCATCTTCAGGAGACTGAGTGCCTGATATTGGATTGGGATGCCAAAGTTCAGAAGTGTGTGTAGGACTTCGATACCTGGGGCTGTGCACCTTAATGAGTGTGGAGGGAGTTGGGCTAGCCTTTCAAGATGCCCGGAGTACTACTGCTTGGAGTACTGGGCCGGGTGCCTGCCTTGGGGCAGATTGTTGAAAATTGACAACTATGGGATGAATTTCCTTGCATAGAATTTCACTTTTGACCTTTCTAAAGTGACTTTCTAAAAACAGAAAGTCATGTCTTTCTTTGCAACCATGACTTTCCAAAAATAGTAAATTACCTTCCATCGATTCGTAATCATATATACATGATGGAAAATCACTTAACTTGTCCTTAATCAATCTCAATTGTTTAATTTTTAACTTAATCATCAATATTATAATTATTATTACTATTATTCTCTTTATGATATTATTATGTTATTATTAAAAAGAAATTCAAGTCTCTCAATCATGTCATATGTAACTCCCCTCAATTAATGCATATGTTACTCTCTCCCTCTTAATGGATTCATTCTTCTCTCTTTAATGCCCTTATGCACCTCTTACACTCTTACACACTTTAATGACTCGTCATAAAAAGATTACTCTTACACTTCTTTAATGCATAAGTTACACTTCTCTCCTAAATGTATAAGTTACGCTTCTCTCCTTTATGGTACAAGTTACACTCCTATTTCGGCATATGTAACTCCTCAAGGAATAGGAGTTACTCCCTCATGAATTCGACCTCCTTGCTCTTCCTATCTATTTGTGCCTCTCATCCTCACTTGACGCACTTACTTGTGCTTGTGAAAGGATAATTCGAACTTGAGAAAGAGAGAGTTGGAGAGTCTAGAGGAAGATTGAGAGAGAGAGAAAGAGAGTCTTGAAGAGCAAGAACAAATCTTGAAGAGCCAAAGTGATTCAGTGTTTGCATCAGCTCCTGCTATCAGAGATCATCTTCAAATTTGGGTGTACTTCTTCATTCTCTCATTGTACTTTGTATCTCTACTGAACAATTGATTTCCAATAGAAGAAAAATCTAGTTGGGTTTTCCCCTCGTGGGTTTTGCTTTGGTCATTGACCTAATTTCTCTGTGTCTCATTGAGTTCTTGGTTGTCTTCCATTGTGCATATGGTTTATATGGTTTATGTTCTATCTACAATTACTTAACTTATTTTGCAACATAAAAAAGTTCTTGATTTAAGAGATTGTAACAACATAGAACATCAAAATTTCAACACAGATGAGGTCTAAGCTTTGGGGTGAGCCTTGGGCTATGGTATAAACCAATGAGGCTTTATGCCTGGTTCCGAAAGTTGGGAAAAAGGACTTGAGGTTCCTTGGGGTTTCCCCGATGTTGTGTAACTTTCGATGCCTGTTGGTATACTAGTTTAGCAGAGGGTGTAGGGTAAACGTGAAGTAACAAATAAATAAATAAAAGAATAAAAAGTTAAGTGATTAAACTTAATGTCGGGATGAAGTTCCTTGAAGAGTTCCTTGAAGATGAGGATTAGTATGTAATACCCCGTAATAATAATAATAATAATAATAATAATAATAATAATCATATTAATATATAAAAAATTAAAACATATGTAATGAAGAAAGATAATAATAACAAATAAAGAATAAATAAATAAGAAATGATAATAATAGTAAATAAATAAAAAAATAAATAATAAACTGAAGTTCTAAATAAATATATATAAAAATAAACTATAAAAATAGTAAGAATAAGTAAAGTTAACAAAAAGTAAAAAGAAATAAAATAAGCAAGAGTTAAATTAAGAAAAATGTTGAGTTAAGTGAAACTTAAGACAGAAATAAAAGTTGGTATGTTGACACATAGATTGTGTGCGAGTGGATACCTTTCCAATCCATTTCCATTTTTGGAACAATTTGTTCTATTTAATGGACGGAAAGGGAGATGAGAAACATTCATTCTTTCGGGAGGAGAATGTTGTGAGACAAAGGATTCCTTAGCAGTAGTAGTTGTTTGAGGGCTCGGGGGTGGCCAACTATATAAAGAATTTGTGCAACTGCACGGAGAGTCGTCCCCAAAACTTTGTTGTAGTCAGCAAAATCCGGGTAATGTTATAACTCCAAAATCACCAGCAAGGTATGTCATTGCCACAGGTAAGTCTTCTCTGCTAATGGTTTCGTAATTCTGTGCTAATTAGTTGAATAATTTGTGAGTTGATTATTAATTGCATAAATTGATGCAATTAGTTGTATGTTTGAATTCTAGGTCATTATAGGATGCAAGTCCCAGGTTAATGTTATAACATCATCACTCACTTTAGTGTTGATGTTTTATATAACAGCGAAAGGTATTCCCTTCTCGACAACAATGTATAATATATATTATTATATAATATAAATAATCAGTAATTAAGAAAAAAAGGAAAAAAAAAACGTCTTATTGAAAATACATGTCTATTAATGAAAAGACACCTTGACTATGTATATATATCGGGGCCCTCAATTGTAATCAAACATCAATAAAATATCTCATATATCTTATATCAATCTAATAATGTTTACTCAATCGTAAAAATCAAAAATGAAATTAATGATGAAATTTTTTCAAATGTGTAATTATCAGTGTTCCATGGGGACTCGC
This sequence comes from Pinus tabuliformis, assembly GCA_031772625.1. Lineage (NCBI taxonomy): Eukaryota > Viridiplantae > Streptophyta > Pinopsida > Pinales > Pinaceae > Pinus > Pinus tabuliformis. Next base: position 1,511,859,722 of record CM062816.1, read on the forward strand.
CCCCCCCTAGGGGTCTAGTTTCCTCGCTCCCCCGCGCTCCGAGGACTTGGGGACGAGTAGGGGATGTTTCCCCATGCTCCCAAAAATGAGGAAACTCAGGGGGACGTGCCAGGGGGACGTTTCCCTTTCCTGAGGGGGTGTTTCCCTTTGGTGTGTCTTGACGGCTGTTTTTTTTAAGCGACAATGCTATCGTAACTAATCTACAGATGGAGGTTCCATGTTTTGATATTTTCTTCCAGCCATCAGTTCTTCCGTGGAGTCACCATGGTTCCGTGGAGCACCTCTGCTCAGACATTTTGATTTTACTCTTGTGATGAGATCCGAAACATAGAAGTCACGCCAACTAACCTTGTGTCAAGATATTTTAATTTCAGTATGAATGCAACTTTCTCGAAAGAAACCAGGTTTCCATGTTTCACTTATAAATTTAAAATTTTAAATATATTCTGCAGGTTTTCATATGACGGCCTTGTCTACGGCCACACTGGTTTTCATATGACGACCTTGTCTCGATTTTAAATATATTCTGCAGGTTTTATCATTGCACAATACAACAACCCTTTCCGAATCATTGGGCATGTGAATGAAGTTTGGGCAATCATCACAGCGTCTGTCTCAGAGCAGTGTCAACCAAACTTCTCAATGTGTATATATTGTAATGACCCTTTGCAAGTACTATTGTGGAATCCATGAAAAATAAATTCTCTTGCTCTAGAACTTCGCTATAGTAACTTAAAGTTTTAGCAATACAAAAGATGGGGACCTGTGTATACTTGCTGGCTTGTTTGTATAATCTCCAGACTCCTGCAGATCCTTACGCGATATTGTTATTTAGAACCAATCTAAACTAGTACCAAGGGCATATATTTAAGTTAAAACTTTTCATATGACGGCCTTTTGTCGGAAGCTGTTCAATTTCATTAATGAAATGCATTCGTATTAAAAACACAGCTCTATAAACCAAGATTTCAATGGGATGTAACTTACCAGCCAGTCATTATGTTACTAGTTTTAATTTTAAAGCCTTAAAGGAGGTTGAAGGTTTGGATATTTTATTATTTTGGGCATATCACTTACATATTTAGGATCTGATCTTCAATACAAACTGTGCAAGAGGAAGTTTGTAATGGTCGAGGTCTTCTATACATCTGAATTCACTTGCTATCAATAGACCTTGTCATGATTCTCGGTCTCCCTTTTAGAGGAAAATAGTGGCATCTTCAGAGATCTGAAGCAAAGTTTGTAACTAATTCAGGACACGTTGACAGAGCTGAGAGATTTATCATTTATGTGCAGACTACAGAACAATTGAGCATAGGTTTAAAATTTTAAATTATATCCTTTTCTTTCCTAAACGCAGAAGGTATTAGAGTCTAGACTATTAGTTGAGTGAATAGATTATAGAAACAGTTTTAACTTTAGGAGCAAAGGATTTTTTTTCATTTCTTTTTTTATCATTATGTTTTGACTCTTTCAATTCAAACCAAATTGTCATAGTGGACTCAATTAATAAATTATATTTTATATTTATAAGTTTTTAAGACCCTGACGCTCCCCCACGTTTCCTAAAAAATGGTGGGGAGCTTTTGCATAGGCCGCTCCCGCGCCCCCTTGCTCCCTCGCCCCCTCGTCCCGGAACCTTGGTGGAACATTGGTAATTATTGTTCATAAGACAATAATTACCAAGATCTGAAAATAAGAAAGAATTCAACATGGCATCAGAGCTTTGGTAAAGAACCCATGGTATTTGCCAAAACAACTTCATAAAAAAAATTGTTATCAATCCGTAAAATTTATTTTACTGGATCAAAAAGAATTTACGTATCATTTCATAATTTTTGTTTTGTTTTACGATTGGTGGTTTATAGGTCCATGGTTTTTGGGAAACCATTGGTCCATGGTATTTCCTACCATATAAAACAAACAAAAATCTTTCTTAAAGTGAAGTGCATGTTAAGACAAACACTACTCCATAGTTGGAAATAAGTTAATTTAATTTTCCATTTACAAGATGGTGTCCAATCTCAGAGTAGAAGATAGGCTAGATGGAGCAGACAATTTCAGATCATGGAAGCATAGAATACTTCTCATCCTAGAAGAGAATGAGCTCTTGGATTATGTCAAGAAAGATCTCCCAAAACCAGAAGAGGAAGAGGCAAAGTCAAAGCATAAGAAGGATGTGATCAAGGCCAACAAGATCTCATCAGGTTCAATCAAAGACCACTTAATTCCTCATGTATCAGAATTGAAGACACCAAAGAAAATGTTTGATGCCTTATCAAGATTATATGAAAGCAAGAATACAAGTAGGAAGCTAACTCTAAGGCATCAACTCAGAAATGTAATGATGAACAAATCAAATTCAGTTTCTACCTACTTCATGATGATTTCTTAGATCAAGGATCAACTAGCAAATATGGGAGATTCAGTGGATGATGCAGAGCTTGTAACTACAAATCTAAATGGTTTTTCTTCTTCTTGGGATGCATTTGTTCAAGGAATTTATGCAAGAAGGAAATTATCTAAATTTGATAAACTATGGCAGATTGTGCTCAAGAAGAATCAAGACTGATATCCAAGGCACAAAAGACCAATGATGAAGAAAATCAAGCTCTTGCTACTCATGTGAAGAAGGAAAAAGAAAGAAGAAACAACAATGCGAAGAAAAATAGAAGACTAGTTCTAGATCAAAACAAGGATGTATCTAAGATTAGGTGTTACAACTGTTAGAAGTTGGGACACTTTGCTTACTAGTGTTCTCAATGAAAGGAAAAAAGAAAACATCACGCACATGCAACATGTTGAAAATGTAGCGAGTAAAGGTCTTCTGGCTTGTGCCTTAGTGAGTGATGATCTCAATTTGTCCTTCTCTCAGTAGGAGTGCGAGCTCATGAGTTAGACTAAATAGTTAGGATGAGTTTATTTCCAGTTTACTCGAATGATCATCAAGATAGTGTGCGTAGAGTTGGAGCTTCAGTTAAGTGAAACCTTCATCAGTTTGACTACTGAACGAGGTGGTAGTTACAAGTTCAGTTAGAGCAAGTTAGTCTTTAGTCTTGATTGAAGGAAGAACGAGTTAAGATTCCAAGTGTTGATTGGAGAGAGAAACAAGTTGAACTCTCAACTAACTTGCTATTAGAACTCGACTTCTAAATTTGAACTGGGACATGGCAACAAGAAATTCTAAAGATTTTTATATGTTGAGAAATGGCAACAAGAAATTCCAGTTTAAATTGGTCCTTGAATTTAAAATGTGAATTAAAATCAAATTCTATTCTCACAACAACTTGTAAATAGTTAATTAAGTTTAATTAACTTAATTAGCTTAGGAATTTTGAGTTGGAAGTCTTTTTGAAGTCATGTATATGTTCTCCCTCAGTTTTAGGGGTCTAGGATGAGTTTAATTGTGAGTTGTAATTAGATAATTCAGTTTACTGAGTTATGTTCAGTGAAATTAGCTCCAAACTGTTTGAGGAACTAATAGAGAGTTAACAATCAGTTGGTGCACTAGAGCATTCACAAGTGTCACTTTAGTTAACTGAAGATTCCCTCATCAGAAACTCATGCATGTCGATTCTGAGAAAGACCCAATTGATACTAGAGTGCAGGGACAATGTACTATCAGTTGTGTGATTTACTGAGTTGTAAATATCATGCATGCAATCAGAGAAGGACCTATGTTTGGATTGTGCAGTTTTGGAAGCATGAATTCCCTTTAAATACGGGCTATTCATCCTAGGAATTATGAAAGAGATTAGGGGCTTGGAGAGCTGCTGAATAGGCTAAGGATTTGGCTTGAGCTAGCTTGTGAGCTGAGAGAGTTGAGCATACTTGTGCGGAATTGTTCTAGTGAGAACAAGCTTTGTATCTTCACTCATATTTCTGATATATGCAATACAGATAGTGGGGTTTTGAGCAGTGGCTTTCCCCAGATACATCTTGTGTTATGTGCCATTGATTTATCTTCTTCTTGTTCATATTGTTTTCATCGATCTATTGGCTTCCGCTGGTTGAAAGTAGAAGTAGATTCTTGTCATGTGCTTTAGTAAATTGCATGAGCTTGTGAATCTATAAGATTTTCTACATTGTAGAGAAGCAGGGATTAAAAGGGAGTTGACAACTCCCTGCAACCCCCAACAAAATGGGGCTGCAGAGGGAAATAACAGTTCAATTGTAGAAGCAACTAAAGAAATGATCCATGAACATAACTTACCCATGTATCTATGGGCAAAAGCATCCATAATAGGTGTATATGTTCAAAACATAAGTCCTCATAAGTTGTTCGGGAACATGACACCATGAGAAGTATTCACTGGGAAGAAACCAGAAGTCAACCACTTGAGGATATTTGGCTGTCCAGTGTACATACATGTTCCCAAGGAAAAGAGAATGGAGCTAGAGCTTTCAGGAAAGAAGGGCACCTTCATTGGATACAATGAGGCTTCAAAGGCTTATAGAATATACATCTCCGAATAGAGAAAGATTAAGATTAGCAAAGATGTCACCTTTGATGAAGAAGTAGTTTTCAGGAAATTTAGAGAGTCTCACGTGGACGAGGACAGAGAGGAGCAAGAGCCTCCCAAGGATACAGTGATTATTGACTCTACTCCAAAAGAACATATCCCAAAAGATCAGGGTGTGACAGTAGAGCTAGAGATATCAATAGATCCACCCAAAGAGGTTATAGTCATCAAGAAGAGACTAGTATGGCTTCGGAACATGTTGCAGGAAGCAGAAAAACATGTAGCTCCCAGAGGCTCCTTCAGAGAGAGCAAGAGACCACACAAGTTTTCTAGCTATGTGGTGCTCATGAGTAAGATAATTGATTTAGAACCTTCCACTTATGAGGAAGCCACAAAACAACAAGTGTGGAAGGATGCTAAGATGGAAGAGTACCAATCCATCTTGAAAAATGTTGTGTGGGATGTGGTTTCGAGACCAGAAGGGAAGTCAGTGGTGACTTCAAAATGGATCTACAAGATAAAGCATGTTACAGATGGCAACATAGAAAAGTACAAGGCTAGTTTTGTGGCTAGAAGATTCTCCCAGAGGAAAAAGATTATAATGAAACATTTGCCCCAATAGCTAGGTACACTTCTATTAGATCTATCATCTCCATTGCTTCTGTTATGGGTTGGAAATTACACCATATGGATGTAAAGGTTGCCTTCCTGAAGGGTGTAATTAAAGAAGAAATGTACATAAAGCATCCACAAGGTTTTGTGATCCATGGGAAAGAGTCCCATGTTTCTAAATTGAAGAAAGATCTGTATGGGCTTAAGCAGACACCCATGGCATGGTATGCCATAATAGATAGTTATTTGATGAGCTTGGGGTTTACTAAAAGTAATGTAGATCCCAACCTTTACTAAAAGTTTAAAGATGGTTTCCTCTTGATATTGGTACTATATGTAAATGGCGTTTCTCACAGGGGATGAAAAGCTCAGAGATGGGTATAAGAGGGAGCTCACTTTAGAGTTCGAAATGAAGCATCTGGGTTTAATGCACTATTTCTTGGGATTAGGAGTGTGGCGGAGATTTAGGATGATGGATTGCAAGTCCATGGCCACACCTATGGTTACAAATTTGAAGTTCTTGAGTGATTCTTCTTCAAATTTGGTTGATCCCACAATGTACAGATAGTTGATCGGATCCTTGATGTACCTAGTTGATACCAGGTCGAATATATGATTTACCGTGAACACATTGAGTCAGTACATGGTTGAGCCTAGACATGTACATTTGGTAGCAACAAATCATGTATTGAAGTACTTGCATGGGACGGTTGGATATGGACTCAGATATGTCTTGGACGGTGAAGTAAAATTGCAAGGTTATACAAACCTTGATTGGGCAAGGAGTGTCGTAGACAAGAAAAGCACATCGGGATGTTGCTTCAGTTTGGGATCAGGTATGATCTCATGGTTTAGCAAAAAAAATTGTTAGTGGCACTCAGTACAGTAGAGGCAGAATATATAGAAGCCAGTGATGCAAGCCATGAAGTAGTATGGCCTCGAAAATTGCTTGCAAGGTTATTTGATATAGAGTTAGAGCCAACTTTGATATATTGTGATAATCAAAATTGTGTGAAGTTTTTAAAGAATGCAGTCTTTCACGAAGATTCAAAACATATAGAGATCAAATATCATTTCATCCGAGACATGGTATAGACAGGAGCAGTGGAACTCCGGTACATATCCACATGTGAGTAGACAACAAACATTCTCACCAAGCTTCTGTCTGAAGTGAAGTTTGAATACTTTAGAGACAAGCTTGGCGTGATGTAGAATGTCCACCTTCGTTGAGAGGGAGTTGTGATTTTTCTCCTACAGCAGGCATATACTCTTCCTCTGGCCAAGGTTTTCCCAGATCAATCATGTGAAGTGATTGAGGGAGTAATGAGTACTTAGTACAAGTCTTTCCTATGCCATGTGAAGTGGCTAGGTGTGATTGGGACTACTAGGAGACGAGAAACATCATAGATACTTGCAGCGTAGTCTTGAGAGTCGAGACTATGGTGGTAGCCTGCCTATACCATGTGAAGTGGTTGGGTGTGATTGAGACTACTAGAGGAGAACATCATGGAAGAATACCTTCCTCGCTAAGAGGGAGTGTTGATGTTTTATATAGCAATGGAAGGTATTCCCTTCCGGACAACATGTATAGTATATATTATATTATGTACAATAATATATATTTATATGTAATATAATATAATATATAAATATAAATAATCAATAATTAAAAAAAGAAGAAAAAACATGTCTATTAATGAAAAGATACCCCGACTATGTATATATATTGGGGCCCTCAATTGTAATCAGACATCAATAAAATATCTCATATGTCTTATATCAATCTAATAATGTTTACTAAATCATAAAAACGGAATTAAGGTTGAGAATTTTTCCTGTGTGTAATTATTGATCATAGAGCAATAATTACCAAGATCTGAAAATAAGAAAGAATTCAACATTCAGTACTAACATTGCCAGTGATTTTGGTGTCATGTCTTGTGCACACTCTTTGATGAGTGGTTTTTATCGATGGGATGTCCATAATAACTGGATTCATGAATGTATAGAGAAACGTGTGTAACAAAACTTTCACTAAAATGAAAGCTTCAGTCACAGGTAGTTCCCATTACAATTCCCATTGAAACATTCTTCCCGCTCTTATGTTAAATCTACTCGAATGAAACAGGTTGTAAATTCAAATCAGTTACAGAGCACTTTATTATCCACCATAATGTCATCAATGCTTTATTATCCACCATAATGTCGTTCTACATTACTACTGTGCTTCTAATTGTTCTTTTTTATTTGGTGTGTTGTGTTGTGTGAATAATCTCACATGCATGGCAATTGCCAGACGGAGGTCGCTTATAAGGTACCTGCACCAAAAGCTTTTCCAACCATGGAAGCTAGCTTTAGGGTGCAAGTCCCCCAGTTCATGAGATAGCATACTTCCTCACTCCAGTCCACCAGTGGTTTTGGTGTCATGCCTTGTGGGCTCTCTTTGGGTTTGTGGTATTTATCTATGAGATGTTCTTAATAATTTCAACTTGCAAGTCTAGCTATTGCAGTGGTTTATCCCATGATTGGGATTTCTAATCTTTTCCTCCTCTCTTTGGCCACCAATTATATCGTAACCTCAAGGTGCAAATGCAAATATTGTTTTAATTTGGCAAAACTCATCTTATTTAGTTCCAGCTATAACACCCATGGACAAATATCCTTGAATTTATTCGAAACATGGTATTCCAAGAAATCGTATTATAGTGATATGGCAATCATTTAACTTATATTATACTAAGAACCAAAACGCTCTGCAGAGGATCTTGAAGCATTTAACTACTGAATTATCTTTTCACGGGAATGCCAAGAGTTCATGTCAGAGAAGTGTTCGGATTAGCATTTCTTTGATCTTTTTCTGATAAACTCTCTTCTTCCATCATTCTTTCATTATTCCTTTCTGTATAAGCATTGTAGAAGTACATCATTTTTGGATTGGTTGTTCACCTTGTGATGTTTTCCAGGGTTGCAGATGAGGTTCATAGCCCAACTACAAGACAGAACAAAGAATGGCAAAAGAAGCTGCCTTTGGTGGTCCTGCGTGCAGAGGAGATATTATACTCCAAAGCAAATTCAGAAGTACCCGATTTTCTATCATTTTATGGGGTTTTATAGTGAATTATAATTTTATAGTCGTGGAGGCTGTTCGTCTATGTTATACACTCAGAATCTGTTTATCTATTATTTGACTATGTTATGAATTTGAACATTTCAATTTTCACGGCAGTGAATTTTATTTTCAGTTGTATGGGTGATTGCAGGCAGAGTACATGGACTTGAAAACGTTAAGTTCCCGTGTAGAGGATGCTGTAAATACCATGATTCGAAGAGATGAAAGTGCTGAAAATGGTCAATATTTGAAACCTTGCGTGGAAGGTATGTCATGCTCGTGTGATCCACTGTCATAATTATGTTGGATTTGCTTGGTGAATTTAGCAATAGTCAATAACTTGTGGTAGGTGCCTTCCTTACACAAGTTATACTTGAAGCAATTAGCATAACTGTTGCTCCAGGCTAGGGAGAGGATCTTGCTTCCAGCTGCAGACCTTATGTAGGATTTCATTACTAGTGTACTTCAACTGATAAGTTTTCCAGGTTCTTGTTAACCTTGCAGCATGAAGTGCCTTCATAGATTCTTGCTTTGTTTCTTGCAGCGGCTCTCTACGTGGGATGTCCACCAAGGAAAACACCCAGGAGCCAGAGGCATAATACACGATTCTGTGCAGGCAGCAGCCAACGACTAACTGCATCCTCTTCTGTCCCTCTGGTAGGAAAGTGCAATGAATATGACGGGTCTTCACTGGTTATTCAAGCAAACTCAAAGGAAAGTAGATTTGGTAATTCAGAGTATTGTGCTGGAGTTGCATCTTCTTTCCCATCAATGGACCATCAACAGTATTCTACAGTGCCTTTTTGTGCTATACCTAGCTGTCTGAGTTCGGTAGTATGTACACCTAGAATTGACAACACACCCTCCACTAGAGATGCAACCTTTTGTTTTCCTAATCCAAGTTCAGCAGGCAACATAACTCCTCTAGGTTTTAACCAAGGAATTCCTTCAGAATGCAATGGACCATCTAAACCACAGAAGTTTTTAACTGCAAGCCAAAATGGATTGATAGTGCACCAGCCCAACCCTCAAACAAGGACAGAGACAAGACTTCTTTTACCTGTGCCATGGCCAATGTCTTCAGCATCTACAGGCAATTCACTATCAACCTCCTGGGCAGTTCCAACGTCATTTCAACCAGAAGTGTCAAATGACTCTTCTATTGGTTTCTATTATCCAGAAAGATTAAGTACTTTGGTACCCGAGGCCCCTGGAGTCCATGTAGATTCTGAAATGCGATTTGAATTGCCTTTAAAGGTGTCCAACAATAGCTACTGCTCAGGGTTTGATCATGGGAAATACATGGCAGAAATGGGCTCTTCGGGTGAATGTAATTATAACACTGATGCTTCTTGCAAAAGCTTTCAAATTAGTTCAATGAAAATAATAAGAGATTTATCTGCAGAGACGGATTGCAAAACAACAGCTGAGAATGAATGTGATTTACATTTACGGTTGAGTCCATTTTCAAATCCAAGCTCTAATACGGTAACAAATGGAAGCTGTGATATTGAAGACTTGGAATCAAGTAATTCCAGAGCAAGAGCTCAAGTTGAAGATCGGGTTGTGGAAACATTAAAGGTCAATGACTCCTTTGGTTCTGGTTCTTGTGAATCAAATCATGAATTTCTTTGCTTTTCTCCATCTTTCAATTCTGGTGTTGATGTCCCAGAGGCATTTCCAAAGGAAAAGGGTCCGAGTGTGACATATATACAGTCAGGCAAACAGCAGGTGCTGAAATGCGAAATAGAAAGCGCAGAAAATATGATGATGGATCAATAGTCAGTGAATTTGATGGCATGTCAACGGATCAACAACATGACATGTGTGATCTGCAGATGGGGCTGGGGCTTTCTTTGTCTAAAAGAAATTGTGATGTATATGGTATGATAGGATAATACCTGGTTAGAAAGTGAACTGTTGAAGGGATGAGATGTTTTTCTGTTGTTGTAAACAATGCCAACTTTTGGGCTCAATGCCCGTTGGCTTAAGAGTTCCATTTTCTATGACTGGATCTCATAGTAGAAAATGCATTTATCATGTATTCTGAAAGCTCTCCTTTTGTTATTATAAAATACCACCCCATAAGTAATTGTATCATTAGTTGTGAATAATTAATAGGAAAGCGCCCAGAGCAAAACAAACATAATTCAAAATAATCTGTTTTATGGAGTGTAGTACTTGAAAGTCCCCCTTGCTTGTATATATTTAAGTTCTTATATATGCATCAGGTTTTTACAATTTTGAAGTCTCTTTTCTCATTTAAATTCATTGGGGTCAAATTCTAGATTCTAGATTCCATCCAATTGAACAGTATTTGTACTTTGAGTTTGATTTCTTGGTTGGTATATATCAGATCATTTTTCACCAATGCAGTTCAATTTTAGTCACATCACTTGTACATTTATTATTATTATCCAATTTTAAGGTTACGTCCAAGCCAGACACCAAATTGGTGTATGAGACCCCTTTATTTGTGGGACAAGGGACCCACCTTCACGCAGCGATTTGACTGCTAAGTCTACGAAGGCATACATACTCTACCCCCCTCTGGTTCCGAACATGTGAACTTTTAGGAAGAAACACATGCTCTTAACCATTAGGCCCACTTATACGTTTATAGCTAGACAGGTCTCAACATTATAAGTCGATGAACCCAGCAGGAGAGAACCGAGGCTTCAATTGCCTCAATAGCCCAGATTTCTGGAGTTTCCTATATGCCTCAGACTGGTTGGTATATATCAGACCATTCTTTACCAATGCACTTTGATTTTACTCTCATCACTTCTACATTTATAGCTACACAGGTCTCAACATTGTAAGCTGATAAACCCAACAGCAGAGAACTGAGGCTTTCATGGCCTCAACGGCCCAGATCTCAGCAGTTCCCTCTGTGAAAACTATACTTGATCTTATTTGAAAATAAGTTTCAGATTGGCTTTTGTGTATGACCATCCTTTCGATATATTCTAGAGACTAGAAATGTCAATACCTATCCTACAGATTGAAATGAATATTTGCTTTCATGATATAACTTGAGCAACTGTTTCAAAGCAGCTTGTTTCAGAAGCTGCTCAGAAAAGTCGGATAGAGATAAAAGAATAAAAAGGTAACAAGGGTAGCACAATGGACTGTATGATCCTTCAGTGAGGGAATCATAAGTAAACTCCCCCCCGGCATTAAAACTATAATTTAGTCAAACCAGAACCCAAATGTAATCTCTTATGGCTTTGGCCTGGTTTTTTTAGCTTGGCTAGCAATTATTCAGTATATCTAGGGTAGGGGTTAAATGTTGAATAGCTTAGTGGTTCAATATGAACCCTGGATTTGTTTTGCTCTGCGGTATGTTTGGCAGTCTTTCATGTATATGATATCTACTTTAATAGAATTTATGTTTATTTACCACAAAAAGTCAAGCACAATGTTAAAATGACCATCTTTGGTATGTCTAGACCTGTTGCTGAAGCTGGGTGTAACCTGTTGTTGGCATTATGCACTCCTAAATGCTGGGAGTGGGGCAGTCAAAGTAACTTGTGCTCACATTCAAAGAGAGTGGCTCAAAAATGCTGAGGTCTCCTGGCAGTTAGGAACATGGACCTCAATCATCACCGAGGACCCTCACCAACCCATGGTTATTCCGTCCCCTTATAGTCGAAGTACGTAACTATGTCTATGCACAAGTGTATTTAAAGGCATTTCAAAGTTCTTAGAATGCTTATGTTTCTATCCTCCATGATAGAAGGTAAAACACCTTTCCACCCAATGGACTGGATATTTGGTGTGTAACTAAATATTGGATAATGAGGTACACCGAGATGTTAGATTACACTCCATCTGTATTCTTGATGAATTAATTTAATTAGAAAGCCGAACTGTCTTGGAATAAACTTGGCATATATGTGTGTGGGGATTTAATGTAATGAAGTACTTGGATGAAAAACCAGTATCTTCGACTATTAAAATCTTTCTACAAGTTGGTGGGCCAAAGATTGTTCTTGATTTCAAGAGCCGATATGTAGAATAATTTTCTTTTCACCAGTCTACATTTTTCTGGAGCTCTAGTGTACCACTCGACCTTAATATTTGAGGGGTTTACACTAATATTTTACAGATGTAAAATATGTGCAGATTTTAACTCTTCTGGTAAGAAGTAGAACAAATTGATTTGGTGTATGTTTCGAGGTTATTAATATTGGTTTGGAAAGGGATTACTCCATGGTGAATTGGTAAAGATACAAAGCTCAAATCTCTCTTGCACATGCTTTTTTTTAGGGTCGAGTTTCTATTCTTGGAATTTTAAAATTTACATTATATCAGTTGGAAGTCTGTTCTGAACTGCCATTGGGAAAACCAGACTAGAGACAGAACTTCAATTTTAGCAGTAGCCAAATGAAGAGTTTGATGATGTTTATCCAAAATACACAAAAACCAGTTTGATATGCTAAGCCATTGGGGCTGGTTTTAAACTGAAAATATGAAAACATAGGAAGAGAAATCAAAAGAGAAGAGTGCACAAAGACACTCATTTTGATTTAATGAATTCAGAAGCCTCCACTGGAATGGGAAATCAAAAGAGAAGAGTGCACAAAGACAATCATTTTGACTTAATGGATTCAGAAGCCTCCATTACAAAGGGCTCCTTGCTGCTGCTTGCAGAGCAGCTAGGGTCGAGGGGGGATGCCCAATTGAGTCTCCACTCGCCCAAGCCTACAGTCCATGGAGTTTATAGTCAACTGCATCTCATCCAACATTGGTAGAATTTCCTCTTTGGCTTCACTCTGATCTAGCAGAATTCGTCCCAACAGCAATATCAAGTGCCAAAATATGTCTACCATGTACATATATTGGCTGTAGCGGCTCTTGGTCTGATTAGTGTTGGAAACCCAGTTGGTGACGTCAACCAACACTTTCAAGTTGGTTATACAACAACTCTCATCAGCCAATTCTCTCTCTGCTTGTGCTCTCTCCTCTCGGATCTGTTGAGGGTTGTGCTCCCAATATCGAGCTATTGAGCTCTTTTCCCATCGCTGAGGGCGAGATCCACCTTACTATCATTTGCAGGTCGTGCCTCTGCAGCTCTGAGCCCTTTGATGGGCATATTAACCCAAGCACCTTTAGAGCACACTTGACTTGAGCGATGGAGTAGTATAATATTGTAATCAACAAGAGGATGGGGACAGATAGGCTGATCACCCAAGGGAGAAGCAAAACAGGGCGACCTTGAAGAGAGGGGACAACACTAGGATTCCAATGAGGCCCAAGTCACTTAAGAAGCCCAAGGAGGCGGGCTTAGCAAAACCGCAACCAAGGGAAGAGAGGAGTAAGAGGAAGAGATTGAACCTAACATGCAAAGCTTACGTAAACGAGGAAAAGAAACAACAGAAGGGGTCGACTAACTTGTCGGAGAGCCAGATATATTGTGGAGATAAGATAAAGATAATTATATTTATGTCCAACTAATGACCACAAAGTAGGTCAAAGGCACTGTTGAGTACAATGATGTCCATACAAAGCGGGAGAACCAAATTGTCTCCTATAAAAGATACAATGGATGAAGTAAATGAACAGATGGCCCTAGCGGAGAAGATGCAGGAGCTAATAGGTCAGAGGATCAGACCCATCTCTCCTAACATCTGAGGTTAAATGAAGAACACTGAAGAAACTCAACAAAGTCTGTTGGCCCAATGAAGGGCCGGTGGAAAGTGCGGACTGTCCACTAAATCGTTGCTTGGGGGGGTTCGCGTGCTGCTAAGGTTTGGAGGACCTAGTTCATCTCCCAGGAACAGATCTGAAATGGATCTGTCGCTGAGATCTCTTGTGGCGGGGTGAGGTCCCACAGATCCTCACTGACCTAGAGTCTGGATCAGTGTTTTAAAAAACGGCCGGCTCGGAACCGACTCGGCCGAGTTGGTCCGAGCAAGGCCTCAAAATATCAACCCAGCGAAGTATTCGGTTTGGCCGGCTGGGTTAATACCGAGCCAGCCGAGTTGTCTAACAACTCGGCCAGCTCGGTATTAACCCGGCTGGGTTACGTACAACGGCCCAGGCACATAAAAAACAACATTTTTTTATTTTTTAATTGATTGCTCGAGTACTGCAGTGAAAAGGAGGCCAGAACAGGCAGCAGCAGGCCTTTCTCCCTCTGTCCAGCCTAACGCAGTCCCTATTTTGGGCTGTGTTGCCTTCTAAACCCCCTCTATTCCCCGTGGTCCTCACTCCTGTGGCCTCTAAGACCTCTCAGCCCTCAACGCTGCCCCTCATCTCCTGAACGCAGGCCTCAAAACCTCGCAGCATCCCTCCTTTCCCCAGCGTTGGCTCCCAATCAACCCTCTCCTATCCCACATTGCTTTGCAGTCACTGTTTGGAAAGTCATCGAACTTTCTGAGCCAGATCATTGACATTTGCAGTAAACTTGGGGTAAGATCTGCTTTTACAGGTGGACTATCTTTTGGAAGGATTTTGTTGACAAATCTGGCAAGTGTCTCCAAGCCCTTGGGGCTCTCTGGTGTGCATTTTCTAGCCCTTACCTTCTTGTTTCAGTCAATTAATATTGCATAACAGTGGTGAAACAATCATATAAATAGCCTAAAATTGTTTAAGAAGATCAATAATCCATTGCATTAATTGGCTTATCATTTTCTGGGATCATTACATAGCTTAGTGCTGACTTGCATAAGCATTGCAAAAGTCTGAAAATTCATCAGTTCCATAAGCTCCTTTTCTCTGTTTGACCTCTACCTCAAAAACTCTAATTTAATTCAAAAGAAAATAAGAATTCTGGGACTGTTTGACATATTTGGTATTTGGATATCTTAATGCTGTAATTTGAAATCTGAAAATTCATCAGTAGCATAATTTTCTCTTCATCTGCATTTCAAATTAATTTGGGCTTGTTTAAGGCATTTGGCATAGAGATAGCTCACTGTTGGCATTTTGGAATTAACTAGCTCACTTGGCATCTTAAGTAGTCTCTGCTGTCCTAATTATCATTCATAGTTAGCTTACTGCTGTCCTAAAGTTACTCATTTGTGTCATTTAAAAAACTGAATACATTGCTAGCTTTAAGTGCTCTCATTTGCTCATAAGGTTGTTGGCATTGGATAATAAATATCTTGTTGAATATTTGATACAATAAGCCTTGGTATAACTCTCTTGTCTCATTGCTAATACATCTTGTTGAAAGGTAACCTTACATGGGCACTTAGGCTCTAAGGGACTTGCTATTTGGGCATTGATTAAAAATCTCAATCGTTGGTAGTTTGTATTGAAGTAGACTAAGAGCATTTACAAATCTCACTGCTTCTTTGGATACTTGTCTTTAGCATCTCATACTGAAACATTGGCAAATTGTATTTTGTTGTTATCTCTAGTTGGCACTTTGTTGCTATTAGCTTATAGTGTTGCTATCTTGAGCATATTGATGAATCATTTCTGTTGTTGGGCATATCTTGATATCATATTAGCACTTGTTTTATGGTTAAGATTATCTCTTGAATATTATTGTCGAGTACTTGTTTTCTTAATTAAAAATTTGATCATAACTTAAAGTACTAAATCATTAAGAGAATCTTAGCCTAAAAATCACTCTCCATCCTTGCATCGCATTCTAAGTTAACTTGCATTAATAACTTACCTCCAAGCATAAGCTTGGTTGATACTAGATAGACCTCTAGGGCCGCCCTTTTCATCTAGCTTGAGGGGCTTAGTAACTCTTAGGTGGTTAACAGTGTGGCTCTGACTCTGATGATGATCCAGAGATTGATCCACATGATCTTGGCTCCTCTGGTAGTAGCTACTAGCTAGTAGTACTGGTCACAGTTTACTTTTGTTGTAGAGGCCATTTCTAGCCTCCTTGGTTATGTGTTTTTGTTTTGATCTCTATATTATGATTCATGATCATGTATGTATTGGATAGTGCACTGGGTGCCATTTTGATATGATGGATATATTCATGAGCCTACTTTGACCATATGTTGTCTTCCATCTATATTCTAATGCTGTGTGTTTGGAAACATGAATGAAAATCTTTAAAATTATGTTTGTTTGTTTGTTTGTTTTTTTTTTTTTAAATAAATATTTAATGTATTTTTTACAACGACCGAGTCATTGAAATCGAGTCGGAGTCAGAGTCTACCCTCGGCGAGTCGGTGTCGGAGTCGGAGTCGGAGTTTTAAAACATTGGTCTGGATATGTACTGGTGTCAATCAGTCTCTTGGTGCCCCTGTTTGAAGGTAGTACCCTGAAACATGCCGTGATCCTTTGTGTGGGGTCTAGCCTAATGGGAGGCTAAAGAATATGCACTTGGAACCTGAGAGCCTCCTACATATATAGGGCCAAACATCTTTGATCGAGATACCTGAGAAAAGTCGGCAAGGGTTTGAGAATCTCTGAACAAGCAATGAAACCTTTCTCTGATCTCGTAATAGATAGGGCATCCAAGAATGAAGTGCACCTCGGTCTCCACTTCCTGTAAATGACATACCTCGCAGATTCTGTCTGGTCTATCCACCTGGTGGTTCGTCTCTACCCGAAGTCTATGAGAACCTACTTTGAACTGGCCTAGAGGAATGCAAAGAGCATGCATCCAGTGGTGAAATGTATACTGGGGTCGAACAATGAGCCTGTCTCTCAACTCCAAGAAGTACTCAGCATAGAAGGACATCTTTGGGCTCAACCCTCTTGGAGGATTGACCTAGGTGACCTGGACGAACTGTCTGTAGATGCCCTCCCTGATGATCTTGTTTAGCTTCTGTCTAGTAGGTAAAAGTTGACCATGAGCATCTAAGGAATATCAAAAAGGAGGGAGACGATCCAATTGAATTCCCATTGACTCTAAGAGATCTGAAACTCCTGTAAACCAACATCTGGTTCGGCTTGAGGAAGTAGAACGGACAATAGTCTCAGAAGAGAAATATGCCAAGTAAGGATATCAGTCCCTACTCTTTATCGAGTTTGCAAAGCCCTGGACACAATGCAAGAATGAAACCAATCTGAAGACCATCTCAAGTTGAAAGGGATGAGCTCCAAACTCTGCAAGAATGATGTGCTGCGGTAATGTCAGTTTGCATCTAATGATGCGACGGAGAAGAAGAATTTGGATTCTCTTAGCTGAAGTCCAATGTGACTCAAGTAAAGATGGTCCCCAAATCTGTGAGCAATATAGAACACTAGGATGGATCAAGGTGTCCATGAGGCTCATCTTGGATGAGATGTCTTGCACCCCCAAGTAAGTATACATGCAAGTGATCTCAATCTCCTCCCCTTCAAATAGGAAGTGAAGGTCTGAGGTTTTCTTCACCCCATTGAAGATCATAGCCTTGGTTTAACCCAGGTTGATAGTCAACTGTCGATGATCATAACATAGTCAAACGCTTTCTGAAAATCTAGGAAACAACAATAGACTTTCGAAGAGCAGTGCCATGCCTCCTCAATCATGACGAGAAGGGTGAAGATGTGGTCAATGGTCTGATGAGCCGGTCAAAAACCTACTTGCCCCCTAGCTCTGAGTTGTCTTTGCTCAAGGTCACTAGAGAGCTTCCTATGTAGAACAATAGCATAAAACTTCGAGAATGTGTGGCCCACCATGATCGTTCTGTACTTATTGGGATTTGAGTTGGAACCTGATTTGTGGATCAAATGGATGATGTGGTGTGGCCATGTTGGTGGAAAACCTTCATGAACTACATGGTCAAAGAGATCAGCCAAGTAGCTAACCAAAGCACGAAAACCATGCTTAAAGAACTCTGCTTGGTGGTAGCCTTCCTCGTCGGCTGCTTTGCTGCGGTTTATCACCCAAATGGCCTCTCTAATATCTCTGTCTGAGAATAGGTGACAGGAAGAGGGTGGGGAGCTAACATGAATTTGGGCTTGCCATGGAATATTATAAAGGTTGGAAGCGTGAGAGAACATGGATCTATGGTTGAGGTTAGATGGAAGAGGGGAGCGTTTGGGAAGGATGGTACGCCATAATAGTTTAGGGGAGTGGGCAAGGAGAGAAGAAAGTTCTCGTCTTCTATGAGAGACAACGAGTCGTTTCTTGCAATGAAGGAGACGATGATAAGAAACTTTGTGGTCAGAGTAGAAGGGTTGAGAGTGGGTGCAATCATATCGAAGTTCTCGATGTAGAGTCTTGCATTCGTCATCATACCATTTGTTCATGGGGAAAGATCCAACTTTAGGGGAGATGGAAGTAGAACGAGTGGAGTAGAACGAGCAATACGCTCAAAAGAGAAATATGCCAAGCAAGGATATCAGTCCCTACTCTTTATCGAGTCGGCAAAGCCCTGGACACGATGCAAGAATGAAACCAATCTAAAGACCGTCTCAAGTCAGAAGGGCTGAGCTCCAAACTTTGCAAGGATGATGTGCTGCGGTATTGTCAGTTTGCATCTAATGATGCTACGGAGAAGAAGAATCTGGGCTCTCAGTTGAAGCCCAATGTGACTCAAGTAAAGATGGTCCCCAAATCTGTGAGCCATATGGAACAGTGGGACGGATCAAGGTGTCCATAGGCTCATCTTGGATGAGATGTCCTGGAAGTGATGTCGAAAGCACTATCTCTCAAGAAGGGCTAAAGATCCATATCCTTTGTTGATCCGAGGCTGAAGCGCTGGTCGCAAACTGAAGCGAGGACCTGAGAATTGCACCCCTAAGTAAGTATACGTGTTGGTAATCTCAATCTCCTCCCCTCTGAATAGGAAGTGAAGGTCTGAGGTTTTCTTCACCCCATTGAAGATCATAACCTTGGTTTTACCTAGGTTGACAGTCAACTGTCGATGATCACAAAACAGAGGTAAGGCATCCAACTGCCTCTGTAATCCTTCTAGGGATGAGGAGAGGAGGACCACACCCTCAACAAAGAGTAAAATAGATATCAGAACTTGGTAAAGAAGGCAACCATCAGTGTCCTGGATATGCTCATGTAGAAATGCCTCCAACTCATCAATATAGATCCCAAATAGGGTAGGGGACAACGGAAAACCCTGTTTAACCCCAATAGTGCTTCGAATGAAATCAAACATCCCATGAGCTGTGTGAAGAAGACCAAGAACAGATTCATATAGGCGCATTATAGAGGTCAATAGGGTTGTAGAGATGCTAATATCTTTGAGTCTCTGGAGCAAGGCTTCCCTCAGAACATAGTCAAAAGCTTTCCGAAAATCTAGGAAACAACAATAGACTTTTGAAGAGTGGTGCCGTGCCTCCTCAATCATGGCGCGGAGGGTGAAGATGTGGTCAATAGTCTGATGAGATGGTCGAAAACCTGCCTGTTCCCTAGCTCTGAGTTATCTCTGCTCAAGGTCACTGGAGAGCTTCTTATGTAGAACAATAGCATACAACTTTGAGAACGTGTGGCCCACCACGATCATTCTGTAGTTATTAGGATTTGAGCTGGAACTTGATTTGTGGATCAGATGGATGATGCGGTGTGACCATGTTGGTGAAAAACCTTCACAGACTACATGGTTGAAGAGATCAGCGAAGTAGCTAACCAAAGCACAGAAACCGTGCTTAAAGAACTCTGCTTGGTAGCCTTCCTCATCGGCTGTTTCGCTGTTGTTCATCACCCAAATGGCCTCTTTAATATCTCTGTCTGAGAATAGGTAACAGGAAGAGGGTGGGGAGGTAACATGAATTTGGGCCTGCACGGGAATATCATAAAGGTTGGAAGTGTGAGAGAACATGGATGTATGGTCGAGGTTAGGTGGAAGAAGGGAGCGTTGGGGAAGGATGGTACGCCATAATAGTTTAGGGTAGTGGGCAAGGAGAGCAAAAGGTTCCTGTCTTCTATGAGAGACAAAGAGTCGTTTCTTGCGATGAAGGAGACGACGATAAGAAACTTTGTGGTTAGAGTAGAAGGTTGAGAGTGGGTGAAAGCATATCGAAGTTCTCGATGTAGAGTCTTGCATTCGTCATCGTACCATTTGTTCATGGGGAAAGATCCAACTTTAGGGGAGATGGAAGTGAAATGAGTGGAGTAGAATAGACAATAGTCTTAGAAGAGAAATATGCCAAGTAAGGATATCGATCCCTACTCTTTATCAATTTTGCAAAGCCCTGGACATGATGTAAGAATGAAACCAATCTGAAGACCATCTCAAGTCAAAAGGGCTGAGCTCCAAACTCTGCAACATTGATATGCTGCATACTGTCAGTTTGCATCTAATGATGCGGCGGAGAAGAAGAATCTAGACTCTCTCAGTGGAAGCCCAATCTATCTCAAGTAAAGATGGTCCCCAAATATGTGAGCCATATAGAACAGTGGGGTGGATCAAGGTGTCCATGAGGATCATCTTGGATGAGATGTCCTGGAAGTGATGTCGAAAGCACTGTCTCTCAAGAAGGGCTAAGGATCCACGTCCTTTGTTGATCCGAGGCTGAAGCGCTGGTCGCAAACTGAAGTGAGGACATGAGAATTGCACCCCCAAGTAAGTATATGTGTTGGTGCTCTCAATCTCCTCCCCTCTGAATAGGAAGTGACTGAGGTTTTCTTCACCCCATTGAAGATCATAACCTCCAGGTTGATAGTCAACTGTCGATGATCACAAAATAGAGCTAAGGCATCTAATTGCCTCTGTAATCCTTCTGGGGATGAGGAGAGGAGGACCACGTTGTCAATAAAGAGTAGAATAGATATCAGAACCTGGTGAAGAAGGCAACCATCGGTGTCTTGGATATGCTCGTGTAGAAATGCCTCCAACTCATCAATATAGATCCCAAACAAGGTAGGGGACAATGGACAACGCTGTTTAACCCTAATAGTGCTTCGGGTGAAATCAAACATCCCATGAGCTGTGTGGAGACAACCAAGAACAAACTCATATAGGTGCAAAAATAGCAGTCAATAGGGTTGCAGAGATGCCAATATCTTTGAGTCTCTGGAGCAAGGCCTCCCTCTGAACATAGTCAAAAGATTTTCGAAAATCTAGGAAACAACAATAGATTCGAAGAGCGGTTGCATGCCTACTCAATCAAGATGAGAAGGGTGAAGATGTGGTCAATGGTTTGATGAGATGGTCGAAAACCTGCCTATCCCCTAGCTTTGAGTTGTCTCTGCTCAAGGTCACTGGAGAGCTTCCTATGTAGAACAATAGCATACAACTTCGAGAACGTGTGGCCCACCATGATCATTCTGTAGTTATTGGGATTTGAGCTGGAACCTGATTTGTGGATCAGATGGATGATGTGGTGTGACCATGTTGGTGGAAAAACTTCACGGACTACATGGTTGAAGAGATCAACCAAGTATCTAACCAAAGCATGGAAACCGTGCTTAAAGAACTCTGCTTGGTAGCCTTCCTCATCGGCTGCTTTGTTGTTGTTCATCACCTAAATGGCCTCTCTAATATCTCTGTTTGAGAATAGGTAATAGGGAGAGCGTGGGGAGGTAACGTGAATTTGAGCCTGCCTAGGAATATCATAAAGGTTGGAAATGTGAGATAACATGGATGTATGGTCGAGGTTAGGTGGAAGAGGGGAGCATCGGGGAAGGATGGTACGCCATAATAGTTTAGGGGAGTGGGTAAGGAGAGAAGAAAGTTCTCGTCTTCTATGAGAGACAAAGAGTCGTTTCTTGCAATGAAGGAGACAACGATAAGAAACTTTGTGGTCAGAGTAGAAGGGTTGAGAGTGGGTGAAAGCATATTGAAGTTCTCGATGTAGAGTCTTGCATTTGTCATCATACCATTTGTTCATGGGGCAAGATCCAAATTTAGGGGATATGGAAGTGCAATGAGTGAAATGGGGGAAGGATTTGAGTGCTGCTTCCCAAATGGCAGATGAAGGACAAGTGTATTTAGTGGAAGCAGAATCAAGCAAGGAGAATAGGGTCTCCGATGGGAGCATCTTGCGTAGGGTAGAGGAAAAGATGTCATGGCATCCTTTGCTAAATCAGAAGGTAGTTCGGGGTGGGCCTCGAGAAGAGGGATGTGGTGGAAGGGGAGGGTCAAACCGAAGAGAAAAGGAAAGAAGTGCATGATTGGAAAGGGGGATGGGAAGACCAAGAAATGGCGAATAAAAGGGAGCAAGTTATGGCTAGCGAGGACAAAATCAACTACAATTACACCTCTGCCATATGGCCGACATGTGAAAAAAAGAGAGTCTGGGAAACATGGGAGACCATTTAGAATCAACAACTCCAGGGATTCCCCCAACTGCAATAGATGCATACCATAAACTGTAGTGGGCCCCAAAGCATCATCTGACATCCGATGAAGCCCTACTGAATCTGGATCTATCCCTCGGATACAAAACACATCATCTGATTGGTCGTGGAGAGGGGTCTGGAGATGTCTAGTACAAGCATTGAAGTCACCTAGAAGGATGACTTCCCCATCAACAGAGTACCAGGTGATGTCGGTGTACAAGTCTATAAAGGGGTCCCCATTTGAGCCATCATGGATGGAAAATGGTGAAGAGGTTGGGGTAAAGTAACAAACTGCAATGTAGATGTCCCTCGGAAGAGAGATTCTGACGCTAATCCGAATCCACATAAACCTAGAAAACTCATCTTCGGCTGCCAAAGATACCCTGTTCCGGAGTGAGTTTCTAGCCAAACAAGCAACTCCACCTGATCCTCTGACCCCTCCCAAGCTCCTCGTCTCTTGCCTACAAACTGAGATCCAATGGTAACATGCAATATCTAGGAGAGGTCAAATAGGGATTGCATGACTCTCAGTCACGAAGACGATCTCTGCTGATTCGAGAGCGTCATACAAGAGTCCTGACGACGACCATAAAGATCCATTGTTGTTCCAACAACAGATAGAAATGCCTGTATCCTATCACCTCCCCAAGCGGGTCTGTCATTTGGAACCTACAGTTCGAGGTTCCCACCCAGGTGGGAAGGAGTCACGAATGACTACCCGAAGATTCCTGATAACTGCCCATTTCCCTGCCTGTCGCGCTGCCCTAACTTGTTCTCTGGATTGTTTAAGTTCCCCAACCTATGCTCGAGTGAGGTTCTCATCCAAGAAAATCATGTTGGGAAGAGAAAACAACTTCCGCTTAGCCTTAATGGTGTGGAGTCGATTAGATGCAGTCCAGAACTTGAGGAAGAGAGTGGAGTCGTAGCCCAACCAGGGTCTGTCCAAAGCTATATCGGGGAGGCTAAGGGTGTCTCGAAGGAACCTAGCCCCCACTTCCATAGGATTCGGAGAGGGGTGGGGTAAGGGGAGACGTCTCACCTTGAGATTCAATTCTTTTGCCCGTCTATTGCATTCTTCCATAAGTTTTGCTTGCATCACCTCCTCAACTGCTGCAAGAGGGGTAGGAGTTTTATCCTTCCGTCGAACCACATGTACCCAAAAATTGACGTGTGTCTTAGTTTCTTGTTTGAAGGTGGCTTGTTGGGATCATATTTCTTCTTGCTTGCTTTTAAGGTCAAGAATTTCTGCATGCAGTGCACCATTTAGAGGATGGAGAATTTCCTGCTCTTTGGTTTCATGTAACATCTTCTTAAGGGATAAATTATCCCTCTCCACCTCTGAAACTTTGGCAGAGAGGGTGTGTATTTCTGAACGAAGCTGCTTGTTTTTAGTTTCAAGAAATTCCATTTTCCGCAACATTTGTTTTACATGCGCTGTCTAGAATGAGAAATCTGACTCCATGGCTACATCGATCACACTGACTACCACTTAGTTTCGTTGGTCTTCAACAACTGATAATTCAACAAGGCTAAACATGTCATCTTGGCACAAGTTGACTTGTTGCACGAATCCAATCCCTAGATTTGAAACCCATTCTTTTGTCTCTGTCTTTTCCTCAGTAGTAAAATTCATCAAAGGATTTAGAGCAGCCCTGTCTACCACCATCTTGGTATTAGAGAGACTGTCAAATTTGGTGGGCGGATTCTGTCAAACTCCACATACCACAAACACTCGATCAATTTTGTATTTAGATTTGTATTATGTATCACAGAGTCCAGGTATAGTAAGCATAGAGGGAGCCTTTATGGCCTTTGGTGCCCTATCTCCTCTGCTCGACCCTGTACCCACGCCGTCTCATTCCTTTGTTTTACTCCCTCAAAGCGAGCACCTGTTCTCCTCAAAGTGCCTTCATTCTCTGTGTTTCCTGACGTGATGATGAATCTTACATGCCAAAATATCTGTAAAATAGAGGTCCAAATGTAATCTGTAATCAAATGAGAAACACTCAAGGGAAAACACACACAGGATAGTGGCTTTGCTGGGAATGTTTCTATTATGGTTCAATGCTTGCAACCACTGCCATCCCTGTTACATTTCATGATCATGAAAACTAAGGAATTTGCTTTTCCCATAGTAGTTCTGAACATAAATTACGGTTGCAGAATTTTGTATTCATATGATAGATTCGTTGGTCATGTATGTAGGGGTATTGAGAGTCAAGATGACCTCCTCCAAGCAATGAAGGTAGCAACAATGCAAAAAAAATATAAAATAAAATAAAATAATAATAATTAGAATTTAAAGATGCATAAAAGAAACCCAAGTCGCTACTTGAGTTGTACCAGCTGGATTGAACTAAATCTTGCGATTCCTAACTATAAATCTTGCGCATAGTCTAAACAGACTACAATTTTCGCTTGAAAAACAATAGAAATTTTGGCACGATTTTGAGAAAATCGGGTGGAAACTTTTGAAAATGTGGGTTATAGCTGTCAAGCTTCATGATTTTGGATGCCCTAGAGGTTCTTGATGTTGTCGAATCCATTTCCACCATCAAAAAAACAATTTAAACACTCCCACAATAAGATTCCTTGAAATTTTTTTCTCCAGATTTAGGGGATAAATATGTCTTTCGGGAGAAATTGTGGCCTCATTAGGCAATGCCTAAATCTTTTAATGTTTCTTTCAAGTGCCAATCAATTATCCCCTCATGTAGGTTTGTAGCACTACACAAGATGAGTGCGTTTCACCTCTGGAAATGAACAATGTGCAGGGGAAATCTAACTAGATTGGAGCATCTGGTGGCTAAGGACGATTTAACATTTCCAACTCAGATCATGTGAATCTCCACATGATGCCAAGCATTAAACTGGTGTTGGAATGAGGGGCCTTTGACATCAAAGAATAGTTATGAGATCACATGCTTTGTACAAGGGAAATAATGTTTTCATGCTTGACTGCTTCATGCTCCAAACACCCCATTTGGGGGCTCTATTGCACATGTTAATGTGGCTCTGGGGTTCATAATTCCCCCACAAATCAATCACAATAAAAATTACTAACAATGGTTTTGGCTAGTTAAAAATATGTATTTTAATGTTTTTTTTTTTTTTAAATAATTTAATATATGTATATATTTCAAAAACATCTTTCTTTTTCTTAGTTTTATAATTTTAAGCCCATAGAAAAAGAATGATGTTATGGGATGTTATAGATGATACAATGTTTTGATTTGAGGGTTTATTTTGAGGTTTTAGTATTGTAATGACATCATTTATCAAGGCAATGATATCAAATGAGTTGCAATGTTAACCTTGAAATAAAAAATTTCTTTTTGATTTGATAATTGATTTTAAGGTTTTAGTTTGGAATGCACCTATGATCAACATTATAGTTCGAGTGAGTTGTAGTTCTACCCGCATACCCCACTTCCATCCACAAAAAGGGGGATACTATTAGCAGCGTTACTTTTAAATTTGGATGTCAAATTTAGGGTTTTTATTTGCAAATGTACTAGTTGTCAAGGCTAGGATTGTAAACAAACTATAATTTTAAATCCAAATTAAAAAAGGGGGGTGATTATGGGAACACTACTTTTTGATTTGAGATTTTATTTTAAAGTTTTTTTTAGCAACATTACAATCAATTTTAATACTGTAATGGAAAAAGGTTCTAATTTTAACCTAGAAAATGGTGATTTTGGTAGCACATTTTTTATTAGTTAGGGGATTTTTTTGGTGTTTTTGATCCAAAAATATGGTTTTAGGGCCAGGGTTCTCATTTTGAGGTTATAATTATCATTAAATTAGTAACTATGTTTTAACTAGTATATTATTAATGCATTAAACCAATACTTAATAACCATTTAATCCATTAACCTTTAAGTTCTACATCACACTTACCATAATGAAACTAACATAAAATCACCATTAATAGATTGCATAAACTTAAAAATTATTATCTTAATCGTATTAGGATCCCTGGCAATATACCTCTTAGCATAATAGCTTGTATCTTTCAACAATCTAACTTATATTGTGAAATACATCTTTCAACAATCTAACTTAAATTGTGAAATACATTAAGTGCATGGACATCTTGATACATTAATAGACACTAACTTGTACCTATTAATACATTATGCCTTTGACACACTAAACTGTAGTTGGGCCTAACATGCTGCAACAACAAACATACTAACGAACACCTTCTAATACATTAAACCATTAAAACTCTAATTCATACGCCCTTAACATACTAATTTACACCCCTGGGAAAATTAACCAATATGGCCCAAACACGCATAACCATTAGCACATATACCCTAACATGTTTTCCTTCTAAGATGCTAGTACATATATTTTCATACTCTTAACTCATACCCACCAACACACTAGCACATTGTTGGGATGGGGTCCCCTCGGTCAGTTTTGGAGTTTAAATCCCAAGTTTTGATGTAATTTTTGGTGAAAAGATGTAAAGTCTCCGTGATTTGTGGATGCGGAGCGCATAGGTAATTAGGAGTAAAATGGTTTTAGCCCCCTTTCTATGTAAAATTGAGTCGGTTTTGAGCTCCACCCATGGTCCGCAGACCATGAGATTGTATAAGTGGGTGTGTCTTAGAGAGTCTAAGGCATGATGATATAATCTGGTAATGATGGATGTAATGGGTCACTAGGTGATAGCACAGAGAAGTGAGTCATAGAAGAGAGAAAGGCTTTGCAGGTGAGTGCGCAGAGGCCTATAGTAGCATCCGCAACTGAGTGCGTGGACCCCTACAACTAAGTGCGCATGGTGGTCTTGAGTCTGTAACACCATATTGAAGATCAATAAATTAGAGTGTTGAAGAATTTTGGTGTCTATCGGTTTACTTCTGTTTAATTATGATTGCGATATATGCTGTGATTTAATAATGTCTTTATAAAATATTGATCTATTAATGCACGACTATATGGGATATGTCTTAATAACTGTACGCAATGCATGGTAAGTACTTTCACGAAGATTATAATACATTCTATTATGTTTATTAAATACTTAAGTAGATCTACGTGAGCTCAGATCTAAGGTTATTTTTTGATGCGCGTAAATGGATGATTCAACTATTAAAGGTCCGCAAAGACTTATCGTGGACCTTCGCGAAGGTCTAGAGGCCGTTTAAAAGAAGTTGCAGTACCAAGCCCTAGGGGCTTATAGATCTGCACAAAGGCAGATCTAGGTCAATAAAAGACATCACATTGATCTCTGGATGCAGAAACTTGGTTCTAGCATCCCCCTATACTGCTTCGGGTGAGACTTCAGCCTACGCTACGCGGGTTGATGCTGAAAGGGCTAGTAGTGCAGGGTTCTGTTTGGTGCAATTAACTCTAAACCTTGGTCAGGACCCACTAAGCCAACAAATGGTTCCGTTGCCAGGACCAATATTTGCTTAAGGAGATGTGTGATGTCACATCACTAGAATCCGACCAAGAAAGAAATTGAGAAGTGGTTGGATAAAAAGATTCACGAATTCGCAGCACAGGAAAACAAGAATTCGCGCCTGTCAAAGGAGCAATGGTTGGACAGATACTTGTACATAGAAATACACGAAATTTTCTTCTGCACCTTCCCAATAGAATTATATGAGTTGATAGCTAAGTTGGCAGACGACCAAGGGAGGTGGAATCTTGACGGTCCAATAGTGTGGATTCCAGAGTTGGTACAACGATTAGAAGCCTCTGAAGACAAGATCACGCGCGCTGTCGACCACTGGCTCGATCAGATTATAGGAGGATTTGTTACAGATTTTGCAGTTGATACCTCAGTCAACTATAATGAAGCAGAGTGATGTTTCTTCAAGGGACCGCGAGGTAAGTATCAGAGATCTTTGAATAGCTAGATTAATATGATCTTGTGTGAAAAACGGGTTATGCCATTGCCTTGATGTTTGGAGCTACGCGAAGTGGAAAACTCTTCAGAGAACAAGAGAGTATAGCCTATTGATTGGACCTCCTTCGAGTGACGAAGAGGGAACGGTACAGGCCTCACCGTGGAGTACTGTCTAGTTGATAAGACATGGTTTTCCGTGGATACATCATCCATCCACTCCACCTCCACCCCCACATCCACAACATACACCTTCACCCACACCTCCACCACCACCACCGCCGTTCAACATGTCGAACACAATGAAGCTGCCAATTTTCAAAGGTATATCGAGCAAAGATACAGATCAATTCTGGTTTATTGTGAATGCTGTGTGGACCACGCATCAGATCACTGATGACAACATAAAGAAGGCGCAGTTAGTTACTACTTTGCAGGATCGCGCGCTGACGTGGTATATTAAGTACTGTTTTGATCATCATGTGGCAACGCTAGCAGAGACTAAGGCTGCTTTAAATAAATAATTTAGTAAAACTTAGTCTGACTCGCAGTCAATAGTCAGATTTAAGGAGATCACGATGATAGTTGATGAAACGCCTTTGGAGCTAGATCAAAGGTTGAAATGTGTGATCCGCGAAGCTAATATGCAACTCACAGATGGTCAGCACTACGAGTGGTTTATAGCCTCGCTTCTACCCCACCTGAGGATTTCTCTGTTGTAGCAGAAGATAGGAACTTAGGTAGAAGCCCTGGAAATCGCGATGAGGTTGCATGCGATGCCCATGCAGGATGCAACCTTGAGGGTACAATAGATTCACTCCCAGTTGCAGAACCTCTTCTTGGAATTGCAGAGCTTGAAGAAAGAGAAGGAGACTAAACCAGAGGTGCACGAAGAAGTATGGTGCCTGAAATGTAAGAGCCAGGGGCATGATAAAGACCATTGTCCCATATTTGTGAACTATATCACAGGAGGGGGACCAATTCCCCTGAGGCCAGAAGCTCCAGCAGGGCCGAGCATGGGTGATGAGCCTCGAGATTGCAACAAGAATGCTGCAACTCCTAAGGCTATTGACTTTAATTATCAACCCGAGGTTCGTACAAACTTAAGATGTGTCGACACTATATGTGCAGCATACAATGTGTCATTCCTTTGCTGTCATGAGAGAAAAGAAATGTTGCCCATTTGGTAGGAATGAAAGACTGGATTTAAAAATGCTTGTAAAGTAACATGAAATCCTCTATTTACTTATTAATACATTTTGCTTGCAAAAGAACCCTATTTTAACCTTATTTGTCACATGTGATGTTTTAACTAATCTAAACATGAAATCTGATCTAGAGAGTACTAACTACTGTGTGCATTGGTAAATATAAAAGAACTCATTTTTTAAATATTTTTTCTTTATAAATGCAAATGCTAATCTTTCCTTGATCATTGGTAGGGGAGATAGGTGTGGAGGAAGAGGTGTACAATGATTTTGATGGCATGGACGTCAAGTAGGGGCCTAATTCCAGCTTCAATGATGATTTTTCTTAATTCAGGCTCAAAACAGGCCGCTACATGATTTCCTATAGGATGTACTAGTTCTCCTACAGGATCCCCTATTTTACTACAAGATGTTACAAATTTAATATACAAAATTATAATTCATCGAATGAGAAATCAAATCAAATCCAAATCGGATGAGATTTTTTGTTTTTGTATTTACTAGGATGTCTTAGGTCCCCATTCCAAGTGGAATCACTCAAAAATACCTCTGTTAACCCATGCTAAAAAATAGTAGAAAATTACTAGTCGAAAATCTAGAAATTTGAGAACTAGTGAGCTAGTAAATCTATAAAATTCCTAGCCTAATCAAGTGAAAATGCAATGGGGTAATTTTTGTTATGAACTAGAATGTTTTTGTGATCTAATGCAAGTGGAACCAACTCGATTGAAACTTGTTAGTATGCTCTAAAAAATAGCATAAATTTACTGTTATTTGCCACAAAGGAGTTCTAGAAATCTAGATTTGGGAATAAGAAGACTAATCCAAGTAGCTCAATGATTAATATGACCTTCCAAAGCTTTTTCAAGAATGAAATGATGCTTGTGATCCTGCAAAAGAACTTACATCAACCATTTAACCCAATCCCACAACAAGAAATCATTAATACTAAATGCATAAATAGAAAGAAATAAAAACAAGAGATGCATGTGAATAAGAAGTGAAGAGAAGGAAAGAAAATTATACAAAATGGCTTTGAGGCTCCTAGGATGGTCAAGCCCAAGGAAAATCAGATACCTATGGAGGAGAAAAATATTTAGAAGCTGAACATCACACCAATCTTCATTATTTTCATCAATACAATTACATCCCTGCAAGAAAATACAATGGAGCTGCAAAAATACGAGTTCTCTCCACAAGAAGACTAATGAAAATATATCCCTAGAGGAAAATTAGACTTTGTACTTATATAAAATGATTAGGAATCATTCCCCATGAATGGAGGAAGCTTTCCCCACCAAAATCCATTGATTAGTGGATCTGGTTCCCAATACTAAGAATCTGCATTAAATGGTAAGGAACACATTCCTAGATTTTCTCAATCATTGGAGTTCCACAATCTGTGCCATAATTCCATAATATCTTGTTGATTTATTATTTAATAGTGATTCTCCTGTAGTAGGGAGAAAGTCCCTAAATTATCTCCTCCTCCAAATCTTCATAATCTACCCAATATTCTCATAATATTCCACAAGAATAAATAATATTAGGCACAAATATGAAATTATTCATAAACCTTCCTAATGAATATATTAAAGTTAGAAATACATTATTTAATGCAAAAAGAGAGGTTTAATGTGCTGAGGGATGGTCATAGGCCTTAATTTATGTTTAATTTAGAGACATGGGCCTTAATTTATGTCTAATTTAGAGGTCCATCAATAGGGGCTGCAGCATGGTGTGCTATCTGTCAGGTGGCTGGAAAACACACCACGGATAATTGACGTTTGTTTCAAAAGTTCATTTATACACCACAAAAATTGTTCTGCAACTTCTACAAATCAGTGGGCCATGATGAGCGACATTGTCGCAACTATGAAATAATGATGGAAAGAACACCTACATACCGGATGCAAGCAGAAACTAGGCCTCCAGAGTGGGGCGTCGAAGGATATCAGGGACGAGGATGAGGCGAAGGCAGAGGACCTGGTAGAGGTCACAGACAGGTTATTTGTTATAATTGTGGGACACCAAGGCACTATGCACGAGAGTGTCAGAATCAGACATGCCCGTCCTATCAATACTGCAGCGAGTTTGACCACACTATAGAAGAATTCCCTGCGTTGATCGCTAAGATGCAGGAGGAAAAGGCACAACCTCAACAACCTAGGCAGAACTTACAAATGATGAGAGATGAGTCCTGCGAAGAAGATCATAATGTGAATATAGTATTGAGGAGAAGAATAAAGAATGGCGATGATCAGGGAAAACAACCTGAAGAGGATGGATGGGTCCACAAGGCCTCATAAAAGGAAGTTGGGTTTGATCTTGAGCGCGTGAAGGAAACATTTATGGAATCCAAGAAAAGCTTCACTGAGGCCTCCACCTCAGGAAGCTAGAACAAGGTACCAGAAACTAGCGCGCCTACGGAAGTTGATTCCTCTATGCTTACCATGTTCTTTGAGACCTGCATGAAAATTCTGCGCGATAGAAAGGCTGTGAAAGGCTTGCAGGAATTGATAAAAAAATGTGCTCGTAAAGAAAACGCCCCTGATGAATCCCACATGGTTAGGAAAATTGGAAAACATAAGGCGAGAACAGGGCACGAGATGAGGCTCATCGCGCATATAGGAGATTATGAGATGTACTAGGTCATTCTGGATCTGGGGTCTGACGCGAACGTTTTTCCTAAACATACATGGGAAAGAATGGGGAGACCCGCACTGCAGTGGTCTCCGATCCATATTAGAATGGCAAACCAACAGAAGATCATCCCTATGGGACGACTACATGGAGTAACAGTGGATATAGAAGGTGCGAGCGCACTGGCTGAGAGATCGTTGATGACAAAAATCCATACCCCGCACTCCTTGGAATTGATTGGGCCATTGATATGAATGGAGTCATCAACTTAAATAAGAGGACAATGTCGTTTGAAAGGAAATCACTTCAGATTGTAGTACCATTGGACCCTGCAGAAGGGTCGCGCTATACTGAACCACTATGTGACTACGAAGAGAGTGATGATTACTTGGATCAGATCTACAAAATAACTGTGCGAGACCAAGACTAGATTAATATAATAGCTGATGGACAAATTGCATGGGATCAGGAAAGTTCATGTACCTCAGATTCAGATGAAGAGTTGGAGCACTGGCAGAATAAGCTGCATGAATTATCTACATTGCACTGCAATATGATGACTAAATCGATGCGCTGTGTCATTGGAGGTAAGAAATTTACCCAATTATGATGGTTTAACTGATGTCGATAAGTTTTTGGATGCCTTTTAATGAGAAGTCCCCAAGGATCATTGCTTCCAAGCATTGGATTTGGCGCTGTGCGCTACGCCTACATGATGGTGGGGTACGCACAAGGATAGCTTTGATGAATGGCGAGATTACAGGAGCATGATGAGGTTGTGATTTGGTCGTCCTAAAGTTCGACTGACTAAGAAATACGATGGGAGAAATGATCCATGCGATCATCTAGCGAAGTGGACTAAAGCTTATGGAATGGAGCCACAACCAGAGTGGGTGCACTTATTCTATCATACTTTGGATACAATTCCTATGAATTGGTATCTGGAAATGGAGCTCTGCCATGGCACTGCGGAGTGGGATATATTAAGGGAAGGATTATTAATGATCTTCAGTTTTGAAGATGGGTTCGAGAGCATTGATGAAGCTTTTCAGGAAATTAAGGCAGCTGTTGTTCCTTAGGAAACCAATTTCCTGGTTGCGGAGAAATTGTGCCTAAGACATTAATGATTTATTATGTTTGTCACTTATAACTCTGTTGAATCTCTATTTGAAGAATATGAATTACTTGACCTTAAAACCCCAATATTTAGATGACTGAAAAAGTCTCAAAATGCCACGTGATGCTGAATATGAATGTGATGGGAAGAATATGTAAAGAAATTAAAGACAATATGCTGTGTTTAACAGGAACTATTCTCTGTAATTTAGAGGAAACATATAGAAAGAGGTTTTAAATATGGGAGCGCCCTTTAAGGAATTTAACTTCATTTACATAAGTAAATAAAGACCTGTAGCTTCATTACCATATTTAAAGAGATGAATAAACACAATGACACATACTGGAGAAATAACAAAATCATACCCAACATGTATGGAAACTCCTGATTCTTTTATTAATCATCAGTTTATCGAGTAAAAAATAGTATAGCCTTTCCCTCTACCAAAATCCAACCCTTTTTTCATAACTTTTCATCTTTTTATACATTCATGGGACAATTGGTAACTGTCAAAACTTTCAAACCGCTTATCTAACTATCTAAAAGTAAAAGTCATTTTAAAATATTACATTAGAGGGTAAAATACACCTCTTTTCCAGAAAGTAAGATAACATAAATTAAACTATGATTGGTGATTGCTGATCACTGTTTGAATTTGAGTCTTTGGCGCGCTGATCTGCTGGTTTACCCTTTGCATGTTCTATCATCCATTCCTTGCACTTTCTCCATAGTGGCACATTTGGTTTAGATGCTTCTTCTAGTTTATCAAGTGCTATCCTGAATGCTGTAATCCTACTATAAGTAGGCTTATTTGTAAACAAAGTTTGCACCATCCATAGAATTTTAAAATCTTTATGGAGATAGTTTACAATAGTGGCTCCCTTCAATACTACTGTCTTTTCATGAGTGTTATCAATCTTGCTCTTTGTTTCAACCAAGAAAGTTTCATATGTTTTCCATGGCAGCAAATTTCCCTGTAAATCCCAGCAAGAGGGAAGCCAACCCTCACTCTTTTATCAAACAGTATGCTAAACTTAGAGACAACTTCCTTCATCTCTTTTAAATTCTTTTCAGTAGTATTCCTATAGATATTTCTAACAATCATTTTGTTGAAATCAATTGCACATAGTGTCCTGTCTAGAAGATCATGCTATTTAAGCTCTGAAGCAGACTTGGAATTGATAAAATCTATTATTCTTTTAGCAAATTTTGATCTGTCTAGATCTTTCTGCTTGTCCTTCATAACTTCACCTTCCATATCTCTGACCAGTGCTTTTTCATCAGACATAATGACAAGGAACTCCCAGATGTTCCTGATAATCTCAATGATTTCATCCCATAAAATCTCCCTGGCTTGAATTAAGGACATATTACCCTTTAGTTTTTCTTTCAGTCTTTTCACCTCTTCTTCAGTCCTTAATAGATCTTCTCGGTACTTCTTTGCATTCTCCTTTTCTGTCCTTGCTTCTTCTTCACTCAAATTTAACAATTTGCAGGCCGTTTCCAACTCCCTTTGTACTTTTTTCTTATCATGTTCAACCATTTTCAAGTCTGTTGCCAACTGCAATACCTGTGCTGCTGGATATTCTACATTTGCTGGCATGACTATTTTACAAACATGAGAACTCACTTGTTGTTGCAGTTTATCCAAAGATTCTTTAAGTAAATAAACTTCTTCAGTTGCATGCAATACGTCCTGTAATAGCTTCTCTTTTTCATTCTCTACTTTAGCTATGCCTGCAGCAATGGGATGTTCTCCTGTAGGCAGATGTAACTTTTTCTTCAAAACTCCAATCTCTGCCTTAGTAGATTTCAACAGTTCTTGTATTGTAGGTTGATCATCAGGGTTGATACCTATCTTGACAATAATGTTCTTCAATTCTTCTACCTGGGCATTCAGGGCCCTAGAATTGGCTTTTTCCAACTTCAGCGGCTGAATTACCTTGTTCAACATTTTCTCTGCTTTAACAACAACTGCATTAGTTTTGTGTAAGTCATTAACAATCAATTGCCAAATTTGCATATACAAGTTGATCTTGTCAAGCATGGGAAGCTTGTGAGTATCAACAGTCAAATTAACAGTTTTGAAACTGCTAGCAGATCCAACAGACATCTCAGTAGGATCAGAGAAAGCAATTTTAAATTGACTTCTCTCCAATTCCATGGCAGATAACAACCTTGCTTTTTCAGGAACAATTTGAGACTCAGCTTGAGCCTCCATATTTACTTGCACCTTTTTATTTCTTTCAATAATTTGAGCAAACATATTTTGAATTAAAGGAACGTGATCATGAGTAGGTTCTTTGGAAGATGGAGAGGCCAGTGCACCCTCTCTTTATCCTAATTGAATTATTAGGCCAGGTTGAGCTGCAGTCACTACATCCGAAAGTTTAGCTCTTTTGGCTGCTTCTGCTTCTTATTCATCCAAGTCAATAACATTTTCTCTAGCCCTCTTGGCACCCTTTTATGAAATTCCAGGAGTTTCAATCTCCTTCCCCCAGGTGACCTGTAAACCTTCATTTGCCATCTTCTCTGTTTCTGGTCTACTCTCATGTACAAATGCTGAATATCCATTCTCCATCCTCCTCTTGGAAATAACCTGGTGAGGGTCATAGGCCCACTCAACCACCTGTAAAAGACACATGTCATTTAATAGCCTCTCAACCTCTTGAGCAACTTGTCTAGTGTTCACAATGAAAGGACCTACTGCTCTGGGCAACTTAAACAAATAACCTTTTTTCATGGGAACAAAATGGACTTGATCCACATTCAAACCCTATCTGATAAATTCTAGGGCAAAGAGCCTCATTGGCACAAATTTGGGCAATCTGTATGGTTTAACTGAGGCTCCATAAAGCCTAATCTCTGCATGATCCTCAAAAACATACCAGTCACCACACCTCACATCTTTACTCAACTGAAGGAATTCCTGAGCTTTGGGAAGAAAAGCTGGAGGTAAGGTTCCATTCAAGATCTTGTAAACCACTGAAAGAAATAAAGAGGTGAACTCAAACAATCCACTATCCCCAAGATCACCTTTGACCAAGTCTGTCCAAAATACCACTAATTGTTTTCTCTTGTTCGAATCAACAACATTTAATTCCAACCCTGAGAAGTGCTCAACGTTGTGGTATAAAAACAGATAAGTAATGATTGAAGGGAACTTAAAAGATCCAGTAAGAGGTAGAGTCATGAACTGAGTATTGATGACATTTACCCAAAAAGATGGAATATCTAGCACAACCTCTGGCTTCATCATTAAGGAGAAGAATCCCAACACCACTTTATCAACCTGTCTGGAATCTTCTTTCCCTAAAATCTTTGAAATTACTTGTAAGACTGGTCTTATATCAACTGCGAAAATATCTAAAGAGAATAGATTATCATCTAGAGAGAATTGTCCTGACTTAGGAGCTAAGAATGAGGTGACATGAGACAATTCTTGGGGTGACAAGCTATCATAATGGGAGACCAGAGATTCCTCAGTAAAGGTAGTGTATGTTCCTGACACAGGGTAATTCAGTGCTTGGTGAATTAACTGAGTGGTTACTTGGAAAACATTTTCTCCAGAATGATTCATTACGAAGCACTTCTTAGGGTACATGGTTGAGGCTAGCCATTAGATGAATTTAGGAAACAAGTGAGTCTTAGGGACGAAAGCTGCTAAAACACCTGACCTAACCATTGCCATGGATATAGGTGATTTTTCCTGGTTCGAAATGACTTCTTGATATAATGGTAGATGCTTAATTGTACAGAGGGTATCAGAAATATTGTGTTCGACATCCATTAATGGGGTATGAATGATTGAGGAAGAACTTACTTGCTTGGCCATGGCGTCTGGTGGGTGA
This sequence comes from Pinus tabuliformis, assembly GCA_031772625.1. NCBI lineage: Eukaryota > Viridiplantae > Streptophyta > Pinopsida > Pinales > Pinaceae > Pinus > Pinus tabuliformis. Next base: position 1,511,896,737 of record CM062816.1, read on the forward strand.
TAGTTGCTGACTTGGAATACAGTTGCTGAAGACAATTGCTGACTTAGAATATTGAATTAGAAAGGAAGCTGCTCCGTTTTACAAGCGAATGATTAATACAATGTTCTCTTTTACACTTTGATTATATACAATAACCAAACGGGGGAAAAATATGCAATAAATGTTGTGTATTAATGGGGTGGTGGATGAAGTGACGGGGTATGGTGAGTGATGTGGGCGATTAACGAATGAAGGTGGGGGAAGACGTGGAGTGAGTGACGTAGAACAGAACGATTTGGGTGCCCCACCGCGGGGGTAAGGAATGTACGAGAGATTTATCAGAGTTGAACCCCTGCAGTAATCTCAGGTCGTAGATCGCGGTCAACCATGCCATCATCACGGTCAACTGCGGGGGTTAAGCCTAAATTAATTTTTGTGCTTGTTTTTTCCTCGTTTACACCTCAATGTGCTTATTGAGTTATCACTTGATCGCAGCTCTTGAACTTGCATGAACTTTAGTAAATGGGTCGGGCCCATTTACATTGTCAATTTTTTTTTTAAACATCAAAATAATACTCTGGAGTTTAGATCTTTTTGATTTTTCAGAAATTCATACATAATATTGGATTTTGTTTTTTGTTCTATATATATATATATATTTTGTAATATTGTTAAGAAACTTCAAACGATAATGGATTCTACAACATCTGGCTCCACCTAGGGATAGTGCTTCTATCTCAGAAGTACTAAGAACCACTGATTAGTGCCTTCACCTCGGGCATGGAGTCATATATTGCTTTTCAAAATTTAACTGTGTGGAAATTGTACAATGATTTCACTCCGGTATCTACAATGATAGTATGCTTGTGCTTCAAAACCGAGAATAATGTTTGAGGTACTGCCCATTAATAGGCAGCTGTAAAGATTCACCATCAAGATTCTCCAGGAAGAATGTATTATTTTCATTGGCTCCTACAATTCTGAATGGGCCATACCAGAGAGGATCAAATTTATGATGTTTACCCTTATCTTCTCTTCTAGTATCCCACCTCAATACCAGGCCTCCAACTTTAAAATCAATCTCTTTTGATTTTCTGTCAAAAATACTCTTCATCTTTGATTGATACATAATCAAGTTGTCTCTTACCTTGTCCCTGCTTTCACTTAACTCTACTACCTTATTCATTCTTCTTATCAGGGCATTGGGTTCTTCTTTTGCTTCTTGAATCATTGCAATCACAGGCTTCACAAGATGACTTGGGAACAGAGCCTGAGTTCCATATACTAACTCAAAAGGTGATTTGCCTGTAGACCTTCTTGTATTTAATCTAGCAGCCCATAGAGCAAATTTTAACTTGGAATCCCAGTCTTTCTAGTTTTCTGTAATAGTTTTCGTAAGGATATGCATAAATGTTTTGTTCATGGATTCAGCCAATCCATTTCCCTGTGGATGATAGGCTGTTGAATGGGATATAATAGCGTTATGATTTTGACAAAAAGCACTAAAATTACTTGAACTGAAGACTTGAGCATTTCCTCTTATAATTTTGACAGGGCATCCAAATCTGCTAAAAATATTCTCCTCTAAGAACTTCATCACTACCTGGTCATTTTCCCTTTTAGTAGGTATAACTTCTACCCACTTGGTGAAATAATCAGTAGCTGTAAGAACCCACTTGTGCTGTCCACTTGAAGGTGGGTTAAGATCTCCAACAAAATCTAATCCCCATTGTCTGAATGGTTCTTCTATGAAGACTGGGATCAAAGGCAAGGGAGCTAGCCTCTTTTTCTCAGCAAAAAGCTGACACTTCTGACAGCCTCTGACAAACTTATATGTATCACCAAATAGAGTGGGCCAATAAAACCCTGTCTGGAGGATTTTATGAGCAGTAGCTTTCCAATTATAATGTCCTCCACATAACTTCTCATGATACTTTTTAATGGTTTCTGTGCATTCATCCTCTATTAAACATAACAAAAAAATTCCTACCGGATCCTTCCAATACAATGTGCCCTCAACAATCACATATGGCTGTGCTTTGATCTTTAATGCTCTATACTTTGTTCTATCCAAGGATTGAGGACAAGGGAGAAAACAAAAATAATGGACTATATACTTATACCATTCTGAACATAAAAATTTATACCTAATCTTCATACCTGGATCTGGATTTTCTTCACTTTCTTCAATTGTTCCTTCATTCACAGGTGTCAGCAAGTTGATTCCCAATGCTTGAAAGTTTGACTTTGTCAACATCTTTGCCAATCCTTGCCCTTTCACCAACTTTGTGGGTTTTATGTCCAAGTCATACTCTTGGATCTTGGCTATCCATTTTCCTCTTTTGCCTTCTACATCACTCTGTACTAATACATCTTTTACTGCAACATTTGGCACATAAGCAATGATCTGTGACTGCAGCACATAAGTTCTGAAGGCCTTTAGGGATTTTACCAAAGCATATACCTATTTTTCAAGAATATTATACTTTAGTTCAACATCCCTGAGAATCTTGCTAAAGAAAGCAACTGGCTGCTCCTTCTCTTCATCATTTTTTTGCAACAAGACAACAACTATTGAATTAGGTGATGCGAATGAAAAAACTTGGAAAGGCCTTTGATAATCAGGGCTGATTAGGACTGGAGCTGCTTGTAATGCTTCTTTAATCCTAGAAAATGACTCTCTGGCTCCCTTGGTCCAATGTACTTCATTCTCCTTCTTCAGCATATTTGTAATTTCCTTTACAATTTCTGCATAGTTGGACACGAACCTCCTTAAAAAGTTTATTTTTCCCAAAAATCTTTGAATGTCTTTCTTACTCCTGGGCAAGGGTATTTTCTGCACAGCTTGCACTCTTGCTGGATCTATCTTCACTCCATCCCTAGAAACAATATGCCCAACAATTTGCCCTCTTAAAGAGCAAAAATAGACTTCTTAGGATTCAAGGAAAGCCCGAACTTTCTACATTTCTCAAAAGTCTTTTTAAGATGGTTCAGATGCTCCTCATCAGACTTAGAGAAAACAATAATATAATCCAAATATATCACTACAAACTTGTCACCCACAAAAGCAATGTCCATATCCCTTTGAAATGTAGCACCTGCATTCATCAGCCCAAAAGGCATCCGAGCATACATAAAAGTTCCCCAAGGAGTTGTCAATGCAGTTTTTTTCTGATCTTATTTATCCACAACCACCTAATTATACCCAGAGAACCCATCCAACATTGACATCCTGAATGATCCTGTTACCTTCTGCAATACATGATCCATTTTAGGTAACGGGTAGTTATCTTTTAAGGAAGCCCTATTGAGATTTCTAAAGTGTACACATAGTCTTATATCTCCATTTTTCTTCCTTACAGGCACTAAATTGGCCACCCAGTCAGAGTACCTGAGTGGAACTATTATTTTAGCATTAAGCAACTTTTTGACTTCTTTCTCAATTGCTGGTAAAAGCAGTGGATTTATCTGTCTAAGTTTCTTCTTAAATGGTTTTATCCCCTCTTTCAAGGGAATCTTGTGTTGAATAATACTTGTATCATATGTTTTGAGATCCTCATAGGACCAAGCAAAAACATCAATGTATTCCTTAAAAATCTTAAGATATCTTTCCTTATAATTAAGTGGAACTCCGTCAAACAATTTGATTAACCTGGGCTCTTCTTGAGTTCCAATATTACAATCTTGAATATGCTCATCTTGTGGAGTTTTTTCTGAACTGATAGCTACATCATTAGAGTTAAAAATTCTTTCAAGATGAACAAGTCCCTTTGGCAGAATATTATTTTTCAATTGAAAAACTTTTTTATTAACAACAAAATTTTTAGAACCACTTACTTCTGCATTGTCTGTTGCTTCATCTTCATCTTGATCAATCTCGGTATCCTGAAACTCTCCAATCATAGCCAAAAAATTCTTTAATCTTCTGATCATCTTCAAATATCTACCAATGCTTTATATTATCAGGGACATAAGGCCTATGTCTCATTTCAACCTCATATCTTAGCATTGGATTTGTAGGAGGCCTAAAAGTACTAGTAGCCACAGCCAATGAGTTTGCTAATTGGTTTCCATCCCTTGGAAGGAATTGAATGTTGAAAGCTTAAAAGAAATTCTCAACCAAATCCCACACTTCATTCCTGTATGCCCTAAGCCTAGGGTGTTGGCATTATGGCACAGGTTTGGAGCTATGGCACAGGTGTTGTCCTTGATGGCAACTCACTCTGGTGACAGATCTCAGTTCAGGCTCTCAGAATGAAGGAAAAGATATATACGCAGGTTCACCTAGAGGAAGACGCGCATATACGCGGGTTAGACGTTTCAAAGGTGCGTATGCGTATACACACACTTTCACGCAAGGAAAAGCGCGTATATGTTCGAGAACTTACTTTTGGTCCGTGGTATTTAGTCCTTGGTAATTGAACCTATGGTTTTGGGCCATGGTATCTCGTCAGAAGTGTTGATCCCAAGTATTGGGTCCATGGTATTGTTTTATTATGGTTTTGGACCGTGGTATTGTAAAAAGCCTAAGACTATAAAAGAGGAAGGAGATCATTTGGCAAAGTATGATCTAAATTATTGAATATCTGATAAAGTGTTAGATCTGATTGGGTTACGGTGCAGATCTGGATCTGAATGAAGGAGGAACCTAAGCGCAAGGAGAAGCAAAAGTTCTATTGATGGGTCAAAATCTTTAAGCTTGAATAGTAATATCTTTCTATGACTTTGATCTGTTATATGTGGCGCATGCTCGATCTATAAACTGGGTTAACTAATGTCTGAATAATTGAAAGAGTGAATTATCCTTTATAGATCTGTACGCAGGTTCACTGAAGCGAAGACGCGTATATACACAGGTTCTGTGAATTAAAACTGCGTATACGCAGGTTGGTCCAAATGCAGAAGCATATGCACGCAGGTTTCTGGTTATTGAAGTAGCGTACATCTCTTAAGTTGTGTTTTAGTTGCTTCTGTTTATTGTTGCAGTGTTCTGGGTTCAGAAATTGGTGTGTGGTTACTGTTACTGTGTTCTGGGTACAACAGTCAGAAAAGTATCTATTTGATTCATTATTAATTGGTGAAAAGGATATTGTTTGATGATTGATTGATGTTCATGGATCCAGTTTGAAAATTTATGAAACGTGGTCCCTGGAAGAAAGAGAAGGTTGTAGCCTTCTGTAGGCCAGCACCTACGTACTAGTATCTTGGCTAATGCAAGAGCTAAGGGGGTAGTAGCTCCCTTCCAGGAGAAGCTGGAGAACGAGAGAGGGTTGTAGCTCTCTGCAGGTTGCAGCCTGTGTACTGTAAAGGACTGCACCAGTACAGAATCATTGTAAAAAGAAGTTTCTAATTAAAAAAGATAGAGACGAATTGCAGCAGGTGGTTTTCACCCACATTGGGTTTCCACCTTATATCTTGTGTTCTTGTGTGTGATTGTCTTCTGCTCTGTTTCACTATTTCTGGTTACTGTTTATTTGATTCTGATACACAGATTAATGATCAACATCTGTAAGATAAATTAAATTTGCATGGTATACGCGGGTTTCCTTATAAGTAGTTGCGTATATACGCGATTTTCACTAACTGAAGTAGCGTATATGATCTGGGTTTGAAAAAGAAATAATTGAATTGATAATACTGATTCACCCCCCCTCTCAGTATTATTTCCAACAATTGGTATCAGAGCAGGTCCTTCTGAAGAAGCTTGATCGCTTGAAGGAAGATCCATCATCATGAGCAACTACAAGAGAGAAGCATCGATCAGGCCACCAATTTTTGATGGGACCAACTTTTTCTATTGGAAGGTAAGAGTCACAGCATATCTTCAATCTCTTGGTACTGAAGTCTGGGATATCATAGATACAGGGTACACTTTTCCATCCACAACTCCTACAGATTCGGCTGGTAAGAAGCAATATGAAACAAATGCAAAGGCTATCAATACTCTATTAGGATGTCTATCTCAATCAAAATTCGTCAAGGTTATGCAGTATAAATCCGCAAAATAAATATGGGACAAGATTGTTTTGAGCTATGAAGGAGATGAATAGGTAAAACGAGCAAAACTTCAAACCCTCAGAATTCAGTATGAAAATCTCAGAATGCACAATGATGAAAGTGTGGCTAACTATTTCCTTCATGTAGATGAGATTGTTAATTGTATGAAAAACTTGGGTGAAGAAATAAAAGAGGCTGTTATGGTTGAAAAGGTTTTAAGATCTTTGTCCTCTAAGTTTGAATCTAAAGTATCTGCAATAAAAGAAAAAGAGAATCTATGGAACCTTACCATGTCACAGCTGCACGGAATTCTGACTGCTTACGAAATGAGGAAAGGAGGACCATCAGACAGGAGAGAAGCTGCTTTCAAGGCTTCAGGCAAAGGAGATTGCTATGAGTCAGGACATATGTCAGAAGAAGAGGAAGAATGAAATTTTGTCAAGAACCTGCAACAGGGTGCTGGAAGATTCAGAGGTAAGTTACCTTTCAAATTCTTTGCTTGTGGGAGAGTCGGTCACTATGCTGCCAAATGTCCTCATAAAGATAAAATTGACAAGGGTAAGGAACCTGTTAGATGGAACAAGAAACATAATGCAAATAAGAAAAGCTATTACACTCATGAAGACAGTGATGGACTTTCAAATAATGATGGAGATGAACACGGTAATAAATATAGACTTTTAATGGCTTTTGAAGATGATGATTTTGTGGATGCTATAGATGAAGAAGGTCTTTATGAAGAGATTTCTAGAGTCAAAATTTGTTTAGAAGAGAAGAATGTGATCATAGACACTCTACAATTTCAACTTGCTGAAAAGGAAAAACATCATGAAAAGTTAGAATGTGAAATTGTGGGACTTAGAAAAGAGATCGAGAAAACAAAAGCTTTTAATTTTAGATTTGTTAAAGGATCTGACACCTTAGATGAGATTATCAAAGTGCAGCGTTCTCCACTAATCAAGACAAGTCTAGGATATAATGAAGAATCATCTCAAGCGCAAAAGGCATCCACCTCCAAAAGCTATCTTGATGTAGCAAGGAGAAGTGAAAAGGTCGACAATTAAAGGCACAATGCTTCTCACCAGGTAAATCAGGGATAATTTACCTCAAGAATGAACAAAGACTACCAGGTAAATCAAGGGAAATCTACTTTAAGGATGAGCAGAAGCTACAACCAACCACAGGTAAAACCTTCTCAATTTGCCTCAAGAATGGATATCAATAGAAACTGTTAGCACCTAAATTTGCCCTAGGCTGAAGGAAGGAAAAATTCAGGGTAACCACAAACCACGCTCAGTCTGGTAGCTAGCCCTACCAGAATAGGAGAGGGCTCTCTCCGAGTCACGCTCAGTGAATGGATAAACGAAACGGTCTGAGATGACTTACAGTGAAATATTTATCTTAGGCTAGTAAGTGACTATGGATACAAGAAATGATTTTTATGAATGACTGAGCTTCTGGGATGGTATGGGACCAACGGACAACAATGAACAGAGAATTTAATACAAAGGCACAGATTACTCTGTGAGGCAAGACAGGAGGAAAGTGTAGCAATTTAGTTCGAAATAACGTGGAATGGAGAGATTGTTTAGGAGAGTGAAAAGGGCATAAGTACATGAATCCTTTTCAACAGAAGAAGAACACTGAACATGAAATTTTCCCACTGCTCCATCAAAATCCATGGTCCACAAACCTTCTTCCTCCTCTTGCAAGTGCTGGAAATCTGTTTGCTGCGCCTTGTCTGCTTGCTGTCCATTACTTTCAGCTGATTGCCCAACATTGTTCTGCTGTTCTTGTCCTTCTTTCTTTAAAATTTCTCTGAAATTTTCTGTTATTTCTGGAATATCATCTGCTTCTACTACCTGACTATCTATATCATTTAAACTATCTGAATACAAAACAAAAGACTCTAAATCTGTATGTACATAGTTAATTGGATGATTTATTGGTTTCTCCTTACTTGTGATCATATATTTCATTTTTTGTTCCCGATACAATTTCCTCATTTGTCTAAACACTGGAATCGTTGCATAGGAGAAATCTAGCTGTAGTGTCCCTTTCAATGTCGCTACCCAAGACCTGGAAAGAAGCATGCCAAACCTTGGAGGAATATCTGCTGCCACCACATCCATCAAAACATTTTTCATGGGAAGCTGATCCAAACTCACAACCAAGTCTTTGATGAGTCCTATACATCTCACTCTGCTGGAATCAAATGAATAGAGATCATGGTATTGCCGGGTGATGTCCAGACCAAGCTTATCCATGATAGCCTTGGGCATGAGATTGTGAGAAGCTCCAGAATTGAACATGGCATTATGTAACACAAAATCATGCAATCTTAAATTGATGTAAAAGGGTGGCACATCACTATCAAGAGACTCACCATTCGATGCTGGTCCAAAAATCATCTCGGGCTGATCGTCTTCAACATTCACCATGTCGGACATTGGGTCCAAATTCAACATCTTAGATATTTGTCCTCTATAACTGCTGTTCTTCATTATTTCAGTCAAGGGGATGGATACTTTTAACTTAGAAATCTCATTCTCTAAATTAAAAGCGGGAATCTTTTCTACCTCTTTGACTAGGATTTCTTTCTTTTCCTTTTCTTTTGATGCAGCTTGCTAATGTGATTGTTCTGCTGATGGTGATTTGCTGCTCTCAGGACCAACCGCCTCTTTCCCTTTCCTTTGTGTAGCTGATGAATCATTCTTTGATGCCTCAACATCCTTCCTTTTCTGAACTGGTTTGGCCGGAACATCTCTGTTTCTAAGTGAATATTGCTGCTGTTGTGCGGACAGAGCATTCATATACCCCCTTTGATACTCCTCTGATTCATCTTGTAAAACAGTTTCACTTGCTCGAATGAAATCTGCATCTTTGTGTGTAGCTGAGCTCACCGCACATTCCTCTTCTTCAGTAATGTAAGTAGGCAGCTCATCTAGAGTAAAGAGGTGGTTTTCTTCACCTATTACATTTCCGTCCTCATCTGACTCCGGTCCATGCACAAAATTTTGCTGCAAAGGTGTCTGTACTGGCTGTTGTGCTGTCTGCTCTTGGGCGCGCTGATCTCTTTGCGTTATTCTATATTGTCGCTGTTGTTGTTGGCCACGGAAGTTAGGATTTCTAACTTGTGGCTCAGGTTTGTCGAGCTTCACCCTTTCAAGAATCTGCTCTACCTTTTTGAGTAATTGATCCATTGAAGAAGACTTTTCCTTCACCATGACTTTCTTTTCTGCTTTCTCTCTAGCTCTTTTGGACAGTAGATTGCTTTAACACTGACTGTGATTTTCTGCATGTCTTCCATTGTAGCCGGTTCTCTCTATCTTAATTGGTAGGCCATATCAGCGTCAAAACCATCCGGAAATTTCATCATAGCCATTCCCACAGGTGGCTTTAGATGATCTGGAATCTCGTTATAAACTGTATTGAATCTAACACAATAATCTTGGATTGACTCACCAGCGTTTCGTTTAATTTGCTCATATTCAGCCAGAATTTGAAGAGGATTCTTTTTGACTTCCCATCGATTTAAAAATTGTCTTTGTAGTTCAGCCAAGGTAGCACTACGTGCTTCCGGCAAACCTCTGAACCACTTCCTCACTTCACCTGCAAATGTCTGTACAAAGAGTCTCATTGCCACATTCTCCGCATCGATCTCATGAAGTTCATAGAAGTCTGCCATTTTGTCCACATGTTGCTGGGTAGTAATGCTGTTAGGAGTGCCATCAAAAAATGGGATTTTGCTTTGATAATCTGTGGGCATGTCATCTAGAACTTGAGGCAGAACAAGGGGTGCAAAACGGGCAGCCATCACTCTTGGTGGATTTGGCCTTGGAGGTGTTGGAGGAGTTTGCACAGTTTGTAAGGGGCTAGCAATTGGAGTTTGAGGCTGTGTCGCAATATAATTATCAATTAACCGATTAGCTCTTTTGGTTTCTAAGTCTACAAGAAATTGCGGATTGGGGACAGTATAGTCAACAGCCCTTTCGGATTTAGACTCAAACAATGATATTTCAAACCGCTCGTCAAACTCAAGCTCTTCAAGATACTCAAAAATGTCAGGACATGAATGGGATTTGAACACGGGAGTTATGGTGCTCTCTTGATGAAGGAGTCTCAGAATCAAATTGGGGTTTTCGTAAATATGAGGAGGATCCGGGTCTGGATTGGCTCTGGTATATCGTCTCGAAGCCAGCGTGCTATTGAGAAAAATCACATGACACAACCAACTTACTCAGCCTATCCAATCCTAAACTCATCATCTGGAAGCTTAGAATTATTAAGAAATAAGGGGATTTGATTTCATTTTTCCCCAGCGGAGTCGCCACTATGTTAGCACCTAAATCTGCCCTAGGCTGAATGAAGGCAAAATTCAAGGTAACCAAAAACCACGCTCAGTCTGGTAGCTAGCCCTACCAGAACAGGAGAGGGCTCTCTCCGAGTCACGCTCAGTGAATGGATAAACGAAACGGTCTGAGATGACTTACAATGAAATATTTATCTTAGGTTAGTAAGTGAATATGGATACAAGAAACAATTTTTATGAATGACTGAGCTTCTGGGATGGTATGGGACCAACGGACAGCAATGAATAGAGAATTTAATACAAAGGCACAGATTACTCCGTGAGGCAAGACAGGCGGAAAGTGTAGCAATTTAGTTCGAAATAACGCGGAATGGAGAGATTTCTTAGGAGAGTGAAAAGGGCATAAGTACATGAATCCTTTTCAACATAAGAAGAACACTGAACATGAAATTTTCCCACAGGCAGAGCAATAAAATTGAATTCTACCTTATCTAACTCAGAAAATTTCACTGGAAATGAATATGAATTGAACTATGAACATCAAAAAATACATATGAAACATAAGAGACACATTTACTACACTCACAACCACATGAATCTCATGAAACAGAGCCGCTGCCTTTCATTAATTCTCTGTCGAAAATATACAGTGAAGAAACAAAGTTTCTTTCCCACAGTCTCCTAGAAGTTACGAGCCAACCAACCCTTTGCAAATGGTTTGCATACAATATATAGAATGTGCCATGAAGAGATAGAATGCCCAAGGGTTGGGGAGTTACTCGAATCATTACAAAATAGAGATGAAGAGCCAACCATCAGGTGCAGCGTTACAAACATGACAAATGGCTTGGGTGACCGTTTTCCTTCCTTCGCCACTTGGATAGAAGCCAATCTGGATAGAAAATAATATAAATGCTGCCTTAGGTGCCAAAAAACTGAAATGTAGATGAGTAGGCCCACTTGGAGAAGTCGCGAATCGAAATTTCGCGAAACGGAGGCAAATTTGGCATTTTTTCCTGTATGCGCCGCGCCATTTTCTCTGTGCGCCACGCCACTTGGGAGCCTGTTTTGAGGCACTTGCAGGAGTCCAAAATGTGCCCAAGTGTGCTTGTTGGAAAGCCTGTCCTGTCTACTTTCTAACCCAACTGTAATTTCTGAATTCGGTGCTCATTTGCCCCTCCAAATCTTCTTTCTCCCAAGACTGCTTCCTGTGTGTCAAAATAGGGGCAGAGAGGTCATTTTTTGGGTGTTTTTGACCTCCTGGAGACTCAGATCTTGCCCAAATTTCTTTTCCAAGCACCAGTAGTCATTATTTTTCATGATAAATCCAAAAATGTAAACCATTCTTCAGTTGGAGTTCCAAATTTTTAGCGCCGCGCCATTGGAGAAAAAACCTGTGTTTTGCCCAAAAATTTGTCATGTGACCAAAATTTCCCCAAATTCCTTGAAATTTGGGCTGGAGGTTCTCTATGGGGTGCTATGCTGTGCCAAATAAGCCTCAGCCAAGATTCGAAGCCGATCTTGCTCTTTTGCCTCTTTTGCCTCTCTTGTTGATTTGCTCAATTTCGCCTTCAAACTCTTTATTCGGGCCTTTGCACTCATGTTTCGTGCCCTGTAATGGAAAGCCATGTGTCTCAGTAAGGCAAGGTCCTTATCGAATTTCTCCAGTAGACTCTCCAAGTGCATGTTAACGCTCTCGAGATGGGCCTCTCGGTCCTCATTGATCTCTTGCTCCAATGATGTGAACTCAACTCTTCTTCTTTGTGCAGCTTGGCGATGCTCACGAATGTTTTGTCGCTCCATGATCTCCCGCTGATCCTCCAGCTGTTTGTTCCTCTACTCTAGGTATTTCATATTCCACTTAGCCCTCTCCAAGTCAAGGGATAAGGCCTCAATCACTGATTTCTGCTCCTGGATGATCTCTCTAAGCTCTGCATTTGTCGGTTCTATATCTGTCTCATCATCATGAAGGAGAACGAATTCTGTCTCTCGTTCACCTGATGGCTCACCTGAAGGCCCCTCATCATGCATTGGCTCCTTACCTCTGTCCTGTTCCTGTGTCGTCGATGTAGGATGCGAGGCCCCTTCCACCCCGGCTGGAGATAACACTCGCTTTTCCGCTGCAAACAAATGTCTATTGCCTCTCTGATAGGTGATGAACACTGGCATAGTAGCAATCTCATGGTGCTCATACTGAAGTGAAGGACCACCTATCTCATGTTCTGCCTCTGATACTACCTGTGGAGCGCTGAAGAAGTCACGGGAGATGAAGTCCTCCCAAGAAATGCTCTGCAATCCCAACTGATGATCCACCAAAATCCGGATAAGAGCAAAGTGATAAACACTGTTGAGCTGCTGCTGAGGGGTCTTATGCTGCATGAAATTTTTCATCCTCTCTATGTTCCTGCAAATGAAAAATGGGAGGTTCATCATCCGCACTCTGGTAAAGTGCATGATCAACTTGATGTGATAGGCATATAGTCAAGAAAACCTCCCCTCACAACTGAAGTACTTCATGATCAATTTCATGAGTGGAGCATACTCATATTTCAAAAATTTGAATGGGAAGACTCTTGTGAGATGCCTCAAACAACTGGCCTTAATGTAAGGCTCATAATGATGCCTATCCACCTTCTTTTTCTTATGCCACTGTTCTCCAACATTTGGTATGCCTGTTGCCACTGAGATAGTTTCGGGTGTCAATGTGAAGGTGACCCCGGCCAAGATAGACTGGCCTCCATGTAGGTGAAGCACAAAAAGATGGGCCAACTCATGATGAACTTTGACATTTGCCACCCTTTGACAAAATTCAAAACATGCTAGGTGTTGGAAACATGACATAGCAAGAGGGCATGCCTGCAATTCAGTGAGGGTGTTTGGCTCATCCCTAACATGTTTTCCACTCCTGTGATGTCTCCTGGGGGCCTATTCTCCTGAAGCTGTATCACTGTGGGTCTCCACCTCATACTCTGATGAACCCTCAGATGCCATGACTGCTGTTTATAAACTGTATTTAGGCTGCCCCTTTGATGATGGTGAAGCTGGGTGTTGTTTGTGATATCTTGCAATTTGATGGGCTTCACAAAAGATTTGAGGGAGTTTGGCACTGTTTCTAGCCCTTTGTCTGTGTGCGCCACACGCAAAACCTAGTGCACTGCGCTAGTTATAACTTTGCACTGCGGGCAGGCTCTGTGTGCGCCGTGCCCTGTGTGTGTGCCGCGCCCCTGCCTGTGTGTGCCGCACCCCTGAAACCTCTTCCAAACTGCTCCAAATTGCGCGATTTCACACTCCACGACCTTGCAACGTTTTCCCTATGCCTTTAATTGCACAATGGGTTTGGTTTGTGATGGAAACTTGTGTATAAGACTTGGAGGTCATGATTTTAAATTTTGCTTTTTCAAAAAACCCACTTTTCTAATGTCATGTTTGACCTTTTTTCACTGATTTTAAAACAACCTTGATTTTCACTTTTCCTTTGAAATTTTGGCTCAAATGATGAAATTTTCGACACTTTTTGCAGGGATTGCATGATAGGGCATTTGGCCACGGAAACCATGATTGCACCTGAAGAAATCAACTGTCGAACCTTTTTGAAAATTTTTCCACCAATAACACTGTTTGACTTTTCTTCAAAACAGAGTTTTGAAGAACAGTCGAAGTTTATCAATATGACGATGAAATTCTGTGAATCATTACTTTGCAAGGGCATCACTCTGGCCTACATGGCTTTACTGGACATATTTAAAGACCAAATTGATTTAATTCCTAGACCTATTGACCGAAAATGACCTTTGTCCATTAAAGGACCAGACCTTGACTGTCATGGACTTTGGTGATCATTGACAAAAGACCTAGGCCAGCAGGAGCCAGATATGAGGGGAAATTACTAGCATGACCTTCTCCGTCAGATCATGGCATGCCCCTAGTGGAATGCAACTGAGTGAATGGAGTAGGACACCTAAAAATGAAATGCATAAAGAGTTTTGATCTCTGACGGAGGACTGACCAGACCGACTCTAACAGAAACTACAATCAGTTGGCTGGTAGATTTGATAATCACAGGAGTTTCTTCAATGGCCAATGTTTTTCTTGCCATAACTTTGGTCACAAAGCAGCTCAATGTGTTTCCTATAAGACAATCATGACTAGAGAAGCTCATAAATAGAGGAGTATGACTGGGATCATGAAAAGGACCTACAATAACTTCTCTGCTCTTGAAAATGAAATAGAATGTTCTATTTGTAACAATTTCGGTAATGAAGATTCTGAATGCAGGAGCAGGTTTCGGTAGACAACTCAGAAGGAGCAAGCCTCAAGTGCCAAATCATAGAGAATAAAAGAACAACAACCAGAAAGATGTGGTATAGCCTTATATGTGGAAGGGCAGGAAAATCAATGGTACATCGACAGTGGATGTTCGAAACATGTGACAGGTGATAAAGAAAAACTTTAGTCATATAGTGCCTTAGAGAAGGAGAAGAAGGTCTCTTTTGGAAATGACACCCCTGCTCTCATAAAAGATAAAGGTTCTGTTTAGTTGAAAGAAAGGGTCAAAGCTGGAAATGTCATGTATGTTGATGGCTTAAAGTATAATCTATTGAGTGTCAGTCAGATGTGTGATCAAGGAACTGAGGTAATATTTTGATCAAATGGATGTAGTGTTCGTGATCTTGATACATGGAAAACAGTGATCAAAGGCGTAAGAACTCCAAATAATTTATACATATTCAAAGAATGACAAAATCATTGCTATCTAAGAAAGAATGATGAACACTGGCTGTGGCACAAAAGATTGGGGCATCTTAGCTTCTCACAGATAAGGAAAGCATGCAAATACCAAGCAGTTCGTGGTCTTCCAGACATCAGAATTCCAGACAATACAATATGCAAATCGTGTCAGTTTGGTAAGCAAACCAAAACCAACTTACCTGAGAAGGAAGGATCAGCTAGTAGGCCACTTGAACTTGTCCATACTGATGTATGTGGTCCATCTAGGAAAAGGTCACCCCGAGGAGAAGAATACTTTATATTATTCATTGATGATTTTTCCAGGATGTGTTGGATAGGACTTATGAAGCACAAAGACGAAGCCTTTGAAAAATTCAAATCATTCAAAGCCTTGGTGGAGAACGAATCAGATCACAGAATCAAATGCCTCAGGTCTGATCGAGGAGGAGAATTAACCTCGAATGAATTTTTTGATTTTTGTGAAGAACATGGAATAAGAAGGGAATTGTCTACAGCTAGGACTCCTCAACAAAATGGAGTAGTGGAAAGGATGAACATAACAGTTCAACAAATGGCTCGTGCCATGCTTGATGAGTCTGGAACTCCCGCAACCTTTTGGGGTGAAGCCGCATTTGCTGTAGTTGTTATTCTCAACAAGACAAATGTTCGGGTGAACAACACTCAAACTCGTCATGAGCTCTGGTATGGTGAGACTCCTTTGGTAAAATATTTCAAAATTTTTGGAAGCAAATGCTATATCAAAAATACTGATGAAAATCTTGGCAAGTTTGAACCTAGAGTAGATGAAGGCATTCTGCTTGGTTACTCACCCCACAACAAAGCTTACAAGTGTTATAATAAAAGGCTTGGAAAAATTGTTGAAAGTATTGATGTAGTGGTTGATGAAGAAGGAAACATTCCTAGGCAAGTGAATTCCGAAGATTTCGAAGATGATGAGGACTATCCTTCAACATCAAATCAGATTGATGATGAAGAAGAAGCTCAAGAGGCACTAGAAGAACAGATAAGGATAGAAGATAAGACTCCATCCAGGTACGTTCAGAAGAATCATCCAGAATCTCAAATTTTGGGGTAGAAAGAAGCAGGTATACAAACAAGAAGAACAATTGCAGAAGCCTCAAGCTATTTGGCATTGCTCTCATCCACTAAACCACAAAATGTAAAAGTGGCATGCAAAGATGAATTCTGGGTCAAGGCAATGGATGAAGAACTTGAGTAGATCGAAAAGAATAACACTTGGGAGTTGGTTCCTAGACCAAAAGATAAGAATGTCATAGGGACAAAATGGATATTAAAAAACAAGTTGAATGCAAATGGGGAAGTTATTAGAAACAAGGCCAGACTTGTTTGTAAAGGGTATGCTCAACAAGAACGAATAGACTTTGAAGAAACTTTTGCTCCCGTTGCTAGACTTGAGGCCATCTGAATGTTTCTTGCTCTCTCAAGCTTTCAGAAATTCAAAGTATTTCAAATGGACGTGAAATCAACTTTTCTGAATGGAGACTTAGAAGAAGAAGTGTATATTGAACAACCAGATGGATTCATCCTTGGAAATGATCCAAAACTTGTATGCAGACTTAAGAAGGCTATCTATGGTCTTAAACAAGCTCCAAGGGCTTGGTATTATCGTCTGGACAAATATCTTCATCAACAAGGTTTCTCAAAAGGATCAACAGATAGCAATCTTTATATAAAAATTGAAAATAACAAATTTCTAATACTTGTTGTGTATGTTGATGATATCATCTTTGGCAGCAATGAAGAAGCTATGAGTCAAAACTTTGCCTTGGTGATGCAGAAAGAATTCGAAATGTCCTTGCTTGGAGAGCTGACATATTTTCTTAGTCTACAAATCCAACAAAATGAAGGCAGTATATTTTTATCTCAAACCAAGTACCTCAAGCAGATCTTGAAGAAATATGGCATGGAAGATTCGAAACCAGTATGTACCCCTATGGTTACAGGATGTAGCCTCAGTGCAAATGATGAATCAGCAGCAGTGCATCAACCAACCTATAGATCCATGATTGGAAGTTTGCTATATTTGACAGGTACCCGACTAGACGTCATGCATGCAGTGGGAATAGTTGGAAGATTTCAAGCAAATCCTAAGGAAACTCATCTTCAGGTAGTGAAGATAATTTTCAAGTATCTTCAAGGAACTCAAAACTATGGCTTATGGTATCCTAGAAATACAGATCTCACACTTCATGCTTACACAGATGCAGATTGGGATGGAAGTGTGGATGACAGAAAAAGCACTAGTGGTGGTGCATTCTTTACGGGTTCCAGATTAGTATCTTGGTTCAGCAAGAAACAAAGTTCAATTGCTCTATCTATAGCTGAAGCAGAATATGTGGCTGCTGCATCTTGTTGCATTCAACTCCTTTGGATGATGCAAGCTTTGCAGGATTTTCAAATCACTTGTACTCCACCTATCTCCATCTTATGTGATAATACAAGTGCTATCAGTATCTCAAAGAATCTTGTCATGCACTCAAAGACTAAGCGCATACCAATCAAGTATCATTTTCTCCGGGAACAAGTGTTGGAACAAAAGGTCAAATTGGAGTATGTTCCCTCTAAGGAACAAGTTGCTGATATTCTCACCAAACCACTGCCCAAGGAAACTTTTGAATACCTTAGACAGAAGCTGGGAGTAGTTGATGCATCATCTTGCTGTTGAAACTTGTCTGTTTCAGAGAAAAATGGGTGTACGCGAGTTGCCTGAGGAGGATCCGCGTACATACGCCGGTTTATGCAGAGACAATCGCGTATATGGAGGTTTGAAGGAAATCAGTGGGGTCAGACTCTGGTTGAAGATAGTCTGATATGGGTCTGTCAGAGACCATCTGGCACAGGTTCAGGGGGAGCAGACAATCTTCTAATAATACATTGTTGGCATTACATTAGAAGCTCTTGGTTCAGGTTCACAACTGTTGATCTCAGGTGGAACAAATGCAGAGGAAGGACAGAAGGAAAACATGGTTGCTGATCTCAATAGTGATTGACAGGTGCTACTGATATCAGTTATTGGTGACTCTCATAAGTCTTGCTCTAGATATTTCGTCTCTATGTCATGTATCTCTTTTATGGTGTCAAGGTCATGTAACGGCCTATTTTTGTTTTCCCACTATGCCCGGGATGAATGATGTAATGTACTTGGTTGTCATATGTAAATTTCTGATGTATCCCACTTGGTTGGGTGATGGATGTATGTATAGAGCCTTTTGGTGATAGGAAGGTCTTTTATGATGTATAAGTCATGGTTCTTCTTGAAGAACATCTTTTTGCAGATCTTGCCTACAGTCAGGGGGAGCATGGTTAACATAGAAGAGCAGAAATTTTAGCATGCACTCAGGGGGAGCACAACCCTTTGCCCTTGATGACAAAGGGGGAGAGTGACTTTGAGGGTCTTGGGGTTGCCATCAAGTCCAAAGGGGGAGATTGTTGGCATTATGGCACATATTTGGAGCTATGGCACAGGTGTTGTCCTTGATGGCAACTCACTCTGGTGACAGATCTCAGTTTAGGCTCTCAGAATGAAGGAAAATATATATACGCAGGTTCACCTAGACGAAGACGCGTATATATGCGGGTTAGACGTTTCAAAGGCGCGTATGCGTATACACGCACTTTCACGCAAGGAAAAGTGCGTATATGTTGGAGAACTTACTTTTGGTCCGTGGTATTTAGTCCTTGGTAATTGAACCTATGGTTTTGGGCCATGGTATCTCGTCAGAAGTGTTGATCCCAAGTATTGGGTCCATGGTATTGTTTTATTATGGTTTTGGGCTGTGGTATTGTGAAAGGCCTAAGACTATAAAAGAGGAAGGAGATCATTTGGTAAAGTATGATCTGAATTATTGAATATCTGATAAAGTGTTAGATTTGATTGGGTTACGGTGCAGATCTGGATCTGAATGAAGGAGGAACCTAAGTGTAAGGAGAAGCAAAAGTTCTATTGATGGGTCAAAATCTTTAAGCTTGAATAGTAGTATCTTTATATTACTTTTATCTGTTATATGTGGCGCATGCTCGATCTATAAACTGGGTTAACTAATGTCTGAATAATTGAAAGAGTGAATTATCCTTTATAGATCTATACGTAGGTTTAGTGAAGTGAAGACGCGTATATACGTAGGTTCTGTGAATTAAAACTGTATATGCAGGTTGGTCCAAATGCAGAAGCGTATGCACGCAGGTTTCTGGTTATTGAAGTAGCGTACATCTCTTAAGTTGTGTTCTAGCTGCTTCTATTTATTGCTGCAGTGTTTTGGGTTCAGAATTTGGTGTGTGGTTACTGTTACTGTGTTCTGGGTATAGAAGTCAGAAAAGTATCTATTTGATTCAATGTTAATTGGTGAAAAGGAGATTGTTTGATGATTGATTGATGTTCATGGATCCAGTTTGAAAATTTATGAAATGTGGTCCTTGGAAGAAAGAGAAGGTTGTAGCCTTCTGTAGGCCAGCACCTACGTACTAGTATCTTGGCTAGTGCAAGAGCTAAGGGGGTAGTAGCTCCCTTCCAGGAGAAGCTGGAGAACGAGAGAGGGTTGTAGCTCTCTGCAAGTTGCAGCCTGCGTACTGGTAAAGGACTGCACCAGTACAGAATCATTGTAAAAAGAAGTTTCTAATTAAAGAAGATAGAGACGAATTGCAGCAGGTGATTTTCACCCACATTGGGTTTCCACCTTATATCTTGTGTTCTTGTGTGTGATTGTCTTCTACTCTGTTTCACTGTTTCTGGTTACTGTTTATTTGATTCTGATACACAGATTAATGATCAACATCTATAAGATAAATTAAATTTTCATGGTATACGTGGGTTTCCTTATACGTAGTTGCGTATATACGTGATTTTCACTAACTGAAGTAGCATATATGATCTGGGTTTGAAAAAGAAATAATTGACTTGATAGTACTGATTCACCCCCCCTCTCAGTATTATTTCCAACATAGGGTGATTTGTCTAGTAGTGGTTTTTTATCTATTTTATAATAAGCTCTGAATATCCAAAAACGGGAATTGATTTGACACCCATTTGTTTAGCTGTTTGCAGAGCAATGATCAAGGATTCATATTCTACCACATTGTTTGTTGCTTCGAAATCCAATTTAAAAGAAAAAGGGAACATGTTACCTCGAGGTGCAATTAGAAGGAAACCAACACCTGTTCCTTCCTTAGAATAGGCTCCATCAAAGAAGCATTTCCACACCCCTTCTATTTGCAGCTCTATATTTACACTGGCTGAAGTAAGTTCCTTCTGGTTATCTTCAGCCAATTTTGCATTAGCATGTAGCATGAAGCAATAAAAGTCATCTTTCTCCTGGCCATATACAGGTGAATTGCTTGCTCCGTTTTTTGTAATCGTTTTACAAATCTAGTTCTTTATACAACCTTCTTTCTTCCCCACCAAAATTTGGTATAATAGCATATGTAAAATATAGCTTCAAAATACCACCTAATTTGGCTCGCCATGATCTAGATAATAACATTCCAAACCTAGCAGGGATATCTGCTACCACTACATCCATTACCAGGCTCCTAGCTAGGATCTGGGCTAGTGACACCACCATATCTTTAATGACCCCTAGACACTTAACTTTATTTGAATAAAAAGAGTACAAGTCTCTATAGGGTTTAGTAACTTGTAGGTTTAGTTGTTTCATTACTGACAATGGCATGAGGTTATGTGAAGCTCCTAAATCAAACATACAATTATGCAAGAGGAAATCATGGATCAATAAGGAAATATAGAAAGGAGGTGTTGAAGGATCTACCTCCTCCACGTGTGGACCAAAAACCACTACTGGTTTATCATCCTGCAGATTCATAGTGTCATTTACATTCACATTCTCTTTTAGATTAACAAACTTAGCAATCTCTCTTTGATAGACTGGTGTTTTGACCAACTCTATGAGGGGAACTTGAATTCTGATTTTTTCCAATTCTTTGGTAAGACTAAACACATGACTCTGTTTAGTATTCTTTTCATTTTCATCTTCACCTCTCTTTATGATTGAAATTTTTGTGGAATGGAAACAAGTTTTTTCTAAAGGGATTTTTTCGCTTTTGTCTTGAGAAGACTCACCTTGAAGTATTTGAGTCTTACTATTTGTATTCTGCTGTTGCTTTCCTTTATTTACTTGTTTTGCAGGCTGGGGTTCTTGTGGAGTCGCCTTTGGTAATGGAGCTGGGACTTGCTACTCACCTTCTTCCTCTTGACTTCTAGATCTTTTCCTTGATCTCAAGTCATATTTCTTATGTAATTCTGCCTGCATAAAATCAGTAAACTATTTCCAATACTCATCAATTTCATTTTCATCATAAATTACATCTGTTTCAACATATTCATATTCTTCTCCCTTGACACCTAGTTCATCTTCATCTACTGCATACAACATGGAAATCTGATCATCATGGTCCTTGGAATGCTGTGGTACTTCATCAGGATTTGCCTCTATATACAATGGTGCTTGAATCTGATCTTGATCTTTTCTCTCCTTCTGCAGAATTTGCAAAGGTTGTCTTCTATACTGAGGATTAAAATTCCTATTCTGTTGTGCTTGCCTTTGAGAATTCTTACTTTCCAATTCTAATTTAATCAATTTATTTGACAAAGTTTTAATCACATTACTCATATCCTCTAATGTTTGACTTTGAGAGGATTCTACTTTAGATTTTCCCTTATCTTGGATAGGTTGTGTCTCAGGTGTTTTACCTGCAGCCACCAAATTTGCTTCTATCTCTAAGGCATTAGTTTGGATCTGATCAAGGGTTGGGGATCTTCTCTCCCTCAATGTAAATCCAAAATCTAACTCAAAAGCCCCTGCAAAAGTTATTTTTGCACCAGCAGGAGGGGGCTTAATCTCCACTGGAAGACTATTGTACAATTTATTAAACCTTCTGATGAATTCTACAACACTTTCATCAGGCTTCTTCTTAATTGCATTGAACTCTGTGAGTGAATATCCATGGTCTCTTTTCTCCCCCCATCTCTGAATGAACAAGCGCTCCATCTCTTCCCATGTAGGGATAGAGTTATTAGGAAGTCCTTTGAACCATTTTCTTGCTTCGCCATCCAAGGATTGCACAAAAAGTCTTAGAACAACATCTAAATGTTCAACATTTAGGTTCTCTGCAAAATTACAAAAGACTGCTATATGATTCTCTGTTGTTTGTTCATCCTCTCCTGTGAAATGAGGAAGAATCTTCAAATATTCTTGTGGCATTTGATTCAACTATGGTGGAAATTGAATAGGTGCATACCTATTCATAAAAAATGCAGGTGCTGCCATATTTTCTCCTGAACTTACTGAACCCTGATTGACAGCAGATGTAGAACCTGACTGAGGAGTAAATGGAGTATGAGAAGGTGGTAATGTAGTTATGGGTTCAGGTTGAATAACTATAGCAGGTATTAAAAAAGAAATTGACTCTAGAGCATGTTCTTGACAATTGGGTTCTTTAAATGAATTGGATGTAAAATATGAATCTTGGTCAACAGGAGATGAATGTTTGAATGACAAATGAGTCGAACTGCTGCCAGGTGCAGACAGTGTAGGACTTGGTGTAAGTAGAGATTTTGGCCTTCCAACCCTCTTGGAAACTAGCCTCTCAGGGTCTAAAAGGGCTAGGAGTTTCTACTGTGAGGTGTCTGACCTTGTATGAGGCCTTTCTGGAGCCATAATTATTAATCTTGTTTCCACTGCAGCCAAAAATTTCCTCCTCACTAAACAACCAAAGGAAAATATTGATAACCCAGGGAAAAGTATTCTTGTCTTCTCTTCCCGGCAATGACGCCAATTAATGTTGTTCCTTAGGAAACCAATTTCCTGGCTGTGGAGAAATTGTGCGTAAGACATTAACGATTTATTATGTTTGTTACTTATAACTCTGTTGAATCTCTATTTGAATAATCTGAAAGACTTGACCTTAAAACCCCAATATTTAGATGACTGAAAAAGTCTCAAATGCCACGTGATGCTGAATATGAATGTGATGTGAAGAATATGTAAAGAAATTAAAGACAACATGCTGTGTTTAACAGGAACTATTCTCTGTAATCTAGAGGAAACATATAGCAAGAGGTTTTAAATATGGGAGCGCCCTTTAAGGAATTTAACTTCATTTACATAAGTAAATAAAGACCTGCAGCTTCATTACCATATTTAAAGAGATGAATAAACAAAATGACACATAGTGGAGAAATAACAAAATCATACCCAACATGTATGGAAACTCTTGATTTTTTTACTAATCATTAGTTTACCGAGTACAAAATAGTATAGCCTTTCCCTCTACCAAAATCCAACCCTTTTTTCATAACTTTTCATATTTTTATACATTCATGGGACAGTTGGTAACTGTCAAAACTGTCAAACTGCTTATCTAACTATCTAAAAGTAAAAGTCATTTTAAAATATTACATTACAAGGTAAAAGACACCTCTTTTCCAGAAAGTAAGATAACAAAAATTAAACTATGATTGGTGATTGCTGATCACTGTTTGAATCTGAGTCTTTGGCAGGCTGATCTGCTGGTGTACCCTTTGCCTGTTCTATCATCCATTCCTTGCACTTTCTCCACAGTGGCACATTTGATTTAGGTTCTTCTTTTAGTTTATCAAGTGCTACCTTGAATGCTGTAATCCTACTATAAGTAGGCTTATCTGTAAACAAAGTTTGCACCATCCACAAAAGTTTAAAATATTTATGGAGATAGTTTACAATAGTGGCTCCCTTCAATACTGCTGTCTTTTCATGAGTGTTATCAATCTTGCTCTTTGTTTCAACCAACAAAGTTTCATATGTTTTCCATGGCAGCAGATTTCCCTGTAAATCCCAGCAAGAGGGAAGCCCAACCCTCACTCTTTTATCAAACAATATGCTAAACTTAAAGACAACTTCCTTCATCTCTTTTAACTTCTTTTCAACAGTATTCCTATAGATATTTCTAACAATCATTTTGTTGAAATCAATTGCACATAATGTCCTGTCTGGAAGGTCATGCTCTTTAAGCTCTAAAGCAGACTTGGAATTGATAAAATCTATCATTCTTTTAGCAAATTTTGATCTGTCCAGATCTTTCTGCTTGTCCTTCATAACTTCACCTTCCATATCTCTGACCAATGCTTTTTCATTAGACACAATGACAAGGAACTCCCACATGTTCTTGATAATCTCAATGATTTCATCCCATAAAATCTCCCTGGCTTGAATTAAGGACATATTACCCTTTAGTTTTTCTTTTAGTCTTTTCACCTCTTCTTCAGTCCTTAATAGATCTTCTCAGTACTTCTTTGCATTCTCCTTTTCTATCCTTGCTTCTTCTTCACTCAAATTTACCAATTTGTAGGCCGTTTCCAACTCCCTTTGTACTTTTTTGGTATCATGTTCAACCATTTTCAATTCTTTTGCCAGCTGCAATACCTGTGCTGTTGGATCTTCTACATTTTTTGGCGTGACTATTGTACAAACATGAGAACTCACTTGTTGTTGAAGTTTATCCAAAGATTCTTTAAGTAAAGAAACTTCTTCAGTTTTATGCTATACGTCCTGTAATAGCTTCTCCTTTTCATTCTCTACTTCAGCTATCCCTGCAGCAATGGGATGTTCTCCTGCAGGCAGATGTAACTTTTTCTTCAAAACTCTAATCTCTGCCTTAGCAGATTTCAACAGTTCTTGTATTGTAGGTTGATCATCAGGGTTGATACCTATCTTGACAATAATGTTCTTTAATTCTTCTACCTGAACATTCGGGTCCCTAGAATTGGATTTTTCCAACTTCAGCTGCTAAATTACCTTGTTCAACATTTTCTCTCCTTTAATAGCAACTGCATTAGTTTTGTGTAAGTCATTAACAATCAATTGCCCAGTTTGCATATGCAAGTTCATCTTGTCAAGCATGGGAAGCTTGTGAGTATCAGCAGTCAAATTAACAGTTTTGAAACTGCTGGCAGATCCAATAGACATCTCAGTAGGATGAGAGAAAGCAATTTCAAATTGACTTCTCTCCAAGTCCATGGCAGATAACAAACTTGTTTGTTCAGGAACAATTTGAGACTCATCTTGAGTCTCCATATTTACTTGCACCTTTTTATTTCTTTAAGCAATTAGAGAAAACATATTTTGAATTAAAGGAACGTGATCATGAGCAGGTTCTCTCGAAGATGGAGAGGCCGGTGCACCCTCTGTTTCTTCTAATTGAATTATTAGGCCAGGGTGAGCTACAATCACTACATCCAAAAGTTTAGCTCTTTTGGGTGCTTCTGCTTCTTCTTCATCCAAGTCAATAACATTTTCTCTAGCCCTCTTGGCACCCTTTTCTGAAATGATAGGAGTTTTAATCTCCTTCCCCTGGGTGACCTGTAAACCTTCATTTGCCATCTTCTCTGTTTCTAGTCTAATCTCACATACAAATGTTGAATACCCATTCTCCATCTTCCTCTTGGAAATAACCTGGTGAGGGTCATAGGCCCACATAACCACCTGTAAAATACACATGTCATTTAATAGCCTCTCAACCTCCTGAGTAGCTTGTCTAGTGTTCACAATGAAATGACCTACTGCTCTAGGCAACTTAAACAAATAACCTTTTTTCAAGGGAACAAATTGGACTTGATCCACATTCAAACCCTGTCTGATAAATTCCAGGGCAAAGAGCCCCATTGGCACAAATTTGGGCAATCTGTATGGTTTAACTGAGGCTCCATAAAGCCTAATCTCTGCATGATCCTCAAAAACATATTAGTCACCACACCTCACATATTTACTCAACTGAAGGAATTCTTGAGCTTTGGGAAGAAAAGCTCGAGGTAAGGTTCCATTCAAGATCTTGCAAACCACCGAAAGAAATAAAGAGGTGAACTCAAACAATCCACTATCCCCTGGACCGCCTTTGACCAAGTCTGTCCAAAATACCACTGATTGTTTTCTCTTGTTCGGATCAACAACATTTAATTCCAACCCTACGAAGTGCTCAATGTTGTGGTATAAAAATAGATAAGTAATGACTGAAGGGAACTTAAAAGATCCAGTAAGAGTTAGAGTCATGAACTGAGTATTTATGACATTTACCCAAAAATATGGAATATCTAGCACAACCTCTAGCTTCATCATTAAGGAGAAGAATCGCAACACCACTTTATCAACCTGTCTGGAATCTTCTTTCCCTAAATCTTTGAAATTACTTGTAAGACTGGTCTTATATCAACTGCGAAAATATCTAAAGGGAATAGATTATCATCTAGAGAGAATTGTCCTGACTTAGGAGCTAAGAATGAGGTGACATGAGACAATTCTTGGGGTGACTAGCTATCATAATGGGAGATCAGAGATTCCTCAATAAAGGTAGTGTATGTTCCTGACACAGGGTAATTCAGTGCTTGGTGAATTAACTGAGTGGTTACTTGGAAAACATTTTCTCCAGAATGATTCATTATGAATCACTTCTTAGGGTACATGGCTGAGGCTAGCCATTTGATGAATTCGGGAAACAAGGGAGTCTTAGGGATGAAAGCTACTAAAACACCCGACCTAACCATTTCCATGGATATAGGGGACTTTTTCTGGTTCAAAATAACTTCTTTATATAATGGTAGATGCTTAATTGTACAAAGGGTATCAGAAATATCGTGTTTGACATCCATTAATGGGGTATGAATGGTTGAGGAAGAACTTACTTGCTTGGCCATGGCGTTTGGTGGGTGACAGTTGCTGACTCAGAATACAGTTGCTGAAGACAATTGCTGACTCAGAATATTGAATTAGAAAGGAAGCTACTCCATTTTACAAGCGAATGATTAATACAATGTTCTCTTTTACACTTTGATTATATACAATAACCAAACGGGGGAAAAATCTGCAATAAATGCTGTGAAATAAATGTTGTGTATTAATGGGGTGGTGGATGAAGTGACGGGGTAAAATGAGTGATGTGGGCGATTAACGAATGAAGGTGGCAGAAGATTTGGAGTGAGCGACGTAGAGCGGAATGATTTGGGTGGCCCACCGTGGGGGTAAGGAATGTACAGGAGCTTTATCGGAGTTGAACCCTCGCAGTAATCTCAGGTCGTAGATCACGGTCAACCATACCATCGTCACAGTCAACTGCGGGGGTTAAGCCTGAATTAATTTTCGTGCTCATTTTTTCCCCACAGCACACCTCAACGTGCTTATTGAGTTATCACTTGATCGTAGCTCTTGAACCTGCATGAACTTTAGTAAATGGGCTGGGCCCATTTACATTGTCGATTTTTTTTTTTTAAACAACAAAATAATACTCTGGCGTTTAGATCTTTTTGATTTTTCAAAAATTCATACATAATATTGGATTTTGTTTTTTGTTATATATATATTTTTTTTTTGTAATATTGTTAAGAAACTTCAAATGAAAATGGATGCTACAACAACAACAATCTTCAGAATCCCGCAAGAACCTTTGGAGTGGGTTCAACCAGATTGGAACACCCAACTGCGCCATGCGCTGGAATGCTATAATATGACCATTGAGGGGGAGGATGAAGATCCAAGAAATATTAATATTCCAGAGGCAGAATGCCATAGCGAGGTCAAAGGACTGCAAATAGAGAACCCGAACATCACCGCACCATTGAAAACCAAGCAAGTAAACATTGGTACTGAAGTAGAGCCAAAATTTACGAATATTGGGGATTACTGGGACGATGCCATAGTGGATCAAGTTGTTGAGTTACTCCGTGAGTACCAGGGTCTTTTTGCTACCAAGTTTTCAGACCTGAAGGGCATAATAGGTGACTTGGGTGTGATGAAAATCCCTTTGAAACTGGATGTGAAGCTTGTTAAGCAGAGGCCATATTGCCTTAATCCCAAATACAAGGAAAAGGTTCGCTTGGAGTTGGATAAGATGCTAGAAGCAGGCATCATCGAACTTGTGGAAGAATATGATTGGGTGAGCCTGATGGTGGTTCAGGAGAAGAAATAGAAGGGAGAAATAAGGATTTGCATATATCTAAGGAAGCTTAATGATGCTTGCGTCCATGACCCATTCTTGACGCTGTTTACAGATGAAGTATTGGAAAACGCTGGAGGGCAGGAGGCCTATTCGTTCACTTATGGGTTTTTGAGGTACCATCAGATCAAGATCATGCCAGAGGATAAGAGAAAAGCAACCTTTGCAACAGAATGGGGTTGTTTCCAGTATACTGTAATGTCGTTTGGACTCAATAATGTGCCTGCGATATTCTCTAGCGTAGTTATAGCAGCATTTAAGGAGTTCATTCATAAGTTCTTGGAGGTTTATTTTAATGATTGGGCGGTGTTTGGTTTAGTGAAGCTCCATGTAGCAAGTCTGTTCCCGATGCTTGATATGTGCTGTAGATTCTAGATCGCGCTGAATCTGAAGAAGTGTTTATTCTGTGTCCCCTTTGGGATCTTTCTAGGCCATGTGGTGTGCAAGTAGGGGCTGATGGTGGACCCTGCCAAGATCACGGTGATAGTGAATTTGGAGGCCCAAAGAAGTGTCAAACAGCTGCATGCCATGCTTAGTCATACATGATATTACAAGAAGTTCATCAAGGCTTATGCTAAGATTACCGCGCCCATGGAGAAACTGCTGAAGAAGGATGCTACATTCTATTGGGATGAAGAATGTCAGTGC
Source organism: Pinus tabuliformis (assembly GCA_031772625.1). Classification (NCBI taxonomy): domain Eukaryota; kingdom Viridiplantae; phylum Streptophyta; class Pinopsida; order Pinales; family Pinaceae; genus Pinus; species Pinus tabuliformis. The sequence goes on from CM062816.1 coordinate 1,511,925,415, forward strand.
AGTTTTTATGTATTAAAGGAGAAGATGGTCACCCGCGTCGATTTTGGTCTTCCCAGATTGGAAGAAGGAATTCCATGTACATATCAATGCCTCTTGCATTGCATTGGGAGCAGTGCTAATACAGGCGGGTGAAGGAGAGATGGACCACCCTATAGCCTTCACGAGTAGGAAAATATTGAAGGCCAAAAATAATTACTCAACAACAGAGCGCGAAGGATTGGCTATGGTGTATGCACTTCAAAAATTCAGGCACTATCTGTTGGGTGGACATTTCAAAATGTACACAGATCTTTCTACCTTGAAATACCCGGTCAATAAGCCTGTGTTGGGGGGGAAGGTCTACCTATGATTTCTGCTATTCTAGGAGTATGACTTTGAAGTTATTGTGAAGCTAGGTAGGTTGAATGCAAGACCTGACCATCTGTCACAGATAGAAATAGGAGAGGAGCCTACTAATTTGGAGGAAGAGTTTCCCGATGCGTAGCTCTTCGTGGTGCGCATAGCAGATAACTAATTTGCAGATATTCTTCACTTTTTGACTACAGGGACGGCACCGAAAGGATATACAAATCAACAAATGAAGGAACTAGAAGTGCGCGTGACAGATTTCTTAGTGATTGCAGGACATTTGTATAAAATGTGAACAGATGAGATATTGCAAAGATATGTGATATATTTTGAGCGGAATAACATCCTCACTGAAGTCCGTGGAGGGGCTGCAGGAGGAAATTATGCAGGAAAGGTGATAACACAAAAGATTTTGCGCGCATGTTTATGGTGGCCTACGCTACATAAATATTCTAAAGCGTATTGTAGGGCATGTGATGCATGTCAATGAATGGGTAGACCATCACAGAGGGACGAGTTTCCATTGAATCCTCAAGTATTGTTGCAGCTGTTTGAAAAATGGGCAATTGATTTCATTGGGCCAATTCAGCCCCCAGGGAAGAAAATTGGTGCGCACTACATCATCACCGTGACAAAGTATTTAACTAGATGGGTAGAGGCATAGCTGGTTAAGGATTGCACAGGGGCTACAACATTGAAGCTTTTATTTGAGTGTGTGTTAACTAGATTTGGTTGCCCAAAAGTGTTGATGAGTGATCGAGGTACGCACTTCCTAAATGAGATAATCAGCGTTGACTAAGGAGTTCCATCTCTATCATCAAAAGAGCACATTGTATCATCCTCAGGCTAATGGAACAGTAGAGGCCTTTACTAAGATTTTGGAGAACGTGTTGACGAAGATTTGTAATGTGCAACATAATGACTAGGATGTGTGCGTACCTGTAGTGCTATGGGTGTAGAGGACTACTTTTAGATTGGTCTATGGTGTAGAAGCTGTGATGCATATGGAATATATCATGCCTAGTCTACGCATAGCAGCTTTCATAGGTATGGTAGATCGCGAAGCCTTAGAAGAATGGCTTGCGCAGCTGATGGAGCTTGAAGAAGATAGATTCTTGGCTGGATTCCATCAACAAGTACAAAAGGAACGTGAAAAAGTGTGAAACGATCGACACATCAAGCTTCACACCTTCAAGGTAAAGGATCTAGTATTATTATATAATAGTAGATTCACTAAGTTTTTGGGGAAATTTCAGATGCATTGGTTGGGCCCATATATTATCAAAGAAATAACAGACGAGGGCGCAGTTCAGCTCGCGAAGCTGAATGGAGAACCTTTTCCAAGAAGGGTGAATGGAAGCTGATTGAAGCCATATACAAGGGATTCGACACAATGAATATATGGTGGCAGGAAAGTCTTAGTGCTCCAGGCAGTTGCAAGGGACCGCGAGACTATAAACTACATTGCCCGGTTTGGAGAACTACACAGTAGATGGGCTGTGCGATAGATGATGCAGATACAAACCATGCAGATGCATGAAGGACGCTGCGTTATGAAGAGAGGTACCGTGAAAATCAACAGGAAAGTGATTGTTGGGGTCACTGTTAATGATTTGATAGCCAGAAGATGGTTAAGAGGAGCGGGCTGGTGGCATTTAAGGCCAAAATATTTGAAGATCTATCGCCAAAACATCATTAATGGTCAAATTTTGGGGCGAACGGTTGGATTTGAATTCAAAAACCCCTATGAATTATGCGTGCTGGTCCAATAGAGAACACTTTGTACCCTTAGATTTTTTTTTGAGCTATGCTGTCTGTTGTCCATGAACTTCTAGTATTTTGAGGATTTAGTCGCAAGGCCTGCATTTTCCAAGTTATCGGAGTTGAATAAGAAATTCATCCTTGAAACCATGTTAGGACCAAGCCCTGTGGAGACTGTGAGTACTGGGGGAGATGTCACATCTAAAGGAGCTGCTCCAGAGGTAGTGAGTATGGAGGCTTCGACTCTTGTGCCTATGACACTGAGGTCGCCTAGGCTGAAGCCTACCCCTGTTAGAGAAAGCCAAAAATCAAAGAAGGATAAATAAAAGAAGCCGGTGCCAGTACGTGAATCGCCTAGAAAACATTGTGCAAATCAAAAACAAAAGAAAGACAAGCAGCCTGAGAAGGTTTTTGATTTGGAGGTCAAGGAAAGTCAGGGCATCGAGGACATAGATGCTGAGGGAATGGAGCCCATTACAAAGTTTCTTGACTATATCCCTCCACACAAGGGGAAGGTGAAGGTCACCAAGGACCCAGACTCAGACAAATTTTTCATTTCTATGCCCCTGCTATCGGAGCAGGTTCCCTTTGAAGGTTTTCACCTTGCGTGGATCCCCCTGCTGAAGATGGAAGATTGGGACCTTGCAGATCATGATCGGTTCCCTCACCTAGCGACAACCAACTATATGAATCACGTCTACTACGCAGACTCAGGTGTCACCAATCTAGAGACAGTGGAATGGATCTGCGGAGTGGAGAACTCGGGGTTGTTGAACCTATTATGGGTTCCCCATTATCACCGCACCACTATCAACACCGCCTGTGTGCGTTAATTTCTTACTCTGGTGCACGATGGGTGCTTATGGCTAGGAGGGCCTATAACCATCATTGACATTCTCATCCATAGGATCACACACCTGCCATACAAGGGTTTGAATCCAGCCAAGGAGTTTGGCAGAAAGACATGAGAAAATGATTTGGCAGAAAAGATGAAGAAAGAATTTTCCCTTGTGAAAAGCTGCGCGAATTCTCAATCACTTCCATAAACGACCTTGCGGTGAAAATTGCCACACAAATCTTAGCCGAGAAGGTAATGAGGAAGTGCCACATGGACGAAGTTCTAGCGCCTGTGGTTTCTCTAGCTGCACAATGCGCGAAGGGTGTGCAATTCAATTGGTCAAGGTACCTGTGCAGTGAATTCCTCACAAATTGTCGCGAGGTCCAGGATGAGACCAAGCCATTCTATTATGCTTGGTTGTTGCTCTCCATTGTGTTGTTCGCATGGGAGTTGCCGGAGGACAACCAGTTTTCTTTGTTTAAAGAAGGATTGCTGGAGGCCATGCAATTTGCCTCCCTATGGGCCACAAAGGACCCCACGTGGGTCAGAGAAACAAAAACATTCTAGGTTCTGATGGAATCAAGCCTCCGCATGGCCATCAACTATTGCCCAAGGTTGTCCCTGACCTTGTATGAACATTTGTTAGCTTATGCCGCGTTCAAGGCTGACTTCCACCGAGTTTACATTCAGGCACAGAATGACATGCAATAGAAATGGCATGACTTGCCATATTTGGTCACAGATACAGACATAGAGGAGGTAATCAAGTAATGGCCAACAGAGTGGCGTACCCTCTCAGACTTAGATGCAGGAACCAGTAAGGTCATGGGAAGCTCGATAGTAAAGAAAATACAGGATGCAGGAAAGCAGGTTGCACAAAATTTGGTCGCACAACAGAAAAAGGAAGCCGTAGAAAAGGCTAGGATGGAGAAGGAGTGCACTGCTAAGGAGCTGAGAAAGAACAATGTGAGTAAGAGAGAAGCAGAAAATACCCTTCACCCGAGATCGAGGAGGAAGAACAGTCCGAACAGGGTGCTGGAGGAGATGAGGGAAAGAGCACCCCATTTTGACTAAAGAAGCGTGGACAGGAGCAGCGGGAAGGTCCCCGCAAAAAGAAAAAACCGGACAAGTCGCAGGTGATGCCATGGTATTGACGAAGGGTGATCTCAATGAGATCGACGAAAAAATACGGGACACTAAAACTGAAGTTCCGCAACAGTTCGAGCATCAGTATATGTAGATGCTGGGGAGCGTCCAAAAGGATCTGTGCGAGCTGCAAATCTAGGCTAATAGGATATAGGTGGGTGCGGTCAAGTGAGCGCATCACAAGTGAGACTGGCACTGGGAATGAGTCAGGCTGCAGAATTGGTAAGGACCCTGGACCTTTGAACTATTACTAGAAGGGTCCCTACGCGCGGAGTCGGCTGATGACCACATCATCTTAAGTACCCTTAAGAACATCAAGTTGAACATTGCAACGCTCCCCAATGAGCTTCTTCATGCGCTGTAGGCAAGGGTGACAGAGGAATTGAGAGCTTGGGAGTAACACGCTCTCAATTTGATTAGTGAATACAAAGTGAACTATGAGCAGATGTTCACTGAGAAAACACAAGCCTTAAAGGAAAAGGAAACGTTTCATACACAAAATTCCAGTCTTGATTCTGCACTTGCAGAGGCATGTAGAATAGCACTAGAGCTTCACATTCTAGAAGACACATAGTCGAAAGCTAAGATCAGGAAGTTAGCCGCTGGAGTGAGTGAGGCAAAGGCAGAAGTTGGACGAGTTCAATTCGAACTCAACATGAAAATAATGGAGCTGTAGCTCAAATTATAGCCTACGACTCCACCCAAGGTTAGGGAGCAACGTGAAGCTGCCATAAAAGTAGGGATGGCCACCTTGGATGCTGTAGTCATTGACTGCTCGACCTTATTTGAGCAGGAAATGGAATTGGTGATGACTCTGCAGGAAGACCCAAACCTGCAAATATTGAATACAGAGGTTCACGAGTTGCAGAAGCAGTACAATGAGGTCCAGGCAACGACACGCTCAATTTCTCCATTGCAGCGCCTCACCAAGTTGCAGGAGGGGAAGAATCTCCTTGCATAGGTAGAAGCAACCTAGAAGAAGCAGGCTATGCTTAAGGCCAAGTTGGGACCTTGGTTAGAAGAAGATTGCAAAGTCACAACCAACATTCAGGAGAAGTTGACAGGCTTGCAGCAGACCCAACAAATGATGAAGCTGGTCGCGGAAGGACCAGCTACCGAGCAACTAGTGGAAGAAGTCAAGCAGGCAGCGACGTAGTGCGCTACCGAGGTTGCAGTAGTACAGGTGGAGTTGGGGGATCTTCGCAGCAAGATCTCCGTGCCAGCTGAGTGACCCGAGGGCGAGTCCCCACCTTTATGTTGGGGGCTTGTTGGGATGGGGTCCCTTGGGTCAGTTTTGGGGTAAAAAACCCAAGTTTTGATGTAATTTTTGGTGAAAATATGTAAAGTCTCTGCGATTTGTGGATGCAGAGTGTGTAGGTAATTAGGAGTAAAAAGGGTTTTAGCCCCTTCTCTATGTAAAGTTGAGTCGGTTTTGAGATCCACCCATGGTCCGCAGACCATGGGATTGTATAAGTAGGTGTGTTTTAGAGAGTCTAAAATAGGATGATATAATCTGATAATGATGGATGTAATGGGTCACTAGGAGATAGCGCAAAGAAGTGAGTCATAGAAGAGAGAAAGGCTCTGCAGCTTAGTGCGTAGAGGCCTAGAGTAGCATCCGCAGCTGAGTGCGCAGACCCTGCAATTGAGTGTGTAGGGTGGTCTTGAGTTCGTAAGACCATATTGAAGATCAATAAAGCAGATTGTTGAAGAATTCCTGTGTCTATCTGTTTACTTCTGTTTAATTATGATTGTGATATATGTTGTGATTTAATAATGTCTTTATGAAATATTGATCTATTAATGCGTGACTCTATGGGATACATCTTAATAACTATACGCAATGCATGTTAAGTACTTTCACGAAGATTATAATACATTATGTTATGTTTATTAAATACTTAAGTAGATATGCATGAGCTCAGATATAGGGTTATTTTCTGATGCACGTAAGTGGATGATTCAACTATTAAAGGTATGCAAAGACCTATCGTGGACCTTCGCAAAGTTCTAGAGGCCGTTTAAAGGAAGTTGCAGTACCAAGCCCTAGGGCTTATATATTTGCACGAAGCCATATCTAGGTCAATAAAATACATCACACTGATCTCTGGATGCATAAAATTGGTTCCAACATCCACCCATATTGCTTTGGGTGAGACTTCAACCTGCGCTACGTAGGTTGATGCCAAAAGGGCCAGTAGTGTAGGGTTTTGTTTGGCGTAATTAACTCTGAACCTGGGTTAGGACCCACTAAGCTAGCACACATATCCATTAACACATAGATTCATACCTCCTAACACACTAATCTAAACCGCCTAACCCATAACAACTAATTCCCTTATATATATTAGTTAAGTGCACGAGGTATTTATGTGGGTTACTTGTTAGGGTTAGTTGTATGGGTATATGTATTATTAGTTACAATGTATGTTAGTTTCATCTCTCATGTTATAATTAGGTGTGTTTCTTATATGCCCATGTGTGTGGAACATTTGGTGCATGGGTAAGCCTCAAGGTTTGGTGTGCTATTATGTTATTTGTGTGACTTATGTGTGTCTTTTATGAATGGTTTAAAATGATTGTTATTGATGTCAAAGGCTGTCCAAATAAAAGAGTAAGTTACATAGTCAAATAACATGTTTTGAGACCTTTCCAATGATAGATGTCATGCCTCCTAACTCCCATGGTTGAGGATAAATAGATTTTTGAATGTGTTCACACACACACACACACACACATATGAACACCCAGTTAGAAATCAAGTGAGCCCTGCTAGAAGACAGGTCATCCCCGAACAAAAATATATCATTTAAAATCATATAAATATTCCACTGGTGTGGCTCATTTGAATCAAATAATTGAGATCTATTCTAAGAAAAGGAAGAAGGCCGCAGTACAAGGGTTCACACCTTGTGAACTAATAAGAGAAGAAGCATAATTGAGTTATGTTGGAGGGAAAATTCTGTTGGAGGTCAAATTTTGTTGAGGAGGCCGAGTTATGTTTGAGGAGACCGAGTTTTGTTGGAAGTTGAGGTTGAGTTCTATTAGATGACAAGTTGCTAAGGAAGGTCTACAAGAGGTGATTTTTCTATATTTTGTTGTATTTTTATGTGTTTTTATCCTTGTTTATTTCTGGAGAAGGCCAAGCCTTTGTCCATCTAAGATGTAATCCTATAAGACAAATTAAAGAGAAGTGAAAACATAATCATGACAGTTGTAAAGACTAATTAAGTGCTGGAACAAGTGCAGTGTTTGGTACAAATTGTTAGGTGGGAAAATCTATTTTTGAACAAACTAGAAACCTAAATATTGACTCTTGAACAATGAATAATTGTAAGTTGGTACTTACTGAGGATTGATGTCCTCATCATCTTGCCAGGTTGGAGCCTGCAATTTTTGTAAGTTTGTGATTATAGAGGATTGGTGTTCTCACAAGTGGTTGTATTAACTTGAAGACTATTTGAAAAGCATTCAAGTGTTTCTTCTTCATGTTTGAAATTTCACTTTAGACTCCGTGTTTATGCATTGCGTTGATAATTGATTATGTGATGATATTTTATTTTTAAGATTAATAAAGAGAAAATAATTTAAAACAAAGTGACATTAGTTCATCCCCCCTCTCAATATCACTATGTATTTCCAAAAATTGGTACAAGAGCATGCTTCTTCAAGAACAATCTAATAAAGAAGATCTTATAGGGGCCATCATGCCAATCAAGAAGGCTCAATCAAAATTCCTTTGCTTGATGGAACCATTTTTCCTTTTGGAAGAGAAAAATTAAAACCCACTTGATGTCTTAGAGTTGAATTTTGGTAGTCTGTTATAGTTGGCTATAAGGGCCCATATTCTCCTCCAACTGATTAAGATGGGAAAAAGACTTATGTCTCCAATGCAAAAGCTATGAATTCCATTTTAAATGGTTTTTCTGATTTAGAATTTTTAAAAGTTATGCAAAGTGAAGAAGCTAAAGAGATGTGGGACAAGATTCTAAGCAACTATGAAGGAGATAACAAAGTAAAGAAGGCAAAGCTTTAGACTTTTTGGAAACAATTTGAAAGCTTGGAAATGAATGATGAAGAAAATTTTTCTTCTTATTTTCTTCGAGTAGATGAAGTGGTCAATTATCTCAAAGGACTTCGTGAAACAATTGAAGAAACAAAAGTTATTCAAAAATTTTTGAGGTCTCTTCCTTTGCATTTTGATGCCAAAGTCTCCGCCATAGAAGAATTAAAGGATTTGGAGAATCTAAAAATAGAATTTATTCATATAATTCTCACTACATATGGAATGAGGACAGGGAACTCATCACATAAGAAAGTAGCATTTAAATCATCTAAAAAGTCAAGAAAATGCAAGTTTATTGATTGTTCTAGTGATAAATCTGATATAAGGATGTCTCCACTAGTCAGAAAACTAAAGAAAATATCTAGATTCAAAGTAGTTACCTCTCATCTGTTTTAATTGTGGTAAAATAGGGCATTTTTCTACTAAGTTTATTTTCAGGGAAGATAGTGATGATGAGGAAGAACCAAAAAAAGGGTTTTCAAAGGAAAATCTTCGAAAAGGAAAAATATCTACTCCAAAGAGGATAATGATTTTTCTAAAGAATAACATGATTATGATGATGATAGAAGAGAGATCCTATTTTAACCAGAAATGAAGAATCCAACATAGAAAAATTAGAGGAGAAAAAAGAAGAAAGCAGAAGAAGAAGGTGTTGAAGGCATACTGGATCTTGAAGCATAAGTAATCAATGCATTAGAAGTAAATGATAATCTCCAAAAGAAGAACAAAAGGCTATCTAAGGAAATCATCTTATTCAAGACTGAAAAAGAGGAAGTAAAAAGAGTGGAAGAAGTGTTGAACAATCAACTAAGTAAAAGGAAGAAAACTATGAAACACTTGAAGAATATCTTTTCTCATTAAGGAAAGAGCTAGATAAGCTCAACAAAAACATGAATAGCTCTCAAACCTTGGTTTCTATTCTTAGCAATCAAAGATCACCATATGGAAAGATTGGTCTTGGTTATATGGTTGAGAGTTCATAAAAAGAATATGCAAACCCCAAGTCACCAGGAAAGAAAATTGAAGAAAAGACTAAAATCTCCAATCTTAGTAAGAGTAGGGACAAAAGTTGGGAGGAGTTTAGAAACACTATTACACCAAAAATCTATGTTGATGCTCTCAAGAAGTTCATTCACAATGCAAGTATCAATTTGATAAGGGACAATGATAAACAATCTATTCCAAAGCATATCAAATCTAGATGAATTGTTCCATTAAGGCATACACAACCAAGTATCAAACTGTATTTTAGTCACTATTTTTTATGCAAAAATGTTTGGACATCAAGCAATAGAGTGTAAAGCTTATAATGATTATGAAATATTTTCTCATCAAACCTCTAGGAATAAGCTTGTAGACAACATAATCAAATATACTCATGGCTTTAATAACAAAAATCATAATTCATTTGCTCCATTATCCAAGTACAATATAGAGTGTCTCAGATGCAACAACTTTGGACATATGGCACACGACAGTCCTACAAAATCAAGAGAAAGTTTTTGGAAGAAAAAACAAGAAGAACCACCAATAGAAAACTGTAGACTATTATGTATGCTTGAAACAATCAAAGTTAGTGGTATGTTGATAACAAGTGCTATAAACATATGAGCAGAGATCAAAAGGAGCTTTTACTCTAAAAGAAGAAAAAGGAGGAAATGTAACTTTAGGGGACAACGAATCTGCAAGAATCTCTAGAAGATGTACCATAAACCTTGGAAATGATAGGGATAAATAAAAAAATGTTTTGTATGTTGAAGGACCCAGAAATAATATTTTAAGTTTCAAATAGATGTGCGATCAAGGTTATGATCTCACTTTTTGTACTAAAGAATGTGAAATAAGCAAGACTGGTTCAGGAAGATTAGTTGAAAAAGAAATGAGGACTCCAAGAAATATATATATTCTTGATGAAATTAAAGGAGAAAAATGATGCATTGGAAAAACAATTGAGAGTTGGTTTTGGCATAAAATATTAGGACACTTATGCTTTGATAGTCTGGTGAAAGTCATTAGAACACAAGGAGTGAGAGATATGTCCAGAATTTCAAAACCAACAAGCATCATCTATGAATCTTTCCAACATGTGAAACAAACAAGAGCGGGATTCAAGTCAAAGGAGTTCTTGCCATTAAGACCACTAGATCTTGTTCACGCATATTTATGCATACCAACAAGAACACCAACCTTGTAAGGAAAAAGGTACTTTATGTTGTTTATTGATGATTATACTAGAATGATACGGGTTGCATTTCTTAAAGAAAAATAAGAAAAACTTGATACTTTCAAATCATTCAAGGCCTTGGTTGAAAATGGAAGTGATCTAAGAATCACATGTTTAATATTAGACAGAGGAGGTGAATTTACCTCTAATGAATTTAATAAATTCTATGAAAAATATGGAATCAAGAGACAAATTTCAGTTGTAATAACTTCACAACATAATTGATTCATAGAAAGAAAGAATAGATCAATGCAAGAAACAATAGAAACAATGTTGCTAGAGGCCATATTAACAGATAAGTTTTGGAGAGAAGCAATTGGTGCAACAATTTACATCATGAACATAACACAATTCCGAGTTAACAATGACCAGACACCATATGAGCTATGGAAAGACATACCAACTTCAATTAAGTATTTCAAAATTTTTAGAAGCAAGTGTTACATGAAGATAAATGATGGTAATTTGGGAAAATTTTATTCTAGAGTAGATGAGGGAATTTTGCTTGGATACTCAACAAGAAGCAAAGCTTACAAATGTTACAATAGAAGACGACACAAACTTGTGGAATGTATTGATGTAAGAATAAATGAAGTCTGTACAAAGAAAGAAGTAGAACAAACAAATGAGAATTCAAAAGGTACCATCTACATGGACCAAGAAGATAATACTACAAAGGAAGAACAAGAAAAATAAAAATAGTCTCCATCCAAGACAACTTTTAAATTTGTGCAAAAAAATCACCCAGAGAACCAAATTATTGGAGATGTTGATGCAAGTATACAAACCAGGAGAAGAATGACCAAGTCACAAGGAAAATTCAATTTTGCCTTGCTATCCAAAATATAATTAAATGACTTTGCACAAGCCAATAAGGACCAACATTGGGTGAATGCTATGGAAGAAGAATTGAATCAAATTGAGAAAAATGGAACTTGGGAACTTGTGCCATGACCGAAAGACAAAAAAATGATTGGGACTAAGTGGGTATTCAAAAAATAAATAAATGAAGCTGGACAAATGATCAGAAATAAGGAAAGATTTTCATGTAAGGACTATGCACAAATTGAATGAGTTGATTTAGAAGAAACTATTGCTCCAATTACTAGATTAGAAGCAATAAAAATGTTTTTGGCATTTGCTTGTTCTAGAGGCTTAAAATATTATCATATGGATATTAAATTAACCTTTCTAAATGGAGATTTGAATCAAGAATTATACATTGAATAACCAAAAGGTTTTTACTTGTCCAAAAATAAAGATTATGTATGCAAATTGAAGAAATATCTTTATGGGTTAAAACAAGCTCCAAGATATTGGTATGCTAGGTTGGACCACTATCTTCAACAACAAGGTTTCAAAAGAGGAGTTGTTGACAAAAATCTCTACATCAAGATGGAAATGAAAACTTATTTATTACACTTGTATGTGTGGATGATCTATTTTTAGAAGCAATAACGATGATATGATTCATGGATTTATTCGAAATGTCAAAGGAATTTGAAATATCAATGATTGGAGAATTATCCTTCTTCCTTGGAGTATATGTTTTTCCAATTAATGAAGGAATATTCTTTACTCAAACCAAATACCTGAAGGGTATGCTCAAGTGGTTTAGAATGGAAAAATGTGCACCGGTTAGTACCCCTATGATTACCATATGTAAGTTAAGTAAGGATGATGAATCTTCTGAAGTCAATTCAAATATTTACAAGTCTATGATTGGGACTCTACTATACTTGACAACTTCAAGACCAGATATTATGAATAAAGTAGGAATGGTTCTAAGATTTTAGTCAACATGAAAGGAATCACGCGTGCAAGCGGTAAAAATGATATTTCAATACTTAAAAGGCACACTCGATTTTGGTCTTTGGTATCCTAAGTGTATAGATTTCACATTGACAACACACATAGATGTTGTTTGGGAAGGTAGCATTAATGACAGAAAAAACACTAGTGGAAGTGAATTTTTCTTAGGAGATTGTCTTGTGTCATGGTCAAGCATAAAACAACCATCAATTTCTCTTTCTACGGTGCTGAAGCTGAATACATAGTGGAAACAAACTATTGTACCCAAGCTCTCTGGATGAAACAAACTTTGCAAGAGATAAAAGTGGAATATGATCAACCAATTGTGATTTCTTGCGACAACACTAGTGTAGTCAATATCTCAAGAAATATTGTCATGCACTCAAAAACAAAACACATTCCAATCAAGTATCATTTCCTCAGAGAACAAGTCACCAAAGAAAATATCAAGATGGATATTGGTACCAAATAAAAAATTATTGACATCATTACCAAAATTTTGCCCAGAGAAACCTTTGAATATATCTAGAAGAAATTGGGAGTGATCTCTCCTTTATCTCAATAAAGAAAGCACAAACTCAGGGGGAGCACCTTTTTCTATTGATGTCAAAGGGTAAGAGAATGATGATAGGAGGAGCATGTGAAAATAAGTATTGAGAGAATGTAGATAGGGGGAGAAAATGAAAATAAGTATGGAGAGAATGCAGATAAGGGAAGCAACGGTCAAAAGAAGTATATATCAAAGTATTTCCATCAATAAAAAAGAGGGATATTGTTGAAAATGGTTGTTATTGATGTCAAATATTGTCTAAATGAAAGATAAAGTTACATAGTCAAATCACATATTTTGAGACATTTCCAATGATAGGTGACATGCCTCTTAACTCCTCATGGTTGAGGAGAAATGGATTTTTGAATGTGTTCACACACACCCACACACACACAAAGTCAGAATTCAAGTTAGCCCTGCTAGAACAAAGGCAAGTTGCCAACAAAAATACATCACTTAAACTCATATAAATATGCCACCCGTAATTCGAATATTTTCTAAGCAAAGAATAAGAAATTAGTACAAGGCTTCACACCTTATGAACCAATAAGAGAAGAGGCATAGCCAAGTTATGTTGGAGGGAAAATTCTATTGGAGGCATAATTTTGTTGAGGAGGATGAGTTCTGTTTGAGGAGATTGAGTTCTATTGGAAGCAGAGGATGAGTTCTACTAGATGCTGAGTTGTTAAAGAAGGCCTGAAAGAGGTGATTTTTGTATATTCTTTTGTAATTTTCTGTGTTTTTATCCTTGTTTATTTATGGAGAAGGCCAAGCCATGCTCCATCTAGGACGTAGGCCTATAGGAAAAAGTAAAGAGAAATGACATCAAAATTATGAGGGCTTTAAAGGCTACCTAAGTGTTGGAACAACAAGTGTAGTGTTTGTTACAAACTACTAGGTTGGTAGATCTACTTTTGAACATACTAGAAGCCTAAATATTTACTCTTGAAATATGAACAATTGTGAATTGTTGGTTACTGATATTGGTGTCCTCATCATCTTGATAGGTTGGATCCTACAATTTTTGTAAATTGGTGCTTACAATGAATTGGTGTCCTCACAAGTGGTTGTAATAAATTGAAGACTATTTGAAAAGCATTCAAGTGTTTCTTCTTCAAGTTTGGAATTTCACTTTAATCTCTATGTTTATGCATTGTGTTGATAATTGTTTATGTGATGAGATTTTATTTTTAATATTAATAAAGTGAAAAGAATTTAAAACTAAGTGATACTCATTCAATGCCCATCTCAGTATCACTATGTATTTCCAACATGAACATGGGATAAGAATGCATATATTGACTATCTGGGTTATGAGCATGGGTTAGATGTTTAAATAGTTATGTAGGTTGAGTGAAATTCTTTGGTTGGGTGTATTTTCCTAAGTGCATGGGTGTATGGGTAGGTGTGTGAATGTGCCATCTAAGTGTCTCTTCAGCACATGGGTTATCTATAAGGGTTACATGCGTGAATTGTTGAGTGCACAAGCTATATTTGTGTGTAGGTTCATATGATACATCCACTGTTTATGTTAGTTGTGTCTCTTATGTCAGTGCGTGTGTGGGTTAAACTTGTCTGTTAAGATAAGTATATTCTCTTCCTTCCATGTTCACAGTGATTGCTTGTCTCGACACTCACTTGTATTGTGAGTGGAGTTCTTATGGAACTCACACCATTTTCCCATGTCCTTCTTTGTCTTCAGGGCATTGTTCTTTTCCTGCGGCTTCTGTGGCTTGTCTTGAGTAGCACCACCTTGGATTGGTCCTTTGTTCTATGGTTTAGGGGTGCATTTTACTTACATTGGATTCATAGATCCAAATAAGTTGAGTGCAACAAGATGCAACAGTCACATATTCCACTTCAGCTGTAGATAAAGCAATTGAACTCTGTTTCTTGCTGAACCAAGATACTAATCTGGAACCCATAAAGAATGCACCACCACTTGTGCTTTTCCTGTCATCCACGCTTTTGGCCCAATCTGCATCTGTGTAAGCATGAAGTGTGAGATCTGTATCTCTAAGGAACCATAAGCCATAGTTTTGAGTTCCTTGAAGGTACTTGAAGATTCTCTTGACTGCCTGAAGATGAGTTTCCTTTGGATTTGCCTGAAATCTTCCAAATATTCCTACTGCATGCATGATGTCTGGTCGGGTACCTGTCAAATAAAGTAGACTTCCAATCATAGATCTATAGGTTGGTTGATGCACTGCTGCCGATTCATCATTTGCACTGAGGCTGTATCCTGTAACCATGGGGGTACATACTGGTTTTGAATCTTCCATGCCATACTTCTTCAGAATCTGCTTGAGGTACTTGGTTTGAGACAAGAAGATACCGCCTTCATTTTGTTGGATTTGCAATCCAAGAAAGTATGTCAGTTCTCCAAGCAAGGACATTTCGAATTCTTTCTGCATCACCAAGGCAAAGCTTTGACTCATAGCTTCTTCATTGCTTCCAAAGATAATATCATCTACATACACAACAAGTATTAGCAATTTGTTATTTTCAATTTTTATATAGAGATTGCTATCTGCTGATCCTTTTGAAAAACCTTGTTGATGAAGGTATTTATCCAAACGATAGTACCAAGCCCTTGGAGCTTGTTTAAGCCCATAGAGAGCCTTTTTAAGTCTGCATACACGATTTGGATCATTCCCAAGGATGAAACCATCTGGTTGCTCGATGTATACTTCATCTTCTAGGTCTCCATTCAGAAAGGCTGACTTCACGTCCATTTGAAATACTTTGAACTTCTGAAAGCTTGAGAGAGCAAGGAACATTCGAATGGCTTCAAGTCTAGCAATGGGAGCAAAAGTTTCTTCAAAGTCTATTCCTTCTTGTTGAGCATACCCTTTACAAACAAGCCTAGCCTTGTTTCTAATAACTTCCCCATTTTCATTCAACTTGTTCTTGAAGATCCATTTTGTTCCTATGACATTCTTATCTTTTGGTCTAGGAACCAACTCCCAAGTGTTGTTCTTTTCGATCTGCTCAAGTTCTTCATCCATTGCCTTGACCCAACATTCATCTTTGCACGCCTCTTTTACATTTTGTGGTTCAGTGGAGGAGAGTAATTCCAAATAGCTTGAGGCTTCTGCAATTGTTCTTCTAGTTTGTACACCTCCTTCTTTCTGCCTCAAAATATGAGATTCTGGATGATTCTTCTGAACGTACCTGGATGGAGTCTTCTCTTCTATCCTTGTCTGTCCCTCTAGTGCCTCTTGAGGTTCTTCTTCATCATTTGTCTGATTTGGAGAGTAGTCTTCATCCTCATTGATATCTTCATGATTTACTTGCCTAGGGATGTATCCTTTTTCATCAACCACTACATCAATGCTGTCAACAATTCTTCCAAGTCTTTTATTGTAACACTTATATGCTTTTCTGTGAGGAGAATAACCAAGGAGAATGCCTTCATCTGCTCTAGGTTCAAGTTTGCCAAGCTGCTCATCAGTATTCTTAATATAGCATTTGCTCCCAAAAATTTTGAAATGCTTTATCAAAGGAGTCTCACCATACCAGAGCTAATGAGGAGTTTGAGTGCTATTCACTCGGACATTTGTTTTGTTGAGAATAACAACTGTAGCATATGCAGCTTCACCCCAGTAGGTTGTGGGAGTTCCAGACTCATCAAGCATAGCACAAGCCATTTGTTGGACTGTTCTGTTCATCCTTTCCACCACTCCATTTTGCTGAGGAGTCCTAGCTGTAGAGAATTCCCTTCTTATTCCATGTTCTTCACAAAAATCAAAAAATTCATTTGAGGTAAACTCCCCACCTCTGTCGGACCTGAGGCACTTAATTTTGTAATCTGATTCATTTTCAGCCAAGGCTTTGAAGGATTTGAATTTTTCGAATGCTTCGTCTTTGTGCTTCATAGGTCCTATCCAAACAAACCTGGAGAAGTCGTCAATGAATAATATCAAGTATTCTTCTCCTCGAGGTGACCTTGTCCTAAATGGACCACATACATCTATATGGACTAGCTCAAGAGGCCTGCTAGCTGATCCTTCCTTCTCAGGAAAGTTAGTTCTGGTTTGCTTACCAAACTGACATGATTTTCATATGGTGTTGTCTGGTATTTTGATATCTGGAAGACCACGAACTGCCTAGTATTTGCATGCTTTCCTTATTTGTGAAAACCTTAGATGCCCCAACCTCCGATGCCATAACCAGTGTTCATCATCTTTGCTCAAATATCATTGTTGTTGTCCTTCTTCAAATATGTATAGATTATTTGGAGTTCTTCTGCCTTTGATCACTGTTTTTCCTGTATCAAGATCGCGAACACTACATCCATTTGATTGAAATATTACCTCGGTTCCTTGATCACATCTGACTAACACTTAGTACATTATGCTTCAAGCCATCAACATACAAAACATTTCCAGCTTTGACCTTTTCTTTCAACTGAGCAGTGCCTTTTCCTTTTATGGCTGCAGGGGTATCGTTTCCAAAATACACGTTCTTTCCCTTTTCTAATGCAGTATATGATTCAAGTTTTTCTTTATCCCCTGTCATATGCTTCGAACATCCTCTATTGATATACCATAGATTTTCCTGTCCTTCTGCATAGAAAGCTATCCCACATCTTTCTGGTTGTGGTTCCTTCATTCTCCATGTTTTGGCACTTGAGGTATGTTCCTTCTGAGTTGTCTTCCAAAACCTGCTCCTGCATTTAGAATCTTCATGATCAAAGTTATTACAAATAGAACATTCAACTTCATTTTCAAGGGCTGAAAAGTTGTTATAAGTCCTTTTCGTGATTCCAGTCATATTTCTTTGTTTTTGAGCTTCTCTAGTCATGATTGTCTTATAGGCAACACATTGAGCTGCTTTGTGACCAAAATTATGGCAAGAGAAACATTGGCCATTGAAGAAACTCCCGTGATTATCAAATCTATCATCCAACCGATTGTAGTTTCTACTGACATCCATTCTTGAGGCAAATTGGGAAGATTTTACCTGTGGCTCATTGTAGCTTCTGTTTGTCCTTAAGGTAGCTTGTCCCCGATTTCTTGATAGTCTTTATTCGTTCTTGAGGTAAATTGTCCTTGATTTACCTAACGATTTCTATTAGGCCTTTGCTCGCTCCTCCTTGCTGCATCAAGATAACTTTTGGAGGTAGAAGCTTGAGATGTTTCTCCATTATATCCCAGACCTGTCTTGATTAGTGGAGAACGTTGCACATTGATAATCTCATCCAGAGTTTCAGATCCTTTAAAAAATTTAAGATTAATAGCTTTTGTTTTCTCAATCTCCTTTCTAAGACAAACAATTTCACATTCCAATTTTTCAAGATGTTTTTCCCTTTCAGCTAGTTGACATTGTAGAGAATCAATAATTGCATTTTTCTCTTCTAAGCATATTTTGAGATTAGTCATCTCTTCACAAAAACCTTCTACGTCTATAGCATCCATGTATTTATCATCTTCAAAAGCCATTAAAAGTTTATATTCATTACCTCGTTCATCTTCGTCACTATTTGAAAGACCATCACTATCTTCATGAGTGTAATAGCTTTTCTTAATTGCATTCTGTTTCTTGTTCCATCTAACAAGTTCCTTTCCCTTGTCAATCTTATCCTTATGAGGACATTTGGCAGCATAGTGACCTACTCTTCCACAAGCAAAGCACTTGAAAGGTCACTTACCTCGGAATCGTCCTGCACCCCTTTGAAGATTTTTGACAAAATTTGATTCTTCTTCTTCTTCTGATGCGTGTCCTGATTCACAGTATTCTCCTTTGCCTGAAGCCTTGAAGGCAGCTTCTCTACTGTTTGATGGACCTCCTTTCCTCATTTCATAAGCAGTAAGAATTCTGTGCAGTTGTGACATTTTAAGACTTTGTAGATTCTCCTTTTCTTCTATTGCAGAAACTTTAGATTCAAACCTAGGTGACAAAGATCTTAGAAATTTTTCAACCACAACAGCCTCTTTTATTTCTTCTCCCAAGTTTTTCAAGCAATTAACAATCTCATCTACACGAAGAAAATAGTTACCCACACTTTCATCATTATACATCTTGAGATTTTCATATTGAATCCTGAGGGTTTGAAGTTTTGCTCGTTTTACCTGATCATCTACTCCATAGCTTAGGACAATCTTGTCCCATATTTCTTTTGCTGATTTTAACTGCATAACTTTCACGAATTCTGATTGAGATAGACATCCTAGAAGAGTATTGACCGCCTTTGCATTTGTTTCATATTTCTTCTTCTCAGCTGGATCTGTAGGGGTAGCTGATGGAAAAGTATACCCTGTTTCTATGATGTCCCAGACTTCTGTACCCAGAGATTGAAGATAGGCAGTAACTCTTACCTTCTAATATACGAAGTTTGTCCCATCAAAAACCGGTGGCCTGATTGATGCTTCCATCTCGTAGTTGCTCATGATGAAAGATCTTCCTTCAAGCGATCAAGCTTCTTCAGAAGGACCTGCTCTGATTCCAATTGTTGGAAATAATACTGAGAGGGGGGGGGGGGGTGAATCAGTATTATCAAGACAAATATTTCCTTTTTCAACTTCAGATAATATACGCTACTTCAGTTAATAAAAACTGCGTATATACGCAACTTCAGATAAGGAAAACCGCGTATATAAAGCAGACTTATAATTTGATTTATCTTTCAGATGTCAGTTATTAATCTGTGAATCAGAAGCAAATAAACAATACTAGAACTAGTGAAACATAGCAGAAGACAGTCACACACATGAACACAAGATATAAGGAGGAAACCTAATGTGGGTGAAAACCCCCTGCTGCAATTCGTCTCTATCTTCTTTTTAATTAGAAACTTCTCTTTACAATGTTTTGCACTGGTGCAGTCTTTACCAGTACGCAGGCTACAACCTGCAGAGAGCTACAACTCTCTCTCATTCTCCAGCTTTCCTAGAAGGGAGCTCCAACCCCCTTAGTTCTTGTACTAGCTTGAGATACTAGTACGCAGGCTCCTACCTGTAGAAGGCTGCAACTTTCTTTCTGCTTTCAGGACCTCGTTTCATTAATTTTCAGACTGGATCCATAAGTAATATCAATCAAACATCAAGTATTTCTGCAT
The DNA here is from genome assembly GCA_031772625.1 of Pinus tabuliformis. Classification (NCBI taxonomy): domain Eukaryota; kingdom Viridiplantae; phylum Streptophyta; class Pinopsida; order Pinales; family Pinaceae; genus Pinus; species Pinus tabuliformis. The sequence goes on from CM062816.1 coordinate 1,511,945,220, forward strand.
CAACCAAACCCTTTTCACCAATCAAAAACTGAATCAGATAAACACTTCTCTGTCAGCTGTACCCAGAACACAGTAACTGTAATCAAACACCAATTCTGAACCTAGAACACTGCAGCAATAAAACAGAAGCAGCTAGAAATCAAGATATGTACGCTACTTCACTATTCATCAATCTGCGTGTATACGCTTCTGTACCACAACTAACCTGCGTATACACTTCTTTCATTCACAGAGAAAGCGTGTATACGCACCTGCACTTCACTGAACTTGCGTACAGATCTATAAAGGATAATTTATTCTTTTAAACATTCAGACATTAGTTAACCCAGATTTATAGATCAAGAGTGCGCCACATATAACAAATCAAAATCATACAGAGATACCAATGTTCAAGCCTTGAGATTTTGATCCATCAATAGTCCTTATCCTTCTCGCGCTTAGGTTCCTCCTTCATTCAGATGTAGATCTGCACCATAACCCAATCACCAGTATTCCAGATCTAGCACAATTTTAGATATTCAATAAATCAGATGATACTTTGCCACATGATCTCCTTCCTCTTTTATAGTTTTAGTCCTTTCAAAATACCACGGTCCAAAACCATAATAAACCAATACCAAGGGCCCAAAACTTGGGGTCAACACTTCTGACGAGATACCATGGTCCAAAACCATAGGTTCAAATTCCAAGGACTAACAACCACGGACCAAAAATAAGTTTCCCACCATGTACGCGCTTTTCTGTGCATAAAAGTGCGTGTATACGCATACACGACTTTTGAACATATAACTCGCGTGTATACGCGTCTTCGGCAAGGTGAACCTACGTATTCAAGATTTCATTCATTCTGAGCGCCTGAATTGAGATTTGTCACCAAAGTGAGTTGCCATCAAGGACAACACCTGTACCATAGCACCACACCGGTGCCAAAATGCCAACAATCTCTTGCCCCCTCGTCTTTCTTTTCTTCAGCCATGGGAGGTTGTCGAGTTTTGCAAGGCTGATCTTGCAATGGTTCAACCAGATCAAGCCCCAACTCGTTATACCCTGACCTCGTTGGGGAAATGCAAAGAAAAATAGAGAAAGAGAAGACTGCTATGCTACCTGTTATCACTTAAGAATTCTAATGCGAAAATTGCTCATACTAGTTTGATGATAAAGGTCAGTGTTAGTCTAAGTTTGTTTTCATTTTTCCTTAGAGTCTGAGTCTTAGGAGGTCTTAAGTCAAGCATGCATTCTCATCTATCACTGGTCACCCTCATTCATCACCAATCTCATAGCCATGTGTCAGTTTGATTTAAAAATCATTATGTACCACACAACCTTTTTTTTTAGGTGATTGCATAGCGCATGTAACCATTTTGAAGTATTTTCACAGAGCATTAATCCTTTTAGCAGTTTTGCAGCGCAAAGGTTCATTAGGTGATTACACAGCGCAAAATTCCTTTAGGTGTTTTCGCAACGCGATAGGTTTTAGGTGATTTCGCAGCGCATTATTCAAAATTTACACTGACCGCGCTGCGAAATCGGAGATTCGTGCATTCCGCAACAAATCTTTCCCAACTGTCAAATCTGTCAAGTTAACCTATGGCTACGTCATTCATTGTCAGTTTATGCACTCCATACATCATCTCCAACCGCTTATCTCCATCATTGCAGTCACTAGGTACATTGGTACACACGAAATACAAGTTCCAAGAAAGGCCAAGTATGCTCGATTTTAATGATGATTGTATGCTTTGCATGAGAAATAAATCTAATAGATTTCTATTTGAAAACATCGTCATCAAGCGAGGCAGAGTTGGGAGTTTGAGCAGCACTAGCATTTCCAGCCTACAGGTCACTGAATCTTCATGGAGGGATCGGCAGAAAGGAAAGACCATAGATCAGGAAAATGTCTGAGAAACGAGCCTGAAGGTTTGGATATAACCTTGAAGAACAAAGAGGTCGAACAGGCATTTAAACAAGCTGGATGTTGGAATTTTTGCAAGAAGCTCCAGGGAGGACATGCACAAGTGACTAAGGAATTTGCACTGAATTTCATAGGGCTAAACTCAAAGGTTGGCATGTTGGAATTGCAAGTCTCACCAGACATGATATCCACAGTTACATAAATACCAAGAGGGCAAGAAAATTGGTTCAAGAATTTCAAATTTGACATGAATCCATGCAAAGAATTTCTAAAACAGGAGTTCATTAACTCAGATTTTAGCAAGTCTGTTCCTAGAAGTTATGTTAAAGAATCATATGCTCAATTGCTTACTTGTATACAGAAGTATCTGACATGTGAAGGGAGATATAACAAAGTATATTCATACCATTTTAAACTGCTGTTGCATTTCACAGGGAAAACATCTATTGATATACCTTTTTACTTGTTCCACAGCTTAAGTAAATGTGTGATAAGGTACAACTGAGAAAGGAAGCCTGTGAGACTTCACTATTCCACCATGGCTTGGTTAAGTTAATGGCTCTGCATGAACTCCAGAGGGTAGGCAGAGACTGGGACACATTCATATTCATGTCTGGTTTCAAGAGCAAGACCGATCTCAGCCCTCTAGCAGCAAAAGAACCTTCAACAACTAGTCCTCAAACAGAAACAAGAGCCAAGAGGGTTTCAAAGTTAAAAGAAAGGAAACAAGTTGGAGAGTCTACGAAGCCACTGACTATTCAGGATACACCCCAACAGTCAATTAAAGAAAAAAATTAGGTCAAAGAAACTGCACATGAATCAAGCACAGGTGGAGGAATTCAAAGAAGAAGAACTAGGAGCCAGGTGGCCAAAGAAAAAGGTAAGTCAGTGAGTGTTGAAGAAAACCCTGTTTCAAAGGGAGACTTAAATGATTTATTGCAAGCAATTGACATTGAAGAGTCCCCACTAGTTCAAGCTGATTTGATGTAGTCAGGAAAAGAGAAGGCTAAGAGGGTCAAGGCCTCAAAGAAACTCAAGTTTGATGATCAAGTTGATCAATTTGTTTTCAAGCCCAGGAGACCCATAACAAGGAAGTTCAAACAAGTACCGGAGGTACCGCCAAGGGCAGATGAAACAGGGGAGGAAACACGGCCTCATGAAAGAAAGGATAAAGGAAAAACAGTTGCCACTCAAGAAGAAGGTAATGTGGAAGACTTGAAAAAGAAATTAGGATTGGCCAACCTTGAAATTGATAGACTAAAGAAGGCTGCTAGGAAATTTGCAGTTAAGGAGGCTTATTTCAACCAGATGCAAGCTCGGTGGGAGGACCAAACTTTTCAAATTCCTGAAGTGGTTGATTTTAGTGTTCAATTCTGTAGCTGGACTACTCCTGCAATAAAGGAAGCTCAGTTTATTAGAAAAGTCAATACAAACCTCAGGTCTGGGATCAAAGTAATGAAGAAACAGGTTGAAGACTTAAAGATACAATTGAACCAGCAAAAAGGATCTCCATAAAGAAATCTCACTTCAAGTAAGGATATGTTTCAAAGTTTTGGTAGTTTTTCTTGGTATAATCTTTTCAAACATTCCCATTCAGTTTTGGAAGGTCTTGAAACAGTTGAAAGAATGTCTTGACAACAAAGTGCTCAAATAGCAAAGTTTTGGGTCGAAACTGTGATTTTTGAAACAACTCAGCAGTTTCGTAGCGCACTACAAAACTGCTGAAGGTGATAACTAGAGCTCAGCAGTTTCGTAGCGCTCTATGAAATTGCTGAAGTAACACAGTCTAATTTCAATTAACCGGTTTTGAATATGAGCGAGAATTTTGAAAGGGGAATGTCTACAAGGTATGCAAGGCATCAACTGAAGCTATTAAGATTCAACCAGGTCAAGACAGGTGGAGATAATATGTATTCGAATCCAACTTTAGATTTTTGTCATAAAGTGAGCATATTTACCACACTTCAGGATATGTAAAACAGTTTGCAAGAATTTTGGCTTTCACGCATGAAAATGGTGGACAACACATCAAGGACGTGGCAGTCTGCTCCATTTTGGGTAATTAAAAGATAAAGGATATACTTCGTTGGATCCGAACATTTTGAGGCAAACTAAAGACCGGTACACAGGGGTAGTTTCCTATGTTTCAGGGCATTGGAAAACATGTGACATTGAAGACCAACATGGAGCCTTGAAGATCCATCACAACCAAAATTAGAAGGGAACCAGATGTCAAAGAACGAGGATGATTGTAGACCAAGGCTGTTATGGAATTAGAGTCCTACTTGATTTAGATATCTAGAAGGTCTAGTTGAAGTTTGTTACATTTAATAAGCAGTTAAAAGTTAAACAGGTGTCATTAGAAGTAGTTCTCGAGTTCCACTAATGTTTAAGGATGAATCTCAGTCAGGTAGAAGAACTCTATAAATAGGAGAAAGAAAAATGCACAAAGGGTTGGAATTTTATGTAAAAAAGCCCTGTTGTGAAGCTTATGTAAAGACTCTGTTCTTTTGGTAATACAATAATGGTTTTTGCTGCTCAAGAATCATAGTGACTTCAATGTATTAATTCCTCTTGTTTTCTTTCATGTTGTTTGCAGTTTGATGAGTACTTGATTACTTGGAAATCACATGTTTTGTTCTAATTTCTTTCATGTACTCATATACTGTCCCTTTTGTGTCTGTTGTACTTTATATATATTGAAAGTTTGAATGCCTTGATCTCATTGCAAAGCCAATTCACTGTTGATGCTAAATGACATATGACTCCATGAGCCCAATGGATTCTTGTTAATTTAAATTTTACCAGCCTCATTCCTATTTGTTTCATAAAAGAGTTAGCCATCTAAATAACAACCCTTTGAGAGAGCCGTCTCAAGCTAAGGAGGCTAAGCCTTAGCTAAAAGATTGGTCTGAAACAGTTACTTGAAGTCTTCCTGGTCTGCAGCCTTCCAGGATCTGTTTTTGAGATAACACTACCACTGATCTGAACTTAAACAAGAACACAACAACTTACATATATAATCATAAACACAGAGATGCAGTAGAAAAACATTTCATTTCATTAATAGAAAAATACTAAACTATGCTTACAAACAAAATGGAAATAAGATAGTTTGAGCGACGATAGCTTATATATTAAAAGAGATGTGGTGGCTACATGCCTCTAAATTATGTTTCAATGATTCTCAAGGGCCTATTTATTATTGGAAAACATGAGAAAACCCTAACTGGAGGAGATGTAACACAAAGAGTTTGTGGGCCCTGTTGGGGTTAGTTGGGAAGCCAAATTCTTGGGGTCGTAACTTGGTCATATTATCTATGTTTGGCACATATGATACCTTGTTGGAAAGGTCTCTCTCAGTGCTATAGGTTTTTCCATAGGCCCTTGGTCAAAACTGCTCCAAAATTTCAGGACCCAAAAATATGCTAAAAGTAGTAAATGCTGAAATGAACAAGGAAACAGATGAAATTGACTGAGGGTCTAGGTGGATTAGGCGGGTGGCAACCAATATCCACCTGGATCATTCCTCCCCCCTTAGGAAGCAATGGTCTTCATTGCATGCAGAGCCTCTATGAGGTGAGTAAATTTCTCTTGAACCTGGTCCCTGGTGAACCACTTGCCCTTGTGAGGGAGTTGACCTACTTTGACAACTAGATATAGTTGTATCCTCTATTTGCGTGTGTTCTTGATATGTGTGTAAATGATCTAATCAGTTGTGGTCTATTCAATGCAGTCCGAGTTGATCTCTATTGGTGTGACTGTTCTGCAATGTCAGATGTGTCCAACAATGGTGGAAAGTATCGTTGAAAGTGATCTACAATGAACACTGGGTAGAGACTAAGGAACGGTGGGATGCTGAGCTCGAAGGAATTTTCACCAACGGCCTTGGTGATGGTTTATGGACCCTATTGGAGCATGAAAAGCTTTCGATGGGGTCAACAAGGCACTCCTTCTGCAAATGTAGCCAAACTTTGTCACCCACCTGGCACTTGTGTGACACTTGATGTTGATCATGGCGCTGCTTGTACTTAGCATTGGCTCTCTCCAATATATCATGGACCTACTGGTAAATGTGTTGAATGCGCTCAATGAATATTTTATCCCTTTCATATTCAGACTAAACATGAGCCGAATCTACTTGAGTGGTTGCAAATGATATGGCCACATCAATGGGGCATAATGGCTAAAACGGGTTGTGTTCTATTGAGCTATGGAGATCTGTTGTAGCTGTGTTGGAAATAGGGGAGACTTTATCCCATGTGCGTGTATGCTTTGAGTTTTACATGCTCATAATGTGTATGATAATACTGTTGACAACCTCTGTTTGGCCATCAGTTTGGGGATGGAAATCCATGGACTTAGCAAGTTTTGTATCCAACATCGACGAGAGACTTGACCAAAATGCACTCAGGAATATGTTTTCTCAATATGAGACAATGGACTGTGGGATCCCAAAGTGTACCCATACTTCTAAAAGAAGAGCATAATAGTGTCCTCTACTGTGATACTCTTCTTGTAGGCTACCATGATGGCCATCTTAGAGAATCTGTTGATGACCACGAGAATGAAATCGTTGCCGTACTTAGTAGAAGGAAGGCCTGAGATGTAATCCATGGAGACAAATGCCCAAGGTCGGGTAGGAGTAGGTATAGGAGTATACATGCCTTGCTTCTTAATGGTTGGTTTTGAAATGAAGCAGGTGGTGCAGGATCTAATGTGCTTCCCAACATCCTGACGAAGTTTCAACCAATAAAATTTATTCTGCAATAACGCCACTGTTTTCTCTACTCCCAAATGTCCAACGACCTGACTGTAGTGCACCTCAAAATCATCTTGGCGTGCGCACTTGAAGGAACACAAATGTGTCCAAGGTGGCATAACAATGCATCTCGAAGGTGAAAATTTGAAACTTGGTTCCCTTCAAGGAGTGTCTAGTATATGCTGCTGAATTATGGATCGCTCTTGTAAAGATGCGGCCACCCCAATGTCTCATGTCCATAGGAGTAGAGCACAATGATCAACGCCATGACCGGTGGTCAGATGAGGAAATCAACAACATTATTGGTGCTGCCCTTCTTCTACTTAATGTTCAAATGGAACTGTTGCAAATAGGTGGACCATTTCTGATGGTGATTGTTCTCCAACTTCCCTTGTCTCTGTATAAAATATAGAGGTCGGTGGTCTATGTGGATGACAATTTCCTTCCCTAGAAGGTAAAGCTTCCATTGACGACAAACCTACACAATGGAATACATTTCTTTGTCGTAAGTGGGGTACTTTCAGACTGTGTCTAAAAGTGTCTCACTGTGGTAAGCCACTAGATGCCCATGCTGAGTAAGAACTGCACCAATAGCATATTCAGACGCATCTGTCTCAATCTCAAATGGCTATTATAGGTCTGGTAATGTGAAAACTGGTGCATAACAGAGGTGATTCTTCAACTTGGAGAATGATTATTGTTGGGTTTCTTACCAAAAACAATTTTCTTTCACTCCACCTTTGGTGACTTGACTTAAAGGCCAAGTGATATGAGAGAACCCCAACACAAACCTACGGTAGAAATTGGAAAGACTCAAAAAGCTGTGGATCTCTATTAGAGTTGTTGGGGCTGGACAATCCTGAATTACTTGTATCTTGCATGGGTCCACATGTATGCCATGCTCATCAATGATGTACCTGAGATATTGAACATCGGTTAGGCCAAAGGTGAATTTCTCCAAGTTAGCACACAGCTTCTATTGGCGCAGGGTTTGAAGGACCTGACGAATATGGTGGAGCTGCTCTTTCAAACTCTAGCTAAAGATCAAGATGTGATCTAAATACACCACCAAAAATGCATTGGTGGATGGTCGTAAGATTTCGTCCATCAGTCTCTTGAAGGTTGCAGGGGCGTTCGTCAATCCAAATGACATAACTAGCGATTCGAAAAGGCCCTCATTGGATTTGAAGGCAGCCTTGCACACATTAGAGGGTTCGATAGGCACCTGGTGATAACCTAACTTCAAGTCAATCTTGCTGAAATATTTGGCCCCCTTGAGCTAGTCTAGAAGGTCATCAATCTGTGGGATTGGGTACCTATTCTAGACAGTGATCTTGTTCAGTGCCTGATAGTCAATACAGAGCCTCCATGTCCCATCCTTCTTCTGTACCAATACAATCGGGCTTCCACAAGGTGATGAGCTTGGCTGATGTGCCCTTTCTGAAATAGTTCCTAAATCTGCCTCTTGATCTCATCATTCTCAAGAACAAGGCGTCGATAGATTAGTCTATTGGGCAGCGGTGTGCTCGGGGTCAGACCGATGTAGTGCTTGAAATGACAGTGCAGAGGTAACCCTGTGGGTGAGGTGAAAATATCCCTGTACTCCTCCACGACCTTGCCCATTAGCTACTGCTTTGTAGAAGAGCCCTGCCTGTAGGTTTTAACCCCATACATAAATTACCTGCATACGAATTCTAAAACATAGAAAATAAACAATGCGAGAGCATAACACATAAAACACATATACAAAGAGATTTTCCCCTAGATCCCAAAACCGGGAGTACCAGCTTGATTTTTCATTATGTTCATTTCAATGTTACAATACATATTTATACATGCCGAAGCATCCAATACCATGGACCGAAAACCATCGCTTCCAAAACCATGTGCGAAAAACGTGCACAAAACCATAGGTAGGTCCGCCCAACCTAATATAGGGTCCAAAACCAAAATTTTATGGGGCGCTGCCCCAGACCCCATAAAGTGGGGTTACCTGGACCCCTCAAACCCCCTATGACTCCCCTCGCTACGCAATCAGCAGAATGAAGGGGGGGCTTCGCCCCTCTTCTAACCCCTTGGTTAACTACGTGGGCTAGTCGTGGAAATAATATAACACAACCCAACATTCTCCCACTTGTTGTTTTCTTTCCACAGGGGGCCACAAGAGAGCTTAGTCATTTATCCAACCCTGCAACACCCATTGTTTCTCTACACCAAGAGAACTTCTCAGAGCTCACAGATTTTGTCAATGCATCTGCATTATTCTTCAAAGTGTCCAACTTTACCAGCAACACCTTTTTGTCTTCTATCATATCCCTTACAAAGTGATACTGAACATCAATGTGCTTTGTCTTTGAATGATATGCAGGGTTCTTTGCCAAGAAAATTGCACTTTGGATGTCACAGTCTATCCTTATAGCTCCCTATACTAACCCCATATTTGAACACAATCTATGCAACCAAACTGCTTCCTTGCTTGCATGAGTGGCTGCCATGTATTCTGCCTCTGTAGTTGATAGTGCCACTACAGATTGTTTCTTACTCATCCAATTGAATGCACCTCCAAATAGGTTAAACACATACCCACTTGTAGATCTTCTCTGATCCAGATCTCTAGCCCAGTCTGCATCAACAAAGCCATGAATATCCAACACTCTCTCCAATCCTGGTCTTCCTTGGTAACACAAACCATAATCACTAGTGCCACGCAAATACTTGAAAACCCGCTTCACTGCTGTCCAGTGCTCCTTCCCTGGTTTTGACATAAACTTGCTCAATACTCCCACTGCATGTGCAATGTCTGGTCTAGTAAAGACCATTGCATACATCAGGCTACCAACTTCACTTGCATATGGAACATGGGACATGTCCTCTTCCTCTTCTTGTGTCTTGGGACACTGTTCAGTAGATAACTTTACACCTACAGGAATAGGAACCTTCACTGGTTTACTATCTTTCATATTAAATCTCTGTAATATTGTCTCAACATACTTCCTCCGGTTTAACCAGAGCTTCCTCTTTGCCTGATCTCTTTTAATTTCCATGCCCAAAATATAGTTTGCAGCACCAAGATCTTTCATGTCAAATTTGGAGGACAATTGGGTCTTCAAATCCTGGATAATTTCTTTGTCATTTCCAACCAACAACATATCATCCACATACAAGACCAAATAAATAACACAGTCACCAATTAATTTAAAATACACACAATGATATGCTTTGCTTCTCGTGAAGCCAAGTCCTCGTATAAATGTATCAAATTTCTGATACCACATCCTTGGTGACTGTTTTAACCCATACAGGGACTTCTTTAACTTGCATACTAGTTCTTTCTTACCCTTCATCGCAAAGCCTTTAGGTTGCTTCATGTAGATTTCCTCTTCCAGATCCCCGTGAAAAAATGTTGTCTTCACATCCATATATTATACCTCAAAACAAAAGCAACAACAATAGATAAAAGTAATCTAATAGAAGTTACCTTGGCAACAGGAGAAAAAATATCACCAAAATCAATTCCTGACGCCTGGGAATAACCTTTTGCTACCAACCGAGATTTGTATTTCTCCACCTTTCCTTCTGCATTTGCCTTCTTCTTGAACACCCATTTGATTCCAATGGGTTTCCTTCTAGCTGGAAACTCCACCAAATCCCAAGCCTCATTTTTACGCAAAGATGCCATTTCATCAACCATGGACTCTTTCCAGAGTTTTCTATCCTCTGAATCTACTGCTTCCTTCACAGTTCTAGGATCATCATCAGTAATAGATAAAGCAAAATTTGAACAGAAAGCAGATGGACTATACCTTTCTGGCTACCTTCTTTCTCGAACTGATCTTCTCACACCCGGAGTTTGTGGCTCTTCATCTTCTGATTCCTTCTCTGCTGTAGAGTTTGATTCTTCCTCCTTTAGCTCAAACTCTATCTTCTCAGGTTCCTTTGGTTGGACTTCATGTTTAATAACATATTTCACCTCTCTGAACACCACATCTCAGTTGTACACAACCTTCCTTGTTACTAGGTTCCAAAGCTTATAACCCTTTAAACCATCCTTATACCCAATAAAGATGCACTTTTCAGATTTACTTTCCAAATTGGTTCTTTTATCCTTTGGAACATGTACATATGAATCACATCCAAATACCCTCAGATATGAAAGAGAGGGTTTCTTACCAGTCCATACCTCTTGTGGAGAATTACCCTCCAACGCTGATGAAGGTGATCTATTGACCAGGTAACATGCTGTTTCCACTGCCTCTGCCCAGAATTCCTGTCCTAACCCGACACCACTGAGCATGCTTCTTGCCCTTTCCATCAACGTCTTGTTCATTCTTTCTGCAACTCCATTTTATTGAGGTGTATATGGAGTAGTCTTCTGTCGTGCTATACCACACTTCTTACAAAATTCTTTAAATTCCTTATTGCAAAACTCTCCACCATTATCTGTCCTCAGCATCTTTATCTTCTTCTTTGTCTGGTTTTCCACTAGAGCCTTGAATTCTTTAAACCTGTCAAAGACTTCAGATTTCTTGTTAAGGAAATATGTCCATGTATTCCTTGAGAAGTCATCTATAAATGATACATAGTACACAGACTTACCCAGTGATGGAACCTTCACAGGTCCAAATACATCACTATGCACAAGCTCTAATATCTGTTTCGCCCTCTTACCACCAGAGGGGAAACTGACCCAATTCTGCTTCCCATATACACAATTTTCACAGAAATCAAAATCCAGAGAGCTATTACTCATACCTTTTACCATACCTTTACCATGAAGTATTTGAAGGCCCTTCTCTCCATTATGTCCAAGTCTTTGATGCCACAGCATGGTCTTATCTCCAGAGACCACTAGATTTTCTGCTCCACTTTCAGAAACCATAGAACTGTTGCACTCATCAACAACAATGCTACATTGTAGCTTGTACATAGTTCCAATCCGAACTCCCTGCATCAATACCAGTGCTCCCTGAACCATCTTGCAGGTATCCTTCTCAAACACTGTTTTTACACTTGCATCATCCAACTTGCTTACAAAAATCAGATTTTTGGCCAATGCAGGGATATGCAGAACACCCGGAAGTGTTCTAACCCTTCCACCTTGCAACTTCAACTTTAGTTTTCTGCGACCAACGATTCTAGCCTTCCTATCATCCCCCAAGAAGACATCACCACCATCATATTTCTCATACTCTCAGAACCACTCTCTATGGGGAGTGAAGTGAAAAGATGCACTTGAGTCAATCAACCATGCCTCATGATCTACATGTGTACTTGAAGAAGCCAAGTACACATCCCCAACTTCATCTGAGGTGGTTTTCACCTCTGCAGAAGGAGCATCATTAGATCCCTTTCCTTTATCAGGAGCTTTAGATTTACAGTCCCTTTTGTAGTGCCCTTCCTTTTCACATTTCTAGCACACCACCTTTACAGGTTTTCCTGGAGATTTAGATCCCCCTCTAGATTTAGATCTCCCACTCGATGACTTATTTTTGTTTATGTTCTGGGACCGTCCTCATACAGACAAGGCATCACCATTCTGGCTCTCCATATTTTTCCATCTCATCTCCTCCGTCAACAAGGATGAGACTATTTCATCAAACTGCAAGGAAGTTGCATTGATACCTATTGCAATAACCTGACTATCCCACAAATCTGGTAGAGAACACAAAAAACTGATGCACTTATCTTCATTTGATATTTTAATATCAATAGATGCTAACTGACTTACCATAGTATTAAATGTGTTTAGATGCTCTGTCACCGAGTCTCCATCTTTCATCCTCAGGTTATATAGCTTTTTATGTAGGAACAATTTATTCACCATAGACTTAGATTGGTACAAGGTCCCTAACTTGTCCCACAAAGCCGTTGCCGTAGCTTCCCCTGATACATTCAACAATACTGAATCTGAGACACACAATCATATTGTTCTCTTTGCCTTCCGATCCAACTTCTTCCATTCTTCATCGCACACTCTCGTTGGTTTAGTACTCGGATCTACCGTGATCCACTGATCTTTATCTACTAAAAGATCCTCCATCTTGAGTTTCCACAACTCAAAACTCTGACCATTAAATTTCTTGATCTCTATCTTTCCACTGCTTGCCATCTTCTTTCACCACCAGAATCGATCTCGCAAACCTCCCACTGAACAGGGTCTACCACAGGCCCAAGCAAAACCCCTTAGCAACAAAGGCGTCCCCTTGAAGCCAAAACATCCCTAATACCAAATGTAGGTTTTAACCCCATACAAAATTACCTGCATACGAATTCTAAAACACAGAAAATAAACAATTCGAGAGCATAACACATAAAACACATATACACAGAGATTTTCCCTTGGATCCAAAAACTGGGACTACTAGCTTGATTTTTCATTATGTTCCTTTCAATGTTATAATACATTTTTATACATGCCGAAGCATCCAATACCATGGACCGAAAACCATCGCGTCCAAAACCATGTGCGAAAAACATGCACAAAACCATAGGAAGGTCTGCCCAACCTAATATAGGGTCCAAAACCAAAAATTTTCCGGGGCGCTTCCCAAAACCCGATAAAGTGGGGTTACCTACACCCCTCAAACCCCCCGTGACTCCCCTTGCTATGCAATCAGTGCAACAAAGGGGGGGCTCCGACCCCCTTCTAACTCACCGGTTAACTACGTGGGCTAGTCGTGAAAAGAATATAACACAACCCAACACTGCCTGGAAGTCGTGGCCACAAGTTTCTTCTTTCCTTGGGGGTGAATCATAAGGAAAATTTTTTTCCTAGTCTGAGAAATGATCTTACTGCATTCCTTTGCAGTGATCAAAGAGATGGCAGTATGCGGGGCTACCTCCAGTATCCTGTACAACTTATTATCCAAAGTAATAATCACAGAGCGAGGTCTAGAATCATATACAACATGTCACTTCAACAAGTATGGTTTTCCAAACAATACATCACAAAATTGAAGAAGAGAAATGTCACACAGTACCTCATCCCTGAAGGGCTTGATGCTGTAGGAAAGGTGACACTACTGGCTAACACGAAGGTCTCGTCCTTGATGAAGCCACCCGATGGTGTACGAATGTGGATGTGCTATAGTATTTAGACCCAGCCGCTTCATGACCTCTACTGAAACGAGGTTGTTTTGGTTCCCATTGTCGATAATGAACTGCAACGGAGAACCCTTCACCCACATCTGTGAGTGGAAGAGGCGTTCCCCCTCCTTTGGATCTTCAGGCTCAATCTTCTGGATCTTGGTGGTGGCCACGGTGACATTGGGCTCCGCATCAATGATCTTCTTCCCTTTGTCAGTTCCTTTATTGGGTTTTGATTCAAATTCGGAACCTGCATTTGATTAAGAAGCCTTCATCTTGGCCACTAGTGACTCCTTGTCTCGACACTCACTTGTATTGTGAGTGGAGCTCTTATGGAACTCACACCATTTTCCCGTTTCCTTCTTCATCGTCGTGGTGTTGTTCTTTGCTTGTGGCTTTGGCGGACTGTCCTGGGTAGCACTGCCTTAGCTTGGTCCTTTGTTTAGTGGTTTGGTGGCACCTCTTCCTTGCTTTGTATTTGCAGATCCAAAGTCCCGCTTCTGCTATTAAAACTTCTGCTCAATCTTGACAGTGTACCGATATGCTGTGCCGAGTGAGGAAATGTCTAGGAACACCATCTCATCTTGGATGTACTTGTGTAGATAGCCATGGTACTTGAGCATCAAATTCCACTTAGTATCTTTGATACCCAGCTTTGTGCGAAGGGTATGGAAAGTATTTATGAACTCTGGCGCATCTTGGTCCCTTCCTTGCCGTAGCGTGGTCCACTTTATGTATTTGTCTTCATAGCTCTTGACAAGGTAATATTGTTCCTTGATAACATCTTGGAAAGAATTCTAAGTGGATGCGGATGAAAACAACGAGGGTTCACTCTCGTCCTTTTGTTCACAATAGGTTTCCCACTAATCCTTGACGTGTGGGGTGGCTTTAAGAAGTGAAAAAGTAATCTTTTCCCAATTGGAAAAGTCATGAACTGAAAAATATCCTTCCAATAGATTTAACCATTTATCTACGGCGTCTGCATATATCAGGCCTTCGAATATTGGAATATTGAAGTTAACTTGTACCTTAAAAGGAGTGGTGCCTCCAGAGTGGCTGCTGGATGAATATGCATCGCCTGTGGGTAGCCGTCGAAGGATGTGGGAAAAGTTATCCATCATTGCGTCCCTCTGTCACTTGAGGGCTTCCTTGAGCAACATTTTGAAAGGATCTCCTACCCCCTCGTCTTTATTTTCTTTCGCCATGGGAGGTCATCAGGTTTTGCAATGCTGATTTTGAAATGGTTGAACCAGATCAAGCCCTAACTCCTTATAGCCTAACCTCGTTGGGGAAATGAAAAGAAAAATAGAGAAAGAGCAGACTGCTTTGATACCACTGATTTGAACTTAAACAAGAACACAAAAACTTACAGTTATAATCATAAACACAGAGATGCAGCAGAAAAACACTTCATTTCATTAATCGAAAAATACTGAACTATGCTTACAAACATAATGGAAATAAGATAGCTCGAGTGATGGTAACTTATCTTTGAGAAGAGATGTGGTGGATACATGCCTCTGAACTATGTTCCGATGATGCTCAAGGGCTTATTTATTATTGGAAAACATGATAAAACTATAAACAACCAAAACCCTAACCCTAGGAGATTTAACACCAAGAGTTTGTGGGCTTTGTTGGGGTTAGGTGGGCAACCAAATTCCTGGGGTCGTAACTTGGTCATATTATCTCCTTTTGGCGCGTACGATACCTTGTTGGAAAGGTCTCTCTGAGTACTACAGGTTTCTTTATAGGCCTTGCATATGGCAACGTGCTTGTCGCAGACCCCAAAAAAACGCCATTTAGGGGGTGAAAACTGCTCCGAAAGTTCAAGTCCCGAAAAAATGCTAAAAATAGTAAATGCTAAAATGAAAAAGGAAACAAATGAAACTGACTGGGGGGTCTATGTGGAATAGGTGGGTGGCCACCAATATCCACCTGTATCATCAATCCTTCATGTCACTTTCCTCTAGTCATCATCAATGAAGGCATTATATTGAGCCTTTATCAAAATTTAAGATAGTCATATCTCCCTCTTAAAAATGAAAGTTATCTTTGTTGATGAAGGAACATGATCATTAGGTTATCTTCTTACACTACTACATTTGATCCCCAAGATGATGATGTAAACGTCTAATTTCCAAAACCATATACTGAATCAATATGTTCTTTGAATTGAGTTCAACACCAACAATTGAACTTGCCTCAATTGTCATCATGCATTCTTGCAATATCCTTCTAGGTAGAAAAACAATAACTTAACTAGATAACCAATATCTAAATATTAGTATCAAACTTACCTTATCATGATGGCCCTTTCATCAAAGTATTTATTTACTTTATTCCTTAGAGATCAACATCCTTTCACATGATCCTTCTTCATATTGTACAAGAATCTTTCTCCATTCATTCATTTTGATGAGAGTGCCCATGGATTGAATTTGATTAACAAGATATAATATCTTCCTTGGAGTTGTCATTATTAAATTCCTTTCCTTTTTTATGAATCATACTTGATGTTGATCAATATTGTCATGTTAGTGCCATGCTATTTTGTGAGAGAGTATTGATCTCTATATATTCCAAAGCATGTAAAATTTCTTCTTTCAAGCATCATGTAAATATATGGAAGGCTTACTAATCATACTTTTATAACCAACTCTTTTATGCAATATTCGTGTAGATATGAACCTTATCCTAGAAAAAAGTTACTTAAAAGATTCATACCTTTGCTTTCATACAACCATCTAGCCATCCTTTCTTGAATGATTCTGCTACTTATACCTGTATTGATAGTGCTAGATGCCACCAAAATTAAGGGGGTCTCCTCAGTGTGAAGTCCCAATTAGACCTCACACCATTTGGAGTAGGATCCCTAACTGAAATGTATGGTGGATTTCCATTATCTTAAATATTTACATGGCTGTAATAAATGACGCAAGAGAAACACATGTACTTTAGAGGTAAACAAGTATGTTAGCCTTGTGATGTATTCAATTGTAAAGTGTAAAATGGTTCTTTCATAAAATGGAAATGAAAGTGAGCCTTTAAGAGAAAATTAATAGTACTATCCTAATAAATAAAAACGCATATGTCTCAAAGAATCATTAGTAATCTTGAGAAATAGTTCACAAAGAAACCACGGTCATGAAAAGCATAAGATACATGATTCAAAGAAGCATACTAAAGCCAATGAAATAGTTCATTTTAATTAGTATGAATTAGCATAAACATATACAATAAATAATGAAAGATTAGTCTCATAATAATTCATGGCATATGCATGAAACATGTGCCACCTTTGAGAGCTTCAAATTATAAAGTGAAAGTTTCAAGATACACCATTAGAATGATACAATCACTTGTTCGAATAGTGGAACATTAAGCAACTACTTGGTTCTCAAAAGCCTTATATCGTTTCCTATAACTAGTTTGATAAGTCAAGGTGAAAAGTCATTTGCTTGAGATATGAGAGTGTGTATTTAATAAATGGGGTGACTCTCCACCTCCCTTGTGACTCTTGAGCTCCCCTCATGACTCTTGGGCTTCCATGTGGCTCCTTTGAGACGTTTGGACTTCTACATGACTTTTCACATTCTATGAGTGTCATTTGGAATTCCACATTATTTACATTTCTCATTATTTGAAAATTACATAATTACATCCACAAATGATGTGGTAACAATATGACTCATATGAATCTTGATGTGACACTTAGACAAGACATGACTTGGACTTCATTGTAGAGTAATTATGACAAGATTCTCTTCTTGCTTCCATCTTTGTATCTTCATGATAGGTGTTGCATGTTCTTCATCTTCCTCCTCCAAAAGGCTTGATGATATGGAGTCTTCCATGTGATCTTGGTATTCAATCTTCTATAATGATCTAGTGTCCCTTCATATTCTTTCTTGATGATCATATTTGCCTTTCTATCTTCACAAGTGTCTTGTTGCATGGTCTCCTTAGCATCCACCTAGAGTATCATCCTATCATGTCAATATATAGTACCTCCAGATGAAATTATCTCATGACAAGATGACATAAGTCTGGAAATCTCCTAGTCTAAATTTCTTCATGTAATTTACTAATTGGATTCGGGATTGAATGTTGGACTAAGAAGGAGGCTAAGCAATTACGTAGTGCACATTTCCAGGAGTTAGTGGGGAAGGTATGATGATTGTGATTGTGCAATGTGCAGTGGCTAGAGGGCTGAGAGAAAAAAATGTGCAGTTGAGGGAGATATCGACACAGTGAGGAGATATTTCCCATTGTGACTGCATAGTGCACAGTTGAAGAGAGACTCGGCCACATAATTACACACTTGCACATATTAAAGAGATAGGGAGGCCATCTGCTGACAAAAACTGTGCAGTGCATAGTGGAAGGCTGGATGGGAGAGAGGATTGCATAGTTTCTAGAGACAGAAGGCTCATATTGGTCACTGTGATTGCATAATGTGCATTTCTAGGAGGCAGGGGATGCTGACTGAGGCTTATAACTACACAATGTGCAATTCAGGGAGGCTAAGTGAAGCAGGGTTGGTCAAGCAAGGATCTCTTCATAATTTTACTAAGTGTGGCATCAATGAGACGAGAGATGAACCAAGACATGAATTGAACATGATCACACACTCATAAATGATTGACACAACATTGAACAATTAACACCCAAAATCGACATGTACCAGTTGAAAAGATGGCAAAATGACACTTACCTCTAAGTGCAACACTTAGGATACACTTTGCGACATAAGCGATGATAGTAAGAAAACAATGCACGTAACTTTGAGAATGAGTCTAGTACACGCCTTTATGATTGATAGGACCCATTAGTACCAACGTTTCCTCTTAAAGATGCACTATAACTCACTTACACAAA